>VZSZ01010398.1:87298-165487 GCA_013398815.1 Ibidorhyncha struthersii
GGGGGGGGGGCGGGGGATGCTGCTGCTCGTGAGCAGGGTTGTGTCCCTGTCCTCTTGGTTTGGGATGCTGCTGCAGGGGAAACCCAGGGCTGGGATATCAAATTCATGGGGGTTGCTACATGGCCACTGATGTGGTCCAAACCGGCACCCGAGGGGGATGCCGATGGGTGCGGGTGATGCTCTGACAGCTTTTGCCCCACTGCCGCTCAATCTGGGGAGCAGCACGCGTCCTTTGTGGCTGCAGGGATGGAGTTTTGGCTGCGTTTCTGGTTTGTTTTTTTTTTTTCCCCCCTCCTCTCGCAGGCAAAGTGGAAGCCTGAAGGGGAAGGATTGCCTCCTGTTCTCCTTTTCCGAGAGCGCTTAGCACTGGAGGAGGAGGTGGCGATGGAAATGAGTCATCCGTCTGGCAGGTCGCTTCTCCCCCTTCAGCGCTGCTCCCACGCAAGAAGGTGGTGGTTTTCCTCCTTCCTCATCAGGGGAAACAATAAAGCTGTCGTAACTCATGGTGTCCTGCAGCGTGAAGCCCCGGTTGCTTTCAGAGATGCTTTCAGCGAGAGCAGGTCGAGACCCTTCGGTGGGGGCAGTGCCATCGCATGCCTCCCAGCCCCGGTGAGATTTGTGGTTTTGTGCTTCACCTAAGCGGGAAAAAATGGCTTTTCAGGTGGGGTGAGAACCAAAGCCCTCCAAGCCCCTTGCGCCACCTCCAACAGCCACCAGCGCAGGGCAGAGCCCAGGGGCTGGGCAGGGATGCAGCAATGCTCTCCCAGCTGCTGGCGATCTGCAGCATGGGATTGTCCGCAGCCACATGTGGTTTCCATGTATTTAGTAACCATCCATGAGCTTATCCAGTCCCTCCTGGCGGCCACTTAACTTTGGTGTCCCGGGGCAAGGAGATCCACCGATTAAACACGTGCACTTGTAGGGATCCATCATTAAATCCTGTACAACTGCCGGTCCTGTGTTTGCAACCCCAAATGCGAACAAAGCTCTTAAAGCCTGCAAGATTTGTTCCAGAAATTCCTAGCGTGTTTTAGCAGCTCCTGGGAACTGATTTCGTATTTAGTACAAATGTTTCCCCGGCCCCTGTGAGCAGAAGGCGAGCGAACGGCTCATGCAGCAGCTGCTGATGCCACAGCTGATTTTAGCCCTAAATTCGGCGGCTCTGAGCAAATGAGCAGAGCCTGCCTGAAGGCTTCAGCGTCGCAGTTTCCTCATGGCAGGGTTTGGTTTGGGTGAGTGAGTGCTGCTCTTTTCCCTGGTGGGAGCTGGGTTCAGACACCGCTCTGGGTCCTAAGGAGTTTGAAGCAGGTTGTCGTTAGCAGACACCGAGAAATCAGATTTACCATCTTCCTGGTGCTCATGTGTGCTGTTACAATCAGTTTTCCCAGCGATTACAGGTGTTGGGTGAAGCAGCAAAGCCTGGTGGCTTTTCATAGGCTATTGGAGAGCCCTCCAAAGGGCTATGCACAGGGGAAGAGATGCAGTGGGACGGGTGATGCTGCAGCTGGTCTGATGATGCTTGGCTTTGGAAGAAGCTGAGCCGGTTCCTTCATGGTCCTTCGTGTCTTCAGGACAAGTAGTTGTCACACAAGGGTTTTGGGGAGAGAACTCTTTCAGAGGTTGGGGGAGCATGGAAGAGGTCAGGGGCTAGAAGGGGAGGCTGGTGGCTGGTTCAGGTGGTGCAATAGTCCGGTTTGGACTCAGGGAAGGGAGATAAGGTGGGTCTCTGTCCTCCCATGCATGGGAGCAATGAGGAGGAACATTGCCTTTCCTTCCAATGTCGAATGTCCTTCCAATGTCCTTCCTTCGTCGCAATAGTTTTCCTTGGCCCCATCCTGGAATTTGGTAGCACTTTGTGGTTGGTGCCTGACTGTGACCCATGGCAGAGATGTCATCTGTGTGAGAAAGAAGGGGTAGGTGGAGGGGTACGCTGCGTTCTGCGGTGGGAACTAGGGCTGCGAGGTGACTTCACAGAAACATGAGTCACACACAGCTGCAGCAAGCCCAGGATACTGCTCAGGATACCGTGAGAGATGCTCTTGGCTGTTGTTGTTCTTTGATTTTCCCAAGGTCTTCTTTGGTGCAACCCCAGTTCCACGTGAAGACAATATTTCTACTTTCAGTGATGGCTTCTCTCATTCAGCTTAGGCCTAAACTTCCCCAGGACATGAGTTGGTGCCTCCCACCTTTATCCTCAAGACCCTTGTTTTGGGCGGTGGCACATGCCTCTTCCTGCCATGGATGCTGCTGGGGCCTCTGGGGCTCCACGTGTGGTGGGTGGTAGTGGGAGCTGAAGAGTCTCCTGCTGTCTTGTGGGGCCAGGGGATGGGGTGAGGTGGGATTAAGAGGAATCAGCAGAGACTGAGCGTAGGGGGTCTTGGTCCTGCTGTCGCGTGGTTTGCACAGAGGGTGGAGACAAATGGTGGCTGGGGAGAGGCTGGAGCAATGTCTGGGGTGGGTGTCTGCATTGGTGCATCAGGGTGGGTGGTGCTGGGGTCACCCAGTCTGTCTCTTCCTCCTCCCCTTGCTGGGAGCACCAGGGAGCTGCCTTTTTCCATCTTCAGGCCTTTGCCCCATCCATAACACCGGTGAGAGCAGAGGTTTTATCAGCAGGACTTATGCTGCTTAATGCATGAAATGGGCTGTGCTGGTACGAACACCCTTATGGGATTTTGCTCCAAATCCAGGGTCCTTGGTGACAACTTGGTTTCCCGGCCGGGGCTGGGGCTGAGCTCCTGCCCTCATGGACTTCTGCAAGAGCTGGTGTCTGCTGGTGCCTGGCAGCGTCCAGGCGGCTTTTTGGCTCCAGTGCAAGGAGGAGGCGACCTTGCTGGTGACATTTTGGGATTAAAAAGAAACTCCCCACCCACGCACGCGTGGCTGAGCCCCATCAACACCGGGAGAGCACGGGCCACAGCGACCCGCTTCCTGGGTCTGTCCATCCATCCATGCACTCGCAGCTCTTCTCCGGCTCCGGTACCCGCTGGCCCTTCAGCTCTGTTGTGCTAGTGAAGGTCAGAGCCGATATTAATCTCTTGATTTTTCTTTTTTTTGGCTATTTATAAAGTGTAGATTGAACTAAAAAGCCTATTGTAGCAAATAGTAGGCTTCTTGTGTGGCATCCTTGAATAGGAGGGGTGTTATCCTGTCCCCATGACAACGAGCATTTGAATTAAGAGCCGTCTACTCCGAACAATTTGCCGTCACATGGTTTGGAGGAAACACTTTGAAACCCTTGTAGTCTTTTCAATAGGCTTGATTGTTAGCGTCTCCCAAACTTAATCATTAACAGGGCTCTGCAACAGATAATTAGTGTGCTTTGCATTTTTCTGCCCCACACGTGACCGGTGCAGTCCCGGGGATGCAGGTCGCCGTTAGCTCTTTCTCCTCTTTGAGGAGGTGGATGAGAGAAGTTGGTGATGGACTTTGGCCGGCCTTAAAAATCTGGGCAGCGGCCCCGCGTGCTAAGGGGTGGATGTTTTGCAGGAGGGGAGGCTGAGCCCTGCTCGGAAGCAATGTCTGCTAACATGCCCGCGTAATGCAGAGGACTTTCTTTCCTTCCCTGGAAATATCCAACCCCCTGCCACGTTTCCTTGACCATACAGCAATCATAAACTGGTGGTTTAAAATACATCCTAATGCTTTGCCTAATTGTAGGGCTTGGTGGAGGACAGTTGGGTGCCGACGATGCTACTTGATGCTGGGAAGAGGCATCCCTGCGATGGCAACACCAGCTGCTCCGACACCAACAAGAGAAATTTCATTGACATATAAATATCTTGTTTGAGGTTTTTCTGTGTTTGTTTTTCTTTTTTTTTTTTTTTTTTGCTAATGAGTTTGTATAGCCCAAGCAAGGGGACAGGCATTTTGCAGCCCATGGAAGGACCACCTGTGGGATGATCCCAGCAGGACCCGAGCGTGCCTCGGTACGGTGCTTTTCCCCAGACAACCGTAGCCTGGTGGGAGCATCGGTGCTGTGCTGGTTCAGCCGATGGGCTCCCAGCAGCGTGGCCGGCGGGCAGGCAGCAGCTGGCTGTGGTGAAGGTGCCCCTTTGTCCTGCACTCATATAATTTGCATTTTGCGGGAGCAGGTGGCAACAACCTCATTTGCAGTCCCTGGGCCTGCCACATGTCCTTTCAGAAACAGCACATTTTAACAGGGCGTTAAAATCGATGGGGCCCAGCCGGCAGGACTGCTGCCATGACAAAAAACCTTCCTCCACCAAAAATAGGCTTGAAAAAGCCTTGTGCACCTTCAAAATGCACTTGTGTTCCAGTCCCTCCTTGGCCAATGCAAGTGATGCTCAGGAGCAGCCCGGACTCAGCGGGTCAATAATGCAATTGGCACCCTCATGCGCTGCCATCCATCAAGTGACATGATTACATCTCCGCCAGTCGCAGGGTATAATGGAAATTACGTCATTGTGATAGAAGTGTTTGGAGGATTCATTTCTTCTGCCTTTGGAAACAAATACCTTGCTCCTCTCTGCATTTATGGGGAGTCAGGGATAGCGCTATCCCATGACAAAGGTCTTTTTGGTTAATGCTATGGCTTGATTAAGGGATATTTGTGTTGTATTTTGCCTTTAGAAGGGAAACCCTAGTGACTTTTCACCTGGATGGGTGATGCTGGGCCAGGTGTCGCTGGGGGTGGGCATCCTGCCCCATCCCGCTGTGGGACCCTGCCTGCAACTGCCGCAAGGTTTCCCTGGGAAATCTTCTCCCAGTCTTTCACCTGGAGAAAAAAAAAAGGATTTCCTTGCCTTTGGAAACCCCCAGAAAATAGATGGGAAATAAATACAGGACAGGGAAATAAATCCAGAGCGATGTGGAGAGCGAGGCTGGGGCTTGCTCTGTTACTGCCGGATGCTTCAAGCAGCAGAGCTGAATTTGACCCAGGAGATGATGGGAAGCAGAGGAACGATTTCCCCGGGAGCTGCCTTTTTGGTCTTTAATCTCTTAAAGCCCTGCTCCTGTGACGGGCTGACCAGTCTCACTTCATGCCAAGCCCCTGAGAAGGCTCAACGCATCAGCCCAGAGGGATCGAGGGCTGCACGGCAGGTTTGCCTAAGCCCACGTCTGGAATTTGCAAAAATTCTGGGTATATGGAAAGGAGGGGGGAACACGGGGAGAGGGAGGCTGTGAAGTGCTTTAAAAGCGACAAAACATTAGTGGCAAAGTGCTGGCATGGAAGCAAAGATATTATTCCTTCAACAGGGGCCCAACTGCAGTTGTTTTGTGTGTTCGAGTGAGGAATAATGGGGTTTTACAAGAACACTTCAAAAGGGAAGCAGGGGCACTGCCGAACGCCCAGACAACACAGACAGCAGCTTTTCAGATGCAGTCGCCTAATTTTACAGCTCTTTTGTTCTGTGCTCCTAAAAAGATCTGCTGTTGCTTTTATTTGTGAATGGAAAGCATAGAAGGAAATAAGGGGGGGGGAAAAAACCCTAAACCAAAAAAAGCCAAAACAACCTCCTCGTAACAGGCATTTTAGACGGGAGCAAACCCTCCGTGTCCTCTGTTGTGAGTGGTGGGTTGGTGCGACCTTGGCCGGTTCACTGTCCCCAAGGATGCTGCCTGCTGGACCTTACCTATCTGACTGGCTTATTTACCGAGAGGAGCAGGTTTCCCTTGGGTTGGGGTGGTGCTGCTGGGCTGTTGCTACCCAGGACAGAGGAGCTGATGTGAGCCTGAGCCCTGCACATTTGGTGTTTGCAGGGCTCAGCATTGCCTTTCTCACCGTGCTGGACCCTACGTTTCTCCTGGGTTTTGTTTTTCATGCGCAGAGGGGCATTGAGTTGCCTTAGCTTTAAGCTGTGATGGAGCCTCAACGGAGCATCACGTCCAGCTGCCGCCACTGGAAGGGAACGATGCTGGAGAAAGCGCTGGCGCTTTGCGCTTGGTGTCTTCTTGCCTACCACGTAAGCACCGAGTTTTTATCTTTTTTTTTTTTTTTATAACGTAGAGGTATTTTGTCCCTGTGGGTGTAAAATCCTCATGGGATTTGCAGAGGGATGGAGATCTGGGTATGCTGGAGGTGGGTGGCTGGGGAGAGGGGCAGGAGAGGAGGATCTTCGGGGCTGAGGAAGACAAGGGATGACAGTGCTGCCTGCTCAAGGGATGCTCAGATTTAACCTCTGCAAAGGGACCTGGGCAGCATCTTGCCCTTGGGCTGGGTGGATGGGCCAGGGTGGTGTCCCAGTCCCTGGCTGCCTGGCCCAATTTCCCTTTGGATTTGCCATTGGATCTTGCCTACAATAAAATCCCCAACAGCTGGAAAAGACAGATTGCCATGCAGCGATGGGTTTCTCAGCAGGCAGGGTCAGCCCACGGGCAAAACCATGTTCCTCTCTGGTTTGATGTTGCCCATAAATGATGATACTTCTGCTTATTTGCAGAAACGAGAGCAGAAAGAGCTTTGCTCCCACCATCTCCCTGTTTTGCCAATGCACTAACTGACGGTGACCCTGGGAAGGCTTCGTTACTGCAGATTGATGCCAAACTCATGTTGCCCCTTTTTGGCCCATGCGTGATGTAGCCAGGGTGCCACAGAGAGGTGGTGGCAGCCCCAGGGGAGCAGCACCGTCCCCACTGGCCACAGCACGGGTTATCAGGGGTAGGAGAGTGCAGCAGGCAGCAGTTGCGATTGCATTTGATTTGGGGGACCAAGGCTGCTATTGTTATCCTGGAGGAGCCGGGTGGCGAGTGGGGTCTTGGGCAAGAGGCTGCTGTGCACTGGAGCTGGGTCCAAACGTGATGCTGTCATACCATTTGGAAATCTTCCCGGGGCTCGGATGCAGGCACGGACTCAATTTCATTCTGTAGCATCAGGTCTGGGGGAAGGGACCGGAAACCGTGTGGCAAAAAGAGACGGGGACAAGGGGCTGGTGGCTTGTTTTGGCTGAGCAGGTTGGGATCTCCGTGCACATCTACTGGCTGGGAAGGGCAGTCCTGGGGTGACCCTACCGGTACCCATAGAGGGGTCCTGGGTGTAGCTGGTGCTCCCAATCTTCTGGAGATGCGACCCCATGTCTCCTTCTCTCCCATCCCTCCTTGCGGTGAGGAGAGCACCCAGACAAACCAACTCCTCCTCTGCGTGGGCTCTGCAAAGCAGAGTTTGCTCTATCATCCGCGTTTCAGGAGCTGTGGGGTCTTGGCAAAAGCAGTGCAGATGTAGTTTGGACTTGGTAGCCAAAGCTCAGGGCTCATGGCACAGGGTCAGCCGTTACCTGAGCCTGGAGCCGGTGACCATTGGCTCTGAGAACCCCGGGTTTTCAGCTGATACAGCAACATTTTGCTTCTCCCTCAACTCCAGCACTGGAGCATCTCCCTTTCCCTGTTCCCAGCTGATGAGTCCCAGCAACTCCTTTGTTAATAACCCTCGTTATGCTACCCCAAGGCTGTGGTTGCTGGCCACGTCACCAGGAGCTGCTTCCCTCTCCTCTCCCTGGGTAGGGACCAGCCTGGCAGCTATGCAGGGATTTAAAAAAGCCACAGATAATCATAGCCACAATCTACCGCGAGGGCTGGGCTGAACAAGTCCAGGCACTGGGAGGCAATTAGGAAGGTGGGAATGAGCCAGGGAGGTCACGGCAGCCAGCCCTGGCTGGGGGTTAATACGGCTTAATTTTCAAGCTGGAACTTGAAAATGAGAGGGCAAAGGGACACGGACTGTGTGTTTCCTTTTAGTATAAAAGTGTGAGGATTCAGTGCATCTTGCTCCTGTAAATCTGCAGATGGCGTGTCCTGGCCAGGGAGTGGAGCGAGAGCATCTCCTGGCTCTGGGATGGCAGCCGACGGGGAATTAAGGCACAGCAGTGACTTACGGCACTGGCAGGAACACTGCTATCATGCGCTTCCTTTGGGGCTGAGTTTTTGGGCTCTGGCAGAGATTGGATCTGCGCCCACATGGACCTTTGGTCTCAACCAGCACTTCCATCCTGGGTGGACTAAAGTTTTCTCTGTCCAGCCCTAAATAGCCAAGGAGCGAAGAGCATGGGTTTGAGACCCACCACGCAGGAGTGCTCCCCAGAACAGTATTTTGGGGTAAGAAGGGGAAGAGGAGGTCTCTTACCCCTCCTCGGAACAATGTGTGGGGCCAGAGGGATGTTGCTGAAGACCAGTTGGAGAAGTCAGGGTTGTAAATCCTACCAGGGTTTCACCTGAACCAGGGGGCTGGAGATGAGGGTTTGGCTGGGGAGCAGGACCAGATCCCTGGTTCTGGGTCTGCGTCCATGCGGCAACTGCCTCCTCTGCCGCTTTGGGCTCTCCAGCGTAGCGTGGAGGACGGGCTTCTCGTGCCACAGCAGACTGAGCATGGAAAGTCTCCCTGCACAAATCACCCAGCCTCCAGCCAGGCTGCTGCTAAGCAATTAAAAGCTTTTGCCAGTGAGAGGCTTAATTAACTTTGGCTTTCAAGGGTTATACCCACACGTGTATGTTTTGCGGCTGGGTCTTTCTGTTAGATTAGCTGGAGTTTGGCCCCAGCCGCAAGAAATTCCTTGTGGGACTTGCTTGGGTCATGGCAGTGTTTCGCTTGGCTGGTGGTTCTGAGCTGGTGGGAGAGATAGAAACCATGTGACTGAAGCATTTCCATGAGGGAAAGGTGAATTCAACGGGGACTGAGTATTTTAGGATCCTGAAAACCATAAACCACCAAGGATGGTGATCCCACCACCCCCTTGGACAGCCTGGACCAGTGCTGTAGTGAAGGAAGGTCTCGGTTTGAGCACTGGCTGTCCTGCCTGTCTTCTGCCCAGCCTCTGCTAAATCCACCTTCACATTTAGTCTTTTGTATTTTTAGATATTCAGTGCCCCAGCCCTGCAGTTTTCAGGGTTTTTGAAAGTGTCTAGTGGAAGGGAGTGGATTTTGGGTGGTCTGTGTTAGGGCCACAAAGGTGCTCCTGGAAAAAATACAGCTCTTACTTGCTTTCATGGCACCCAAAGGTTTTAACAGGCTCAGTTCAAAACAAGCTCCGTTTTCCCCTTCAGCTGTTGTTTTGTGGCAGTGGCGGATTTTTTTGGGTCTGAAATAGATACCCTTGGGAAGAGCCATAACCCGCTGACCTCAAGGGGATGCAGCTAACATGCGTGAAGCACCCTGCCGCTGGCGGCTGTGGGAAGGAGTTAACTGGGGTCAGCAGCCTGTTATTTTTTTTTCCCCCAGCTGATAAGGAAAAGGAAGTTGATATTTGTGTCCCTGCAACAGCCTTGTTAAATGGGGGGAAAAAAAACAGACGGAAAAATAACACATTTCCAAAGGTACTCCTCTTTCCTGAAGCTACAAAATAATCGCTTGGGCTCCCTCTTCTCCTGCCACACAAGAGCAAATGTTGCTTACCTATTTTGTGGGAACGTGGCTTTTCCTTGGTGAATGGGCTCACCACGCACCCCAGGAATATCCTGACACCACTTGGAGACTGATGCTATCTGCTGTAAAAAATTGGGGGTGGGATGGATCTAACTGGGGAGCAAACGATGTGTGCTGGCTGTTGACCTCTGCGCTGTGCCCCATGGTTTCCTTTGCCTTGCCTCTTCCTGTTCTTCATGCCCCGGCCTTAAGCTAAATGCACTTAATCTCCTTTTTTTTTGTTGGCTTTTTTTTGGACCAGATGTAAAGTTTAATGAGATTTGTGGGGTTCTCATTCCAATGTTGCTCACTTTTCCCTCCATCCCAGGAGTCCTGGGCAGCTCCTCCAGCTGCTTCTTCCTACAGGGCTTCATCAGTGAGGCCAAACTCTGCCATCACTTGCAAGACTGCAGAAGCACACGAGTGATGGTGTGCACTTAGATCACTCTGGATTTACCCCACTGTAACTGAAAACTGACGCTAAACTGTGTCCCTTGCACCTGGACAACTCCCTTTGCTCTTGTAGGTGTCTCTGGACCTATGGCCACCAACCACCAGAGGACACACCCTGGGTACATGCATGTAAATCTCCATGTTTGGCTCATCCCATTGAAGAAAGATGAACCCTGGATGGGTTCACTGACCCATTTTGCACCCTTATCTCAGGATGAGGTGAGCTGTGTCCTGCCAGCACCCGTTTCCTCCAGGGCAGGCATGGCCGTGGTGGCCAATGTTGGGGCAGAAGTCCACCTTGGATGAGGCCAGTCCCACCTGGATAACTTCAGGGAGGGCTCTGGACTCACTGATATGAGATTGCCGAGATTCACACAGGTTTCCTCCCAAAGGCAGAGCTGAAGTTGTGCTTGCGAGGATGCTTGGGTGAGGGTCATTGGTGTCAACTGCCCAAATTTCTCCAGAGCAAATCCTGGGAGCCTGTCTGGTTTGTGCAAAACATGGGCCCGACACTGTGTGCTCTGGCGAGCGGTGGCTTATGGATGCCTCCACAAGACAGCAAAAGCCGATGAGGTTTTGTATCTAAAATTTGCAACTGTGCAGGGATGAGAAATGAGGATTCCCGCTGATGCCGGCACCGTGAGGGTTGTTAGCATCCTCCCAGGAGGAGGCATTTATTTCAGCTGGCCACCTCGACAATCTCATTATTATCTGCACGCGACAGATAAATGAGCATTTCCACGTAGTCGAAGCAAGTATTGATTAAGGCCCGGGAACCGGCTGATCAATGCGATGTTGTTTTTCCCTGGTTGGACGTGTAGGGCTGCTCGGCTGGAGGCTGTCCCAGGCGCTCGGGGACTTTCCCCATCATTAACAGTCATATGCACTCAGACAATAAGGGCCTATTATATTGTCTTAATGCGGGGCCAATCTGGGAATTAGTGGGGATATTTGGAAGCACCTTAGCTGTTCGCGCTGATACAAGGTCCTGAGTTTCCTCTCATAATCTCCCCCAGGCAACCAGGATCTCCCACAGGTCCCCGCGCTGGATAACGTGTGTAAGCTGGTTACAGTGAATTTGCATGAATAAGCAGGCAATCCTGTTCAGGCTGAATGCAACTTCATTAAGGCCCGGCAATAATTTGAGCTTGCTTATTGCCTGTCCTTTGAACCCCGCAAAGGAAGATTTTGAACAACAATTGACTTTGTGTTTGGGGTTGTGGGGACGGCTCCAGCTCCCAGGCAGAATCCGCCCCTCCAGAAATGTCTTTTCCTCTTTGCTTCCCTCCACAATCGCTCTGCCGAGCTGAATAATTATTGTGGAAAGTTTTATTTGTGGAAAACGGTTAACTTCGCGCTCAGGTGAGATAACAAACTGCTGGCTGGCTGCAGAGTGGCATGCACTGAATTAATGGTAGCTCCCTGCCTGGGAGCTCAGCGCAATGGGTCTGCCCAACAAAAATCCATGCCTGGAAATCAAATTGAGCTGGGATGGATCCCTGCTGGCGGGAGGAGCGCTGCAGGGAGCTGGTGGGATTGGGGTGGTGGTGGGGATGGGGCTATGGGGGTCTGAGAGTTGGGAGATGGGCCAGGGGGAATTGGGAGGCAGGGGACGAGCATCCATGCTCGGGTGGGAGGTGAAGGGGAGCCGGTAGGACAGGGAAGTGCCTGGAGAAGCTTTCCCTGCCTTGAGCTATACAATCATGAAAACGCACCATGCAACCACAAAAGTGAGAGGCTTTTTTGGCAGGGAGGGAGGAGAGGCAGGGAGGGTGTCCCCACGGGGACGGAGGGTGCAGCGGGCAGGGTGAGCTTGGGGACAAATGCAGTTCCCTGTAGAGCAGCAAACGGAGGGTGGACAGCTCTTGGTTACAGCATCACTGAACACCACTTTGCTGTCCTGGCTCTTCCCATGCAGCGAAGTGTTCTATTTTCCCCAGCAGCCGGGCTGCATGTTCCCAGGATTAATTAGCCATCACAGACGCATGGGCTTTGCTCGACCGCTGTGTTTCCCAGCCATGCCGGAGCTGCTGGCTCGGGATGGGTGCCTGCTCAGAGCCACGTGTTGCATTTGCATTGCGGACCCACCCTGTGCTCAAACAGGAGCATCTGCCCCGGGTGGGCAAAGCACAGAGCAGGGTCGGGGCAAACCTTAGGATCAGGAGAGACGCCAGTGATTTACCTGGATCCAAGCAGCATTGCATAAACGAAGCAATAAATACTGACTGCTGTGGAAATGTTAGCAAGGGCTCATTCCTGCCGAAGAAAATTTATTACACGGTGCACAAATTGGCCTGGTGAGTAATGCGATGACGGCTTTCAGCCTCGCACCCAGCCCTCCAAACCTCCAGCCGAGGAGGTGCCGCCATGCAATGTCTGGGCAGTGTCCTGGCACAAGCAGGGGCAGAAACACCTATTTAACTTTCAGATGAAGTTCAGTCACTTTAGGAAAAGGTCCCCCTTTTTTTTTCTTCCCTTCCCAGGCTCTTGGGTACATGTTCTTGTATACACCATGTATATCAGTAGCTCTTTTGGGCAAATTACTGTGTTTTGCGCTAAGAGCAGGCACCAAGCCTCGTTTTTAAGAGTTTTGGGATGACTCTTATACCCAACCACATCCCATTTTGACCAGGAACTGGAAAAATGTCCATTAGGCCGTTCCCAGAAGGGGATTGCCTGGGCTTTCCCTGCTTCTGAGCCAGCTCTGGCCAAATAGGTGTCAAGAGCTGTGGGGCCTGTAGAAAAATCCTGAGCTATGGGACAGAACTCAGGTTTCTGGCTAAAATGACTCTGTGCAGAGATGCTGCACAGCTTGAGGAGGGGACAGTAAGTGTCCTTCTTCCCCTTAACCCACCTGAGCGGTGCCTGAGCTCATCTACAACATCCTACATTGGTGTTCACAATGAAATCTGTGGCTGGTGCTCGACGTAGTGCTGAAAGCAGCAGGTTTCCTCCAGGCTGGCCCTGGCATAAGCAGGACCAGGATTTTGGCCCAAGTCAGGGAAAAGCTAAAGGGATTTTTATGGGGGGGAGCCAGGATCTCCTGAGGGTCTGTCCTTGCAGTGGAAGTCGCTTAACCAGGTGTTTTGCACATCTGCAGGGCTTGCCTGAGCCGAGAAGAATCATAGAATCATTTAGAATCACAGAATCACTGAGGCTGGAAAAGACCTTTAAGATCACGGAGTCCAGCCGTAAAGAAAGGCTGGAGTTTGTCCTCATTTACCCCAGTGTGACTCTGTGCTGGTGCCGGTGGCTTCAGTACCATCTCAATGGCTCCAGTGGCGGGGCAGTGGCAGGAGATGGGATGTCCCATGCCGGTAGGAGCATCAAGGCAAGGGGAGAATCAGATTTGGGTTGGGGTCTTTGTTTTGGGGATGCCCAGTGAAGACGGGGAGCCGGGAGGAGGCGGAGGGCGATGGCTGTGCCGGGAGCCCAGCTCCCATCTGGCTGCCTTATCAAGCCCTGCACAGCCTGGCGTGTCACATTGGGATGTAAATCGCATTAATTGAATTCACTTTGGCTGTGCTTTTGGGAGCAGACAACGACCGAGTCAAAATCTCATTTACATACTGATAAGACACAGTTGAAAAATGATGCCTTCTAATGAATAAAATGTGTGTAACTGGTCCAGCTTGATATTAGCATTAAAGTGTTAATCACTTTGGCATACAAGTTTATAGTGCTGAGTAAATTTGTCTTCAAAGGGTCCTGAAACAGAAATCTATGTTTCTGGACTGCCATAGCAACGTATAGACGTCTTCATTGTATTTCTTGGTCAGAAAGCAGGTGCCAGCTTCTAATTAAAGCCTAATTTGCAATTTGTGTCCTATTCACTGTTTTCATGGGAACTCTGATGGCTGATATAGTGGTAAGCAATAACCAGCAGCAAGACCTGAAAGCCGTAATGGAAATTCATCCTCCCCTGGGGCTGCTGGGCTGAGCAAGCACGGGAGAAGGAAGGGGCCAGGGACATGTTGTGACATGCGTCCCTCATCCAGGAGGCTTCTTGCAGTGAGGGAAGGTGGAAATCATTGCAAGAGAGCTGATGCCAGCCTCGCAGGGGCCAGGAGTCATCCGCTCCAGCCTCCTCGGGGCAGCTCTGGCCCTCCCTCTTTGAAGACAGATGGAAAAGGCTTCTTCCAAACTCCCAATTAAAGGATCCAGATTAACAATGCCCACGGAGGTCTCTTGTTGCACATGTTCTCCAGCCTGCCCGCTGACCTGCAGCTCTCATGCTTTCCAGTCTCCCTCGTGCCACCTATCCATCTCCTCCTCCTGCTTCTAATTACAGGCTTAGGAGCTCTTGACAGCACTAATATCAAGGGTAATTAGCAGCAGGCGGTCGGTTGATACATGGACCCATGGCAGAGAGGTGTCCTGCTGGAGGTGGCTGCCCTGGGAGCAGAGTACTTCGAGGTGCATGGAGCTGGAAGGCCAGCAACAGTCTAGAAGAGGTGTTGCTGGTGATACAGCGATGCTGCTCGCCCAGGGCTGTGTTTGCTTCTGCTGGCTGGGGGTTTGGAAAGGGACCTGAGGGAGCTGGGGCTCAGATCCCAGTGAAGTTCAACGCTGCTTCAGATTCCTTTCAATATTGCCACCTAGGGCGCTGGCTGGGGGAGCTGCACCTTCGCAAAAGCTCAGCCCAGAGGGTGGGAGTGCAGCTGCACAGCAGCCAGGGCAGCCGGAGCGGGTCCCCCGAGCCACGAACTTTTCTGAAACTACTCCTCAGCTGCAGACACCAAGTGCCTCCAAACCCTGGCTGTGCCTGGATCTTCCAGTGCCCAGCCCACGGGACCCCAGCCCCACTCCTTGCACTGCTGGAAGTGTGGTGAAAGCCCCTCAGTGCTCTTTGCACCACCTATCAGCTTGTTGTCGGGTTTCTTATTGCTAATAATTTGTGTTGCAGCAGATTCAAGGGTCAGTGGTCACACCAGGGCTTGCTGAAGGACCATGGGGTGTCCCTGCCTTGACAAGGGGACAATTGATATGGTTGGACCTGGCAAAGAGGAGACCCGGGAAGGGTTGCTGGCCTGGACGTGTGGGCAGACCATTCTCGGTAAGGATTTTTGCATGTCCAACAGGAATGTGCCACCATGTTGGGTTGGTTCTGTGGGATGGCTGGGGACAAGCTAACAGGGAAGAAGTCACACTGTGTTGTGTCCTTCAAGAGCAAACCAGACACACTCAATCAGGGATCACGCCAGTGCTAGTGGGGAGGGACATCTAGGGAATCTCCAATCCGACCTGCTCCTCAAAAAGGATTTTTGCTGGTTCCTGTTGTCTAGCAAAGCTCTGAAAGCCCCAAGGGAGGGAGATGCCACCATGGGCCTTTGCTTCAAAGCTTCACCACCATGCATGGTCTCCTGAGTAGCGTGATATGGTTAAGACTCTGCAACACCTTGCAGGAGACCAGGTCGTAGACCTGACCTCTCCCCTTGGCTTATCTCTTGCAACCCTGTGAGGATCAGGCGTGTCACCACCAGCCTTGATTGCCCCCGAGAGCTGGTGATGAGGTGGATGGAATGGTGCTAGTAAGAACCTGGGCAATGCCCTGGGCTTGTATCAAGCCTTTTGTTTTAATGCCCTGGCAGCAGTTAGAAATACAGGTGAAGAAGGCAAGCGAACGGATTAGCACAGATCTACCTGATGCTGCTTATGCCCCGTGAGTGAATCCCTAACTAACGGTGTAGAAAACAAGGAGGATGTATGTGTAGTTGTTTACGTGACCTGGAATTTCTTCTTACAGTTTTCTATTTGGTGTTTTTTCCTCCACTATGGAGCTATGCTGATGTCTTTGGTGGGAGGCCTTTTTAACTGGTGAGCACTTTTCAAGCAGTGTAAAAAATCATCCTGGGCTGACGCATGTGCGCAAGCAGACATATACACAGCACACATCCTGAAGCCAGGGGGAAAACCCCAATAAATAGGTGTGGTGCACTCAGATGTTGGACTAAATCAACCAAATAAATCTGGAATGTCTGAGAGAAATGCAGGGGGGGAGGAAACCTACCTAAAGCTTTGCTTACATAACAGGAAAAGAGTTGCCCGGAGCTCTGTCCACCTCTTTCTATCAGCGAGTGGAAAATGCTCCACTCCAGGAATCCGCCTCTTTCCTGCCTGCTGGGGGATGTAGATGCAAGTGCTCCCCGCGGGGAATATCCTGTTTACCTAAACCCCCGCTTCCCACCAGCAAACCGCACGTTCCAACAAGTACCACTGCCATTTGAGTGATGTCTCTTAGGGAGTAGAAAGAGTTGTCTTAATAAAGAATTGATTAATATAAGGTGTTTTTTGGCAAGGTACTGGCAGGATAAGAGGGCTAGGAAATCGCTGTAGCCCCTGGAGCAGGAGCACCCGCTCTTGGTGAGTGGGGTGGTGGCATCCAGTGGTCACGATGGCTTCTCTGAACCCAGCACCTCCTCTCCATCCCGCTCAGGCGATGCCCCAGGAGCTGTTGCACCTTTTCCTAATGGGTAATTCCTCAGGGCTCTGTGGAAACACACACGGGAACCTGTTTTCTTTAGCACATGCTGGAATTGCTTTAAATCATCTGGCTTTAAGCCTCCTTGGATTTATGTGGCATTATGTGCCTAAGTCATTTAGGCCATTAAAAAACCTTTTTCCAAAGGGCTTAGCACTGCTTCCCATCACTGGGGATGGTCGGGGTAGCGTGCGAGTGAGGGACAGCAGCTCCCAATTGAGAGAGAGGAGTTATTTGGCTCCTGGGGTTTCCACCAGCTGGAGTTACAGCTTGTTCTAGCCCAAACATCCCTAACCACGTGATAAATACTATCAGTGTTATTAAAATATTATACCGGAGCCAGAAATATTTGAAAAACCTGTTACAACACTAAGCTAAGCGTTTTAATGCAGCGTTAGGAACAGGCTCTCTCTGTTCTTAGCCCAAACTGGGGGATTTTTTTTTTTATTCCTTAAAGCGGTTTGCCACGGACAGGGGATGTGCTGGTGCACAGTGGACCTGGGCCAACCCTGCCAGAAGGTCCATGATGGCAGCAGTGGGGTCCTGTACGCGTTCTTCCCCAGCTCCATGTGGTTTATATTTCGGATCAGGGCACTTTGCAGGTCTGAATGTAGCCAGGAAGGTAGGGGAGGTGCTATTTTTCGGGCGTGGAGTGGTACGGCCATGTGTGAAGGGAGCATATGGCATCATGGGATGAAGGTGCAGCATCCAAGATGCAGCCTTTTCCATGGAGCCAAGAGTGGATCCAGCCGTGAATCACAGCTTCAGCTCATCCTCCCAAAAGCTCAGAGTTGAGACCATGGTGCTAAAACACCCATTATACACAGACTGGAAGCCCCTGATTTCATGGAGCGGTTACTGCCCCGAATGTTTTTGTGCTTAGACCAGTGTCTGACACCATGGGATCTGCATCTAGAACATATTATGGGCTCATGACATCAACAATTAGATCCAACTCAGGTGGACTCAGCTGCTCCTCCTTCTCTGCTGCCAAAATAGAGACTGATAGCAATGATGGCTGCAGAGACAACAGCGTTTAACCCACTTAATTAAAAGCCTGAGCTGGAAGAAGCCCTCTGGAGGGAGAGCAGTGGCTCTCAGGAGTTTTGCTTGTTGTTGTTTCATGCTGGGATGTAGCGTGTGATGTGCAAGCACAGAGCAGCCGGCGCAGCACGGCCCCAAACACTCTCTGTACGCGTGTGCCTGCTTGTTGAGGTCTTCTGTATCTCTCAATTTAGCAGATATCTCCTTGCACGCAGTGAGACACCTTCCACAAAAGAGCCGGTCTGCAGGCGCGACAATAGCAACGGCATTGCTCAAGAACAAATATTTGCAAAATAGAGCAAAACCAACTCTACAATGGAGCCGTGACTCACTCGGTTCCTCTTTAGGCTCATAAGGAATAATTGCTATGTGATGCTGAGTCTGCAGTTCAAAGGCAGATATCTTTTTTTTTTGCTGAAGGGAGAGTATTTGGGAGTGAATGGATGTATACTCCATTAGTTCATATGGGAAATTTTTGTTGCCTGTTTTCCCTATTATGTGACTATAGAAATAGAGTATCTCCTTCTGTTTGCAAAAGCAATAGTGGGGCATTTCCCCCTGCCTGGGAAAGGTTATCTTAGTCCTGTTGTGGAGCAAGGACCCTTAAATACCACTTGTCACAAGCAGCGTCTTTTCACTATCCGTGAGTGGCCGTCTCTGATAGCTTCATCTGTGTCAGATCAAGGATGATGTTTCAACCAGCATCTGTGCAAAACCAGCTCCAGAACCAGCCATGACCCAGCTGTACATTTATGTTGCCCTCGGCTGGAGATTGCTCCTGTTTGCTGCATCCACGGTGTCATCCCAGAGTGTTCACTGCATGGCCAAATGAGACCCCCCTCAACAGGTCAGTGTCAGCTCAGTCAACCTCTGCCACTCCTGGTGATGCTCCCAGCAAACATAGCAGGATCCCAAATAAGAACATACAGAGCTTTTAAAAGTGCATTAATGCCAAATACTCCTCCAGCTGCCTCTTCAGTAGGCAAATTCAGTCCATAAATCCCTGTTTAACTCCTCTCCAAACTCTGCTCTACAGTTCCTCTTGCAGAAGATGCAGGAAGATCAACCAGGAGTGAGGACAACATTTGCAACCTCTCTGAGGTAAGTGCAGCCTGGGACCAATGGCTCTAGTCCTGGTGAGGAAAGTCATATGGAGCTGAATAAAAGTGATGTCTTTTACAAGCTTGGCTGCTTTTTAATTAAAGGGGAGCTCATGTCCTCAGCCACTTGCTGGAGAGTTTTGGGTGGTGGCTGGGTAGAAAAGCGGCTTTCCAGCTTTTGTGCTTGTCAGGAAGAGAGAAGATGTGAACCTTAAAACAGGAGGGAGAAAATACACCTTCCTGTGGGTTCCATCTCCCACTTGCAAAGGGATCTTTGGATGAGTGAAATGGAGAACACCAAATACTTCTAGGCTGAGGAGGGCTTAGCCTGTGGCTTGCTGGCTCCATTAGCTGTGCTGACACGGGTGGCACATAGCTGTCCATGCTGATCCCCGCACCCCACCTCAGTCTGGGGTGAAGAAAATTGAGGAAATATATCCTTTGCAGGCAGATCTCCATTTCTTTCTGGAGTAAGGCAAAGAATAGAGGGAGACAGGATCCACGTGAAGTCCTCGTGGATCTGAGCATGTCTGCGTGGCGAAATCTCCTGGCTAATGTGCTGACAGTGGGATGTGTGCTGGAAGAGCAAAATAGACCTAGTGTGCAAATATTTACCCTGCCCTGAGTAGGTTAACAGACAGTGTCAGCCTTTATTTAATCCTTCAATCTGGCTGGGTTCAGGTTTGCTAATTTGGGATGCCTTTTTAAATTTAGAGCTGTTTCTTCTCTGTCTGTTCAGCTGGAAACACAATTTCAAAAGGTAGAGGATCGGGTTGTCCCCATCTCACCCTGTGGTGTCCTGCTTGAAAGGTCCCACATGTCTCCTTGGTGCAATCCTGCATCGTGGCAGAAAGGTCTCCTGACCATGCTGGTGAGCTGTGGTGGTGTCCTGGATGGAAGAGGACAGGGTGCTAGGGTGGGAGCTTGTGGGCTGCACCCATGGATGTCCCACAGGTTTGCTCTTCCGGAGGCTTTGGCCCATCTCTTTGTGTTCTCCAGTCCTCTGCACCTTCCTAATCCAGCTCCACTCAAGGTGGTATGCATTCTTTTCCTGCTTCTTTTCATTAGTGTCCCACCCATTTTAAGAGATGTAGGGTCAGATATCTCTTGTGCAATGACGCGTTTCTTCAGCCAGTGCTAAACAGTGGTCAGGACTGATCCCCTGCTTTGGCGGAGAGCAAAAAGGGATGGGGAACACCTCTGCCCTATCCAAACTTTGCTGTGCAAATCAAAATCCTCTTTTAATGAGAACCTCCAAATTTGGAAGCCCAGATTTAAACTTACTTAAAGGTTACTAACTCACCTGGACAGCACAAAGCATGGTCATAGAGGTAGAGAAACACTGGGGATACATGGATTTTAGCAGGAATAAGTAAAGGTGGAAGGCTGAGTCTGAATATCTCGACTTTGTCAAACACCACTGTCCAAGGATGTGCTGATTTCTCCCCTAGGTCTGTTTGGTTTCAGTCTGCAGTAGATGGTCTGTTTGGAGAGGGACAGCTGAAACAGCGATGCGGGAAAAAGGAAGTCATCAGCCTTCTGTAAAAGAGAAGTAAGGATGGCTTGACTTTCACTCTTGTTTTCCTCTAGCAAGGAGGCCACACGGCGGGGTTAGCTCTTGTGCCCAGCTGTCCCTAAAAACCCAGGTGGTTTTGATCCCAAGTTTATACTCAGATCAATCCCTGCTTTAGTTTGAACTCCAGCTTTTAGGAACTTGGTTCAGATTCATCTTATTCTGAAATTTGGGCGAGCGTTTCTGGTTTTGGCTTATTTCCAGTCCTAATGTTGGTTTTAGCTGGAGAAGAACTAAGGGCTTGACCCAATGCCCGCTGAAGTTTGAATTCTCTTGATACCAAGTGGGCCTGTGGATGGACAGTCTTCCAGCAGATCCAAGCCTAATTCTGCTCTCCTTTACCTCCCTCTAAAGCCAAAAGTGAACCAAGGGAAGAACAGACCTGCGGGCATAGAACCTTCTCCAGGGGCAGGATCTGTCAAGCTGTCAAGCACATCCAAACCCCTACTGGGGGAGTGAGCAATGTTACAGCCACACTCAGTAGACTCCAACTGCAGCCACAATTACTTTACACACCTTTTTAGGCACTTATGTTGTCATCTTGGTGTCTTATCCAACACTGACAAACAAAATTCCTTCTTTCCAGGTCATGAGGGGGGGGTTAAACTGAAGGGCTAGTTGACTCCACTGGAGGAAGACACTTTTACGGCACATTTTTGTTGCTATAAACCCAGTCTAAAATAACGAGACTCATGAAAGGATATGACCTAAACTATAAAATGCACTTATTAAAGTTGTATGATAAATCAGAGAAGGGCACGCTTGCCTCTTCCTAAGGAACTGCACGCAGCCAGACAAGGAATGGAGGCAAGGCAGATTGATTTCTGGTGTGCAGCACTTTCCCAGCTGGGGGTGAAGAATTAGCGCAGGTCAAATTGTTCACAAACCTCTGTCAAGGAACATATATGTCTAGCCTAAGTGTCAGGCTAGAGGAAAGAAAACCTGATCTCCGCGGTCCTGCTAGAGCCCAGCATGGGTGATTTCATTAGTTATATCCCTCTTTGCTCTTGTGTCTGGATGCTGCATTTTGCCCCCCTTTTTTTCCCCCAAGTGACAGGTTTCCAGCAAGATGTCCTGCTGCCACGTTAGGTGCCACAGCCCCAAATTGTCAAGGTCTGCTGCTTTCCACTAGTGTTTCCAACGCTGATGTCGGTACGTTCCGTTCTGCCTCGAGGGGTGCCCAGAGATGCCCGGACCAGATTTGGAGAGATTCAGGTAGGTAAAGTGGGATGATCTGCTCAAGGTGAGACGGGGCCGTCTGTTAGGGTTGAATTTGATTTTCACCCGTCTCACGCTAACATTACACTTGGTGGACAGGGAACAGCCGCCTGTCTGGTGGGCTGGACGGGGCTGGGCGTTGGTGGTGTTAACAGCCCTCTCATTGAGCGATTAACTGCACCAGTAGAAGGAGGCGGGAGGGGAAAGGGAGGGTTTTTTTTCCCCCCCTAAAAATATGTTCTCATTCTTCAAATGCTTGGGAATCTTTTTTAACCCACTCAAATGATTTATTCTTCTGCAAAAGGTCTGACTGGAGGGGAGGGTCCCAGATTAATTTTCACCAACAGTAAGCTCTAACGGGGAGCAAAGCAAGCAATGCTGTTAAGGGGCTGTGGGATGCTATGGCATCTGTAACGGGAAGGCTAAGAGGCGTGATGTTTAAGTGGTTTGTTTGCAAATCTGTTGGGTATGGATTGATCTGGCAAGTTTTTCTCAAATCCCAGTTCCCAGACCACCACAACAGCACCGAAAAGACCTCATGTCCCTGCAAGGGCTGAGGCTGAGCCCTCTTGTCCGTGCAGGGCTTATGTCAGGGCCAGTTAAGGTGCAGGAGCTGCACCTCCTCCCTTCAATTCCTCGTGGCACTAAGACGCCTCGGTTCTTAGCTGCTGAGTAATTTTCCTTTGGGTAATGCAATAGCGCATAGAAGAGCCTATCATTTGCCAGAAGCAAGAGACTCAGCAAGCACTAATTGGACAAATGAGGCTCCAGGGATTTACAAACTAATCAGATGAATATGCAATTGGGGAAAAAAGGCAAACAAGGCTGAGCCACCCTGAAGGGCACCTGGGATGATGCTTTGCTCCTGAAAGCGAAGGGGCACGTGCTGTCTTTCCCCAGCTGCAGCGGTGTTAGGGACCATTCTGTCCAGAGAGGTCCTTCCTCCCCCGTAAACCATCTCCCACCGTTGCTTTCACAGGAGCATCTCCGATGAGCAGATTTGTTTACTTCGTGGATGCACAGATCGCACTCTGTGGCAGGTATTTGGAAATATTTCCCAGGCTTCTGGCATCCTTCCCAGCTCACGTGACCCACAGCGACAGGATGCCATCAGTTCTCTGTGTTGGGTACTGTGCCATGGGGAAGCCTTTCTCACTCTTTGTCTGTTCCCAGCCTGAAAGCTTCCCTCTAGGAAAGGAGGAGGAAAGGAGGGAAAGAGCAGGAAAACAAAGGCCATTATGGGGGAAAATTAAGATCTTTTCTTTTCTTTTCTTTTCTTTTCTTTTCTTTTCTTTTCTCTTTCTCTTTTTGCCCTCTAATATTCCCTTTGAAAGAATATCCTGAGCTGTGCTGACTTCTTCCTTGCAGCTATGGGACACCAGCCCAACCATGCTCATCCTGGCCTCTACTGAGGGCAGCCACAGCTCACCAGCAAGCCAGATCCTGACCTGTGAAGGCAGGGACAAATCCATCATGCATGCTGCTATTGCACCCTGGGGACCAGGGCAGGGATTGTTTTATGTCTCAGGGGAGGCTGACGGCAGCATCTCATGCTGTATGATAGCTTCTGCCTGTCCTGACCATGCATGAGCATGGGCTTGGACTCACCAGGGAGACAAGGGGCTGCAATAACACAGGAGAGCAGAGTTACAGTCCTTTGCTAAGCCATGGGGCCAGCAAAGGGTTTGGGGCTTTGGGAGGAAGATAAGGAGATGCCCCCTCCCTTCTTCTTGTGTCCCCAGGGGTAGCTCATTCTCTGGGGACACAACTTCATCTCTTCGGCCCCAGGGATCATTTGATGCTGCTTCCCCACTTGGTCTGTGCAGGAAAAGAGATTAGGCTGTGGTTTCCAATACACATGACACAAGGCATTGGAATGGCTTAAGAACATTGCTTTTTGACTGCTTCCAGACATAATTCATGACCAGTTCACTTCTTCCTTTACTGCTGCCCTTTCAAGCAACCCCTCCATAGGGAGGAGCGTTTATTGCCCTACCATCAAAACACAGCACATCCTCAAACCTCAAAGTCTCTGGGCATGAGGTCTGCTGCTCTCCATTTCTGGGTCTTGCTCCATGACCCGGATTCCAAGCTACTACTGTAAAATGATTAATAAGGTGCTGTGTTCAATCAGTGTCTGGGGCTGAGTATTCCTGGTTCTGCAGCACTTGGACATAACGCCATGAATGGCCCCGAGAGGACGGCCCAGAAATGACTGATGGTGTTGAGTAAGTTATTGCAAGCCCTTCTCATAGGAAAAAGTGGTCCTTGCTGGAGTTTGGATGATAGATCACCGCGTTTTTCTCTAGTGCATTAGCACTTGATCTCAGAGGTCAGTCCAGAAAATAACCTTCTTCCTCTAATTGACATGCAAAGCTGCCACTGTGTATTAATTTGGATTGGGGCTGAACTTGGAGCACCCGTGCTGAGATCAGAAAAATGGAGAGTGGTAAATCTGCAGTAAATTGCTTGGATATTTATAGGCTCTTACATGTGAAACATTTATTTAAAAAAAAAAAAAAAATAAATAAACGCTGTAGTCCCCAGGATGGCCTGGCTTTCTGCCAACGGCCAGGGTCAAAAAGTCCACAGCTAGTCTGGTAGAAGCAGAAAATATGGCATGGCTTTAACCTTGAGGAGAACTTACCAGGATGGGATAGGCGGCTGTCATCTGCGTTTTCATGGCTTTAAAAATGAACGGGTTGGTTTCACCGGGAGAACGATCAGCGAGGAGTGGAAATGCTGAGGCTGGAGTTATGTCAGGTGGTGAATGAGGGACCCCGATACTCTCCACTTTCTTGTAGTTAAAGAGCAGAAATCAGCCAGGTGAGACACTGCTTTTAAAATCCTAGAAAAACAGCAAAGAAGGGGCTCTTTTTCCACGGTTTAAGCCTTTGTTTGCATCCAGTTAATGTTTTCCTGCTCCCCTCTGTAGTGCTAATGGCCAGAAACGTGTTAGAAAAGAAGATGTCTTCTTCACACAGCCCCAAATGGTGCTGTGCCCACAAAGAAATCATGAGTCCTGGTGTGGCACAGGGGATACAGATGAACACCCCTTCAGTTTTGGGGAGCACCTCCTTATTTTTGTGGTCCAGCAGGGCTGTAGCTGCTGGGGACCAAAGCAAAGCACCCAAACCTGGGAGACCTGCTATACCCGATACCTTCTGCACTGGGAATTTCACTTGAGCTCGGACCTGTCAGTCAATCCAAAGTGCAAAACTTCTTGCTAAAAGTGAGATGACTACATACAGTATAAAGAAATTATGCGATCACCTCTTTCCTTCAGCATGCCTTCAAAATTACCCAGCCCTGTAAAGAAAAGCCTTCCGGATCCTCTCTACAAGCCATAAACCTCAGGAACTGTCTGGCTTCATTTTTGCATGACTTAAGGAGCTCTTCATTACGTCTTCCAAAATAATGGGACAAGTCAAAATGAGAAAAACATAATGAAAATGGCTGATGTAAACATAGCTGTATATTCCTACAGGTCTCTATAGTTAGCTGCTCTCATTAATCACCGCTGTATCCAAGGGCTTATGAATTCCAACAATTATTTTCTCTGTGTATTTTTCTTGGGAGGAGGACAATGACTAATTGGTCCCGGACTTCGTTACCGCTCCTGGATACTGCAGAAGTTAACAACGTGCCTCTGGCCAGGCTGTGTGCGGGCACAGGCTTGCAGAGGGTGAGTCCATACAAGCAGCTGTTGTGATGGGAAGGGAAAGAAGCTTCATCTTTGGGATTGGGGATCTGCTTGAACCAGGAATCTGGAGATCTGCAACTTTTTTGGCGTGGGAACATGCTGGAGCTGATCTTGAGGGAGAGACATCATGGATCCCCCTTTAGCCTTCAGAAATGCCCTTTCCATTTCTTTTTCCATGTCCAAGATCTGAAGTGTGGCTGTTTACTTGACCTATTTTTCGATCTATGACCTATTTTGCTATTTTTCTCACCTGAGTCATGTGCCACTCTGATCACATTTATTGTGAGACGCATCATGAGAGACTGCACAGTCAGGGCTATACCATGCTGCAACCACAACCATCGGCCCCCCAGTGCTTCCCTCTCCCCTGCCCCTATTATAATCAAAGCATGAAGCCTGACTGCAGCGTGCTCATCGTGGTAACACACAGCACTCCTGCAGCCTGCTGCTGTTGGTAAACAAGACTGCTGTAAGTCATTCTTCCCAAACAGGCATTTGCCAGAGAAAAAGCAGCCTGGTTGCCTCTCCTTGACCAGATGCAATCTGTGGAGTGCATTTCAGGTATCTCCAGCAATGCTATAGCATGCACATCACCAGGCTGCTCCTTCTCCTTCTCCTTCTCCTTCTCCTTCTCCTTCTCCTTCTCCTTCTCCTTCTCCTTCTCCTTCTCCTTCTCCTTCTCCTTCTCCTTCTCCTTCTCCTTCTCCTTCTCCTTCTCCTTCTCCTTCTCCTTCTCCTTCTCCTTCTCCTTCTCCTTCTCCTTCTCCTTCTCCTTCTCCTTCTCCTTCTCCTTCTCCTTCTCCTTCTCCTTCTCCTTCTCCTTCTCCTTCTCCTTCTCCTTCTCCTTCTCCTTCTCCTTCTCCTTCTCCTTCTCCTTCTCCTTCTCCTTCTCCTTCTCCTTCTCCTTCTCCTTCTCCTTCTCCTTCTCCTTCTCCTTCTCCTTCTCCTTCTCCTTCTCCTCCTCCTCCTTCTCCTTCTCCTTGTTGTTATTATTATTATTAAATATTTGTTGTTGTTGCTATTATAATTGCCATTATTATAATTATTATAATTATTACTATCACTATTATTATTACTGTTACTATTATTATTCTACTACCACCACTCCTGACCTTGGGATGAGCTGCAGCTGATTTAAACCTGAGCGCAGAACAGAACTGGGCTGCAGCAGCAGCAACGAGCAGATGCCAGGGCTGGGGGAGGGCACATTGGGCTACACCTTCATCTTTGAAACCCAGGATGATGCCATGTCCCGGCGTGTGTCATTAATGAGCCCTGACTCCATGATGGCCGAGCAGCATGGGGTGGGCGCTCCTCAGTGTCCCGCTCTGGTCCAGTGGGATGCCTGGTCTTCGATGAAGCCCCAAGGTTTGACTTCTCAGGGTGACGGTGGCTCCTAGCCGGTGGCTTGGCAAGGCCAGCAGGTCATGCTGTCTTCCGGAGCCCCCATTCATCACAGGTGAGGCGCAGGGGGTGCAGCTGGGCTGTATGCGATGTTACGGGACCTGATGTGCACTGGTTATCGCCTGTGGTGGGCAATTCAGATGATGATTTGGCTCATGGTGAAGGGAGTCTGCTCTCGACCCCAGTGAGCCAGGACTTTGCCCAGTAACCATTCAACAGCTTGGTTTCACCGATTGAACCTATATTCAGATAAATGCACTTGTATAAGTGACCAGCAGGAAGGCAACCCTCCCCGTGTTCATCCTGCAGCCGTGGTCTGGCCCACATTTCATTTGTTAAGGTGATGATGCAGCAAAAACATTTCTGTAGATGTTCTCCAATCTCTGCCAACATCTGCTGCTTCCACCCCCAGCCTGGGTACTTTTTGATCTGAACTTCCAGGCTGAGGTGAATTTTTACAGTAGGTTTCTGTTGTTGTTTGACTTGCACAAAGAACAAGGACTCTATCGTTTTCACTTCGTGAATCCTGCCGGGACATGACAGAGCGTTTTAGAAGACGCTACTTAATTAAAACACCAACAACTGGAATTTCTGGAAAAACATCAGAGGTTCTCATAAATTATCCTGCTCTCCCATGTTTCACGCTCCTACTCTTCTACCCTTTGTTTAGTCCATATTATTTTGGAGCATGTTTCAGGGGAATACTTATGGGCAAAGCATGTTCCTAGCTATGACTGGCTTACTTACAAATTACCCTTTAATCAACAGATTTGATATTAATTAATAATTCATAGACTGCTCTTAGGATAAAATTGCATAATAATGCCTTTGATGCAGCCCAAAGTGTCCATTGTAGATGGCATAAAATGTTAATTAGCAGGAAAATGCAGTTAGGAGAAAACTCTTTTAATTATGTAATAGGCCTCATTACAATGGGTAATCAACAATGCTTCCAAATTAGCCCACTGACAGCATTTATCTATACATAGCAAATAAACTTTTGTTTGCAGAAAATACATTTGAATAGTCAGCTTCTTAATTGCTTTCAGACAATTTTTAAGTCATTGCAGTCCCTACCAATATTTTAAAAAGGACCACGCTTCTCCGCTGAACGGGCCATGTGTAAAGCTTAGACAATAATGGGGAAAATTGTTCACAAATATTTGTTCAGATATGCAAGCAAATTTCAATTTGACCTTTCATAGGACCCTCATCTGAATAGTGGAGCATTTTGCTGACGGCGGTGCCCGGAGAAAAAATGTAAAGCATCGGTGCATGAATATCCCTTGAATTTCACATTGTGCATTAGGTCGTCCGACTCACACTGGCTGCTTTGTTGATGAATTGCATAAATCACCCAGTTGGGCAACTGCAAACCAGGTCGTGTGGCCAATATGGCCAATATGACCCAAGAGTGTGCACAAAGACCTGGTTGAAAGCTACTTATATATCCAGTTTTCCTTGTGAAGGAAAAGGGGAAGGAGCTGAAAAAGCAGATGCCTCGTTTATAATCTCTGTTCCCAGCTGACATGTCTAAGCCAGAGACTAGTGAAATGAAGGGGTTTGTGCCAGCATGGCTGAAACAAGTCAAATCACCCAAAGTCAACACCACATCTAGATTTGCACCTTGAAGCATTTTGCTGCTTCTGCCTTGATTTTGAAAGTTATCTGGGCTTCTTCAGGGGAGTCTGCAATCCTTGTTTCTCTCCGCACTCTGCCAAATCTGGGACTAGGTTGCATATACAGGTGTGGTCCAGCTGGGTCCAGCTCAGACCTTTTGGGAAGAGATGATGGATTTATCATGTCGCATCCTCTGTCCAGCCCAGCAAACCTTCATCCCTCACTACAAAAATTAGTGGTGGTAATAATATCCTGCAGCCAGTTGCTAAGCAGTACTAATGGCTGCTGATCTTCCTCAAAGGGATGGCATGAATCCTTGGGACACGATGACCTTTACTTGTTCTCTGTGGTCCTGCTTGTAATTCTCCTTTTAATATTGTACAATACCGATAGCCCAAGTTTATCCATATTGTCGAACAGACGGATACTCTATTATTAGATTTGTTCTTGCAGACACCTAGCTATATTGGCCGAATGTAATTTATAGTCTCTAAAATCTGCGGACACAGATTTCTGCCTCCTTCAATGTCTGGTCATTTCTATTCATTTCATCTCTGGAATCTAATGTAATAAAATTATAAAAAGCTCTAACTCCTCAGCATTTAATCAGCTTAGTATGAGAGAATTACATCAGCAGCCCTTAGGTGTATTTTATCTTGAAAAGGAAATTCTCACATTAGGAGACAATCTCATTATTTTGACTACTAAGGACTGCATGAATTTCTTAAGACCCACTAAGAATACTGAAGACTTGAGGTAGGCTGCGTCTTTATTGACAGCAGGCAAAGAGCAGGAGGGTTTTGTTTTGCCAGCAAGGCCAGCTGGAGGTGTAGCTTGGACCCACAGCCATCAGCTTGGATCCTTTGCTAAGATCTCCAAATGATCCAGGGTGCTGGACAAGATAGTATTTAGGGGTAGGTAGACACTTGCTTGGTACAGCCATCCCCATCCCTGTTCAAGGTACTTTCCATGCTCACAAGAACAGCTCTAGACCAAACCCGCGTTCAGCAGAGGATTTAGTAGGGACTTTAGTACCTACTGACTTAAAGCTCCTTTTTTCCTTCCTGAAGAAATGTTGGTGCCTCCTCTCTCCTTTGTTTCTTGACCTCAGTTTCTAGAAAATCTCTTCCTGGGTTATATCCCACCCACACTCTTGTGTTTCTCACCCTGAAAGGATCAGGCTGTTTCTGGAAAGCTCCCTATGCCCTGCGCATGTCTGTGGGTCTCTCCTTCTCTGAGCCCAGCTCTGGCCGTGGACACCTTAATTCAGTGTATTGGCATGGAGTGCGTTGGTGGGGCGATTCTTTGTCTCCATTGGCTCTGGAGAAATCACAAGTTTTACTTTATTGGCTTTTTTCATATCCATTTTATTTATTTCAACCTGCAAAATTTCAGCAACTGGTGCGATAAGGTGGACAAAGAGATGGTGCTGCCATCTCCATGTGAGGGAGGAGGAGCTCCAAAGTGAGAGGTGTCTTGCCCACCTGCCCAAAGTAGCACAGAAACTCTGTCGTGAAGCAGAAGGCTAAACCCAAGTCTTATCTGGGTTACGTTACTGCAAAGCCACTGTGCCCCATATATGCTCCTCAGCCCTGCCCGTGGGTGGCTCAAGTTGGGCGAAAACAGGATTTCCGAGACTATTTTTGATGCGTCCAGATGTAGGCTTGACTGAGAAGCAGAGGGAAAGGAGGAGGCAGAAAGGGAGAGAAAGAAGCTGTTTAATGTAACACTGGGATTACAGGAGTTTCACTCTCTGGGCATGTTGAGGCTGGGGCTGTCCAGACCTGTCCTTCTCTCCCACCTTGTGGATCTGTGCCGCCCTTATCCCACGGGATGGCGTTTCTGCCTCTCTGGGCACTGAAGTTATTTTAAAAGAAAACAGCTTGCTCGTTTTCCAGCCCAAGTTGACTCAGCCAAGCTCAGCCCCTCTAACCACAGTCTGGGCATTTATTTTTGTCCTCCAGACTTTCCGAGGCATTTCTTGGGGTTGTTTGTCTGGTTCTTGCTGGGAGTGATGGAACATGATAAAAATAGAGAGGAGTCCCAGGCTCAGGTTCATGCGTTTGAAAAATTCACAGTGAAAGCTAACACAAGGCTCAGGACACGCAGGCAGGGTCTCATTGCCAGTGCAGGATACCTGGTACGGCTTGGAGCCATCTGTGGGGCCTGGGTGATTGAATACAGCTCGTTAGGGTGGCTTCCAGCTCGCCCTTGGGCCTGACTTCAAAATATGGATTTGTTAAAATATTTAAGAAGCTGTGTCTCCAGCTTCAGTGCAGGCTTCAGGGGCTAAACTTGGTTGAAGTATGAAAAGGGGAGCCCCCTCCATCATCATGTTGACTCCAGAACCCGGAGCTTTAATTAAAATATTAACCATGATGTGACTTGCACTTCAGTTTGAGGATAGGCAACACTGAGTCCCATTCCCCCAACACCTTTGGCAATGCCAATGCGAAGAGAAAGCATTGGGCTGCCAGAGCCCAGGTTTTGTTTCGCAGACTTGTGTACCACATTGGAGCATCTCTGAGTCGGTCCTGCAGCCAGGTGGCCAGCATCTGCTGGGCGTTTGTTGTGTTATCCTCTCCTCTGGGAGCAAGATGAGCAGCCACTCGTGTTGTTTTGTCTCTGTTAATTTGAGAATGTGTTGTTTTGCCTTCCCGAGGTAAGCAAAATGCCCTTTGCACGCGATGGGGAGGTCTGTGATGGTTCCTGGAGGAGTTCATGCCCATCACAAACGACCCCCCTGAGAAAGCACTGCTAATGCACAGCTGAGCTCTGCCGCTCTTGCAGCAACACCACTGGCAACCAATTTAGCTTGTTACTGGTGTGTTCAGCTGGTCTGGAGCCTGACCACATGGATTAAAAGATTAAGGTGGTGACTCTGATTCCCCAGGGGAAGAAAGCACTGAGAGGGAAGAACAGGACAGGATTGAGGACATGAGCTGCAACATCCCCAGCTCCCTGGGGTTTCCAAACTGATGATGACTTGAGCTTTGGTCTGTGCTGCAGCTGCAATTCAGCCCCAAGCTGGCCAGAAATCTGCCTAAGGGCAGGTCATTGTCTGCCTGCCTGGGCAGGGTGGTTGCTCTTCAGGATGATGGGAACCATCACAGGGTGCTGCTGTGGTGGCTGAGTTCCTCAGCGATGTGAAATCAGGAGCCTGTGATGTCCTGACTGTGCAAAAGGCTACAGGGTCTTCCTCCCCAGGAATTGCTCCATCTGGGGCTACGTGTTGCAAATGTCTTCTGTTTCCACCAGGAAATGTCTTCTGGGCAGATTTTGAGCATTGTTAAATATTCAGCCATAATATTTAATATTTGTGGACTTTTGCATTAGTAGTGAGAACCCACAGTAGCACTGCACTTCTGTTGAGGGCCGCTGTATATCCAGTATGCTCGGGCTACATAGCACTTAGAGAAGAAGACTGATGCTGTGGCCACCCCAGAATTTTGAGGAGCCCTGGGCAGGACAGCTGTGGATATAGTTCACATGCCCTATCCATGTGTCCTCTTTGAGGTGTATCATATCCCTTCCAAGCTGGCTACACAGCGCACATGCTTTGTGGATATCCAGGGACCGAAACTATCTCTGCTCCTGTTTTGCCTTCAGATAGCTGTTCTTCACCCAGGAGCTGATCTTGTCTAACACTGGCTACCTTGGCAGTAGTGACGTGGGCATTGGTGGTGAGCAGGTCAAGCACGGTTGAACATTTCATCTGGAAGAACGGAAATCCCTTCAGAGCAATGCTTGGAAAAAAATGCACTGCGGTATGTAAGGCTACTTTGACATGGGTATACAGGGAAGAAGATTTCTCTCCCTGCTTGACAGGAGGCAGCCATGATGCAAACAGTTGTGCTTCTTGGTAGCTTTGGAAGAAGCCCTCAGGAGGCAGGTTTGGGGCATGTCTTTGGGGTCTGAACTCCCTGGGACCTCACCCTTGCTTCAGGACTGATTATAATGTATCTCCTCTTGCTTCTGCATAGCTCATCTTTGCAGAGCCATAATTCAAACCAACATTATTATGGTCTGCTGATGGTTGCCTCCAGCATGTTTCCTCCTGGAAGTTGCAGCACAGCCCTGGTGCCATTATTTTTTAATGTCCTTTAAGCAGAACTGTTCACACCTCTCAATTCAATTTGCTGAGAGTGTCTTAGCATTCCCATTGCTTATCTAAACATATCATATTTCAAGGTTTATTTTGTGGTCGTAAAAATTTGCTGTTGGCACTCAAAATAAAACACTTCGCTGGATCTTAGCCTAGTAACAAATGTGTTGGATTGGGTTAGGCTGGAAGAAAAGAGGCTTTAGGAGTTTATGAGAAATGGGCCTCCAAACTGAAACACTTTAAGGTGATCTCCTCGCTCCCAGACTGATAAGTGCAGATAAAATAACCTGAGCCTGCAGTGCTCTTCCTGGCAAATGTCTCCCATGGAGCTGGCGAGGCTCTGCGTTCCCAGCCCAGGGCCTTCAAGTAGTCCCTAATGAAGACACCTGAGGCATTGATTGAAAGGTGACCTCTGTTCAACTCTGCAAAAAACAGGGATGCCAAATGCAAGGGATCGCCGCCCATGCTGGCCCTGAACCTATGCTCTCTGCAGCACCCTGTGTGCAAGGGAATCTCTCTGGAATTTGGTTTAAAACCCTGGACTGTAACTCCCACTGGCTGCTGGATGGAAAGTAGAGCTATCCTTGCAGAGGGACTGAGTGGTCCCGGGACCAGAGAGGCCGCAAGTTGTTCTGAGCTAAGCTGTCCCCATCCTGTCTCCTTGTTGGCCACAGAAAGTCACCCCGAGCTGGGCTGGAAAGCCCCCCAGCCATTGCACAGAAAAGGGGCTGATGACAAGAAAAGGGTAGAAGTTGGGAACGGGTTTGATAGAAAAGCAGACTCACAGACATGGATGTAGTTCATGGGTGGTGGAAATGATCTGAGCGGGCAGTTGTGTAGAGCGGCTGGAAAGGAGGAGATGTCCTCAGGACAACATCCATGAAAATCAAAAGCAGAAGTGTGGTGGGCGCAGGACAGCCCCAGCGAGCATTGGACATTCTCCCAGGAGGGCTACACAAGGAGGCAGCTGAGGCAGAAAGCAGTGGCAGAGCAGAACAGCAGAGGTTGCTCCTGTGGGGTTTTGTGGAAAAGGACACAGAAATTTTAACTATTACATTGGCTCTAGGAACCATTTCCCTCTGTAGGGTACACCTGGAAGATGTGGGCAGTGGGGCTGCTGATCCCTGACATGAGGGTTATGGTGAGGCACACCTGTGAGGACGGACATCACGCATACCAATCTGTAAGAACAGAGGTGGGCAGAGGACCAAACCAGGTGGTCTCAGCACCAGGATCCTAGCAGGGAAATCAGGGTTTCTTCTCCCCATCCACTTGGATTATCTTTATTCCTGCCTTCCCTCATTGCTGCTGTTATGCAGGGATCTGCAATAGCCCCGGGTGCTGCCCCGTAGGAAAGCTTTGCGCAGGATTCTCCTCCACTGCTGCTTCCTTGCATGTTTTGTTGGGATAGTGAGAAGGTAAGGCATTCTTGGTGTCTGCATTTATCTCCTGATAGTCTCCAATAAATAACTGTTGTTAAGGACATACTCATTTGGAAAATACGCGGTCTAATTGGGGAGCCAATTCCACAGGTCGTGGCAGTCAAAGTGCTGGTGCCTATTGAGTGCCCAGGCTCACCCCTGTGCTGAAGATGTATGTTGAAAAAATTAAGAGTATTATCCTGTAATGTAACCATAAGTTTGCAATCATCGGCTTTACACATGCATTTCTGCGCCTATTATAGAATCATAGAATCATAGAGTGGTTTGGGTTAGAAGGGACCTTGAAGATCATCCAGTTCCAACCCCCCTGCCCTGGGCAAGGGACACCTCCCAGCAGACCAGGTTGCTCAAAGCCCCATCCAACCTGGTCTTGAACACCTCCAGGGATGGGACAGCCACGGCTTCTCTAGACAACGTATGCCAGGGTCTCACCACCCCAACAGTAAAGAATTTCTTCCTAACAGCTCATCTAAATTTCTCCTCTTTCAGTTCAAAACCATTACCCCTCATCCTGTCACTCCATGTCCTTGGAAAAAGTCCCTCTCCATCTTTCCTGTAGGCCCCCTTCAGATACTGGAAGGTGGCTATTAGGTCTCCACAGAGCCTTCTCTTCTCCAGACTGAACACCCCCAACTCTCTTAGCCTGTCCTTATAGGAGAGGTGCTCCAGCATCATCTTCATGGCCTTCTCTGGACCTGCTCCAGGTCCATGTCTTTCCTTTGCTGAGGGCTCCAGAGCTGGAGGCAGCACTGCAGGTGGGGTCTCACCAGAGCAGAGTAGAGGGCAGAATCACCTCCCTTGACCCACACTGCTGGGGATGCAACCCAGGGTGCAGTTGGCTTTCTGGGCTATTACGGGCCCTCATTTTGCAAACCCAGGATTGCAAGTGATTACAGCACAAGGCTGGCACGCTGGAGATGCTGGGTTCTAGACAATGCTTCCTGGGTGGTCATGAGTATGCTGCTTCATCTTCCAAAGCTGGAGACTGCAGGTGATGTTCAGACTGGGACCTGGCCAGGCTGGACGGGCAGTGTGTTGCCATTGTGCTGAGCGTAGGTGCACATTTCTGACCTTGCAGAAATACTCCCCTTTTGCTTATAACTTTATCACATCCTTCATTTTTGAGCTCCAATTTGATTCATGTTTTTCTCAGCCTGGACTTGAGTTGCTATAAGAAGTCAGAGCAATGGTGATCTGCCTCTTTTGTGGCAGCAAAACAAGAAAGGCAAAGAAAAGATTGCAAAGTGGGCTGAACGCTCTCTCATGCTTCCAGGATGGGTGGAAGAAGCTTCAGCTGTGACAAGGTGGATGTCCTTATCCTGCAAATGTTTCTCTGAACGGGCTGTGAAAGATGAACCCTAACTGCTTCCAGTGGCATGGGAGAAAGGGGGCATGATGGGGGATCTGCTCACGCTCTGCACAGTTTTACATCTCTGGGAAAATCCGTAGGGTGGAAAACACAGCACCAAGGTGAAGGGGCTGGACAAAATGGCAAAAAAAGCCTCCAAAAAAGGTGTTCTCAGAGCAACAAAAGACATCAGATGGGGCAGAGCGATCACCTCCCTCTTTTTTCAAAGCACACACAAAACTGGATATGTGCTCGGCAGCTTGGCAGGGAGGATATTGCAAATTCCAGCCTGAATCCCAGGGAATTCAGACCATGCTTTTGGCCGGCAAATGCTGTCTTTGCTGCAGGTAGGCAGCACACGCACCCTTTGCCAAGCTGTAGATCGAGTTTTCTACAGTTTTTCAAAGCGAAATGTAGCCATTGCTCAAATAATCATTGAACGCTAGCAATGAAAGGAACCTGCCATGCTGGGTCAGGGCCCTGTCTTACAACTACAGCTCTCACTTCTTCTTACAAATTAATCCCTGCTTGAAAAGCCTTTCCTATCAGCTCAAAGATTGCCCCGCAGCCCTGAGGACTTTGCAATCCAGTAAGGATTGCTGGGGTCCATTTCGAGTCAATGGAAGTGCCTCTGGACTCAGGTTTGGATCAAGCCCACCCCAGTGCTCATGCTCACACAATAAATGCCCTTTTATCCCTCGCTCACTCCCAAAGGAATCGGCGGTGAAGTGTACGTCGATGGTAATTCTCTATCAGCTGGGTCTAAGGCAGGTCTCTCACCAGGCGTGTTTTCTACCAGGGAAACATCTCACCAGGGGTGTTTCTTTTCCACAGGTGAAATTGCTGACGTTGAGCCTGCTGGCAGAGCAGTCTGACATCCAGCCCGCTCAACATTTAATGCGTGCTTGATTTTTCCATGTCTCACTTTCCGTGCCACCCTAACTCAGCTCTTTGACTCAGCCAGAATGTGGGCAGCACTTGTGAACGTGTGCCTGCACTCTGTGCTAGGTTCCAGCTTTGTGCACCCTTAAAAACAAGGTCTAGCATGTCTAAATCTCTTACTTGGTTGCCGAAATGATGCCAGTAGTGCTGGTGGTAACCTAAGCTCTTAGCTTCTGTTCATCAGGGACCGATTCTGGATCCTGGCTGCTCGGGAAGGATCATTGCTTCCTGGCAGCCCAGCAGACAAGGAGGAATGGGGGTGGGGCAGAGCGATGGGAAGGGATCTGCCATCCACAACCTGCTTCAGAGGTTGAATTGTATTAACCTTTGCAAGTTTCTGCCCACCCATGTGAGGCTGCCCGGTTTCTGCCTCTAACGCCCGCATGTAAGGATGCGAGGTTTGCCCTAGTCTCAGAGCAGCAAAGCCGGGAGGAGAGACATGTACAGTTTTTGAGGTCTCTGCATCTTGCAAAGACAGTGATTCACAGTTGCCTGTGTTACCTGGAAATCCGTAGGACACTCAGGTGACTAATTTTAGATTTGCTCACACAAGCCTTTTTCTCATCCGGGCTGTGAAAAACAAAGCAAAGAAGTGAGAACAACTTTGGGAAATGCATTAATGATCAGGGACGTATTGCTCTGCTTTTCCAGCCTGATTTTTAAACTATGCAATGACAAGAGTTTCAGCCTGCTGCTGCACAAAGAAAATGTCCAATAAAAGATTGTTTTATTTTAAGACAACATCATGAAGCTTTACCGAATTAATAAGAGCTCGTTGGGCCACGTGGAAAAGGGCTCTGCTATAAAGTGACTGAGGACACATATTTTTGTGGCCCCTGCGGTTTCCCTCTGGGAAATGGAGGTTATAGTGCTTCTCTCCTCCTTGCCTGAAGCAAGGTCTTCAGTGCAGGGGTCAGTCTTGTCCAGCATGGCTGGACACCATTTTCTGGGCCTCTAAATACTTCTGTGGTGCAAAAACCTGCAATGGACAGCTCAGAGATCTGGTTTAGCCCATAGTGCAGATGTTGCAGATGTTGTGCTGCAGATGTTTTTGCAATAGATGTAGGCTTTGGGTTTCACACAGCTCCACCAACAGAGATATGCGTGGGACGGAGGGGAAGAAATGGGGTGGACAGCCCTGGGGCTTCTGCCTTCAAAAATAGAGTGGACCAGGGACCAAAGGCTCCCGATCCTCATTAACACATGAGGTGGTTTCTTTTCCAGCCAACTGGCTGTGAGGACAGTTTGGAGATCACTGTGGGACTTTCCTTGGGTAAATCCTTGTCCTTACATACTTTTGCCCTGGAACTGGAAGAAATGATGCTTGTTCTTCCCAGGCTTCCACCCGCTGAGCCGGGTCAGCCCAATTCAGGCATCTTTCACGTTCAGCCCGGAACAGGTTATTTAAATGCCAGTGGTAAATAAATGGTAAATCCGAAGCAGCGTGGTAGGCCGCTTAATCCATGCCCCAGTCAATCCACAATGTTTTTTTTCATCATTGAGCTGGAGAGAAAATCCTCTCCTCTTCAGCCAGACAGAGCCCAGCTCGTGGGGCGAGCGGCTCCTGCATCCCTGCAGCGGCTCTCCTGTCCAGTGGTGCTTCACCTGGATCAGCTGTTTGTGTCTCCCCTGCCCACCATCATTGCTGTTGCTTCTTGTTTTGGCTGCTGACTCACGTTGTTTTTGCTGAATCTCCCTCCCTTGACGAGCAGCTTCCTTCCCTCGGTGGGTCGTTTCCCATCAGCAGCATAAACATCTTTTAGTTGTCAACTGAGATGTTTCGGGTTGGCAGTCTCTGGCCCTGGTGACATCTGGTTTCTGAGAGAGGCTAAGCAGGGAGTTTCAAAGGGCTGGATGTGCTTTTCTCCGCAACATCTCCAGGAAATTGGCTTGGGGTGAATGAGAAGTCCAGAGGCCAAGCAGGTGGGTGGTGGCCAGAGGTCCCCCTGATCTGGCATGTCCTCATACCAGCACGCCTCCCAAGCAGGACGCAAGTCGGGCTCATGAGGGCGGAAGGCGATGGACACTTTTTCCAGAGGCAAGGTTATTTTTGCAAGGCCAGCTTTGAAGGGGATTAGTCCAAAAGGTATAAAAAGGCAACCAAAATTAAGTTACCTAAAAAAACCAGAAAGATGTTGCAGGGCTGGTTTAATGTCTGAACCACACCTGGTGTTGATGCACAGAGGAGGGTTTCCTTCTGCTCTGTCCCTATGTCACTCGTGGTGGTGGAGCTGTGATTCCTACATGGGTATCTTTGATGTTAGAAGCAAAATTGTAGAGGAAATAGCGTAGTGGGCTGCTGTTGCTGCTGAGCACAGGTAACTTCAAGCTCTAATCACGTACTAGAAGACATGTGGGTTTGGTGGCGTGAGGTAGTAGTTCTAGCCAAGTCTCTGCATCCAGACTGCTGCAGGGGAGGGGACGGACCCATTCCCTGTGTTGTGTTTTGGAGGTAGGAGAAGGAAGGAACAGCAAACCCAGATGCAGGGTTTCACAGAAACCATCTTCCCCATTTTCTGTGGTGGCTGTGACCCAAGGAGAGCACCTTCCCTGCCCCCCCCAGCTGAGAACAAGCATTGAGAGCAAATGTCCCCTTGCTGCTCAGATGCCTGGAGATGCCCACTGCTGAGGAAGGACTTGTGCCAAAATTTTCACAGACCATGTGCCACAGTCTCCTGACTGAGTGAAATGTGCTTTTGCTGGCATTCCCTGGCACAAGCGAAAAGGGCTGGTGATGCACAGGAGAATTTGGGGTATGGGGCTTGCCTGTGCCCCAGGAATTGCCAGCAGAGGATGGTGCAGGTGGCTTCTCTTGGTATTCTCTGAGATACTGAGCCAGGCCAAATGGGCTTCTTCTCTGCTTGACCCACCTTTGAGAGCTGATGGAGGATCATCAGAGGGTCTCTGAGAGATATCAAGCTTGCTATCACTATCTTTGGTTCTTAAATTGATGCAAAACGTGAAAAGCTAATCAGCCAGCCCTGTCTGCAACTGATGGATGTCATTTCAGCGCTACCTGCTCTTGATAACATTTAAACATTTCATTTAGTCTGGGGAGAGGTGGTCTGAGGTGGAAAAAACCCCATCCAAGCAAAAAAATACTAACTCCTCCACTGCCAGAAGGCCAAAACAGATCATTGACTTTCCTCTGAAGCAAACCCAACCTTCTCAGACCTCCTCCTGGCTCATGGGGACGAGGAGCAGCGAGCCCTCTCACTGCAGAGGAGCTCAGCTCCCAGCAAACATCATGTTCGTACACAAATGCTGTTTTGTGGTGGGAAAAATAGACAGCTCCAGCCAGCAGCTGTCCCTGAGGAGAGGCTCTGAGCAGGCATGGGCTGTGCTAATTACAGCCATGTATTCATAACAAGAAGCGCTGCGGGAGAGAAGAGCAAGGTGGACGGGGGCTGATTTCTCAAGCCGTGTAGTGTGGGGTATGGCCAAGCAGAACTCTCTTGTGGGTCTCACTGGGCAGATAGAGAAAGCAAATGGGGCCCCATCACCTCTGCATTTCTTGTTAGCCTCTGAAGCTGCCGCATCTCAATGAGCTCCCCACGGCTCATCCCATTAGCTCTATTTTAGGGTTGGGAAGTGATATGTTTATCCAGGCACTGGGAGCAAAACACGCTCACTTTTTTTTTCAGTCCGAAGCATCTTATTTTAGGTTGAGGAAAACAGCAAGGAAAGGAAGTGCAAATATAACTCCCTGGGAGACAGCAAGCCCACTGTGTCTGCCTCGGCAAGGACCTGTGCCTTGGATGTCTGTAAAACTCAAACCACCAATGTCCTGTGGAGGGGAGAAGTCAACAACTATCCATGGCCATGCAGCCTACAAAGAGGAAAAGTTCAAAAGAAGCATTAACCATGAAGAGGTCTCTGGGCTGGGAACCAGGAGATCTGACACTGCTTCTCCAGTCCTGGCCGAGCAGAGCTGTGGGGTGACTGGGAACAAGCCCAGTTCCCTTACAGCACGTCTACTCCCTGTCCTGCTCTTTGGCTGTTTGAACCAAAACCTCTCCTGGACAGGCACTGGCTCTCTGAACGTACCTCCACACACGTACAATATAGAAACCAGACCCAGCCATTTCTGTCCACTGTAATGAGACCCACCTCTAGGAGATCTCCTGCTCAGCTCCAGAGTTTCAAGGGCTGTTCCTGCAGTTGCAGCCACTTGGCTTTCGTAGCAAAGAAGTGGAGAAAATATGGCTTCCCCTTGGAATCGGGTCATTACTTTTTTCATCTGATGGAGAGCTTTGGGTATGGATGAAGATCCCTTCACCTACCTGAAATGGAGAACATGGGAGCTTGCTCTGAAGATACAGGAAAATAGGAGCTCACACAAGAGTAAGAGAGAGGCAAAGAGAGACCCAAGAATGAGGAGAATGGAAGAAACACTTGGACATTTTCTAGGATGTGTTACATAGGAAGACATTCATTTATCATAGAATCATAGAATGGTTTAGGTTGGAAAGGACCTTGAAGATCATCCAGATCCAACCCCCCTGCCATGGGCAGGGACACCTCCTAGCAGACCAGGTTGCTCCAAGCCCTGTCCAACCTGGCCTTGAACACCTCCAGGGATGGGGCGGCCACAGCTTCTCTGGGCAACCTGCGCCAGGGGCTCACCACCCTCACAGTAAAGAATTTCTTCCTCATATCTCATCTAAAACTCCCCTCTCTTGGTTTGAAGACATTACCCCTCATCCTATCACTACATACCCTTCTAAAAAGTCCCTCTCCGATTTTCTTGTATGCCCCCTTCAGATGCTGGAATGCCGCTATAAGGTCTCCCTGGAGCCTTCTCTTCTCCAGGCTGACCAACCCCAACTCTTTCAGCCTGTCTTCATAGGAAATGTTTTCCAGCCCTCTGATGAAACTACAAACCCTGGAATGCATCAGTTTTGAGGACCTTTGCTCTGGAAACATCGCAGGTTGCCTTCTTGATGCCCCACTGCCAGCAGGCAATGAGTTTGGTCACTGCATGCAACCCTTGTTGAACAACAGGAGCAGAACGTTGCCGCTGTACTCAGAAAACGTGCGGTCCTGGGGAACGCGGTGCCACGTCTGCTGAAATGGCTGGACTGCAATGGGACCTGTCACCTGGTTGCTGTGGTCGAATGTGAGTGGCAGGATTTGTCCCCTGGCACCAAGGATTGCTGTGTCGTGTTCCCAGAATGACTGGTTCAGAGGAAGAAGCCTGAAAAGTGCAGTTCCCCTCTGCCTTGTCTGCCTCTGCTCCCTGTTTCTTGCCGTTGTATGTGGCTGGGACTCACCTGAGGGCAGGCTTGCTGCAGTTTCCTATGTTCATACAATGTCTAAAGTAATCAACAAGATTTTCAGGGCACCACAGGGCTGGATTTTCAAGCACTTGGTGCTCAGTGACATTTCAGGAGAGTCCAGCTCTCATGTAAGCACCTAATAAGGCTCAGAGGGAAGAGGGCAATAACACTAATAGCATCAGTGATCCCTAAGATGATGCTGGCCTCCTCCGTAATAGCCTTTTCCCCATTTTGTTTCTCCAGTGCATCGACAAAACTATTGGTTTTAAAACATAGGCAGCAAAAGCTGGGTAACTGCATCGGCTTGTAGTGCTGGATTTGCTTTCCCTCATCCATCAGGTCGTATTCACACATGCCTGATAGCCCAGGGACATCGTGAGTCTCTCCCCACAGAGGGGCATCCATAATGTCTTCCTCTCCGGGTTGGGTTCCCAGAGGGGACATAGACCTTACGATGGTGGTGGCCGAACACCCGGCACCTCAGTGCTGGGTGCAAGCCCACCAGTATGGGACTTCACTGCGCTTGGTGCAGCCCCAATCTTTGGCTGTGCTTCCACCCGGGGCTCAGCCCAGCACAGCAGGTGCCCTGTACTATGCCCATGAAAGCCAGAATAAAAGGCTGGTGGGTGCTGGGAAAAGGGCACATTTTTTGCTTTAGGGTGCGGATCAGAAAGGACAATCTTCTTAACAGCCGAGCCCAGCTCTGCGCAAAAATCTGGCTACAAGCCGCTGTGGCCCCAGAGTGTTATTTTAGGAGAAGAAAAGGCACTGGTGAGGCACTGGAACAGGTTGCACAGGGAATTTGTTGATGCCCCATCCTTGGAGATGTTCTAGGACAGGTTGGACTGGGCTTTGAGCAACCTGGGCTGGTAGGAGGTGTCCCTGCCTGTGGTGGGGGGGTTGGAACTCGATGATTTTCAAGGTCCCTTCCAACCCAAACCATTCTATGATTCTATGATCAGCAAACAATGAGCTGAATTATTATTTAAACAGGAGGTTTCAGTGTCCACAGCTTCCCTGGCTCTCCTCTCAGGCCCCAGGCTCTGCAAAAATCAGGCACTACTGTTCCCCCGGCTCTGCAGGGGCTTCAGCTCCGATGCCTCCCATACAGTGGTGCACATCTGCTCCGGGAGCTGTGTGCATCAGCAGGGGGTTCAGATGGGCAGGGTGGCATGGCCGTGTGTCCCCCCCCCGGCCTGGGCCAGGGTGCCCGTACAGTAGGGAGCCTGGAGCGTCTCTCATAGCGGTGCCAGTGTGAGCCGCAACAGAGGTTGCATTCAGGCTGCGGAGGGGCTCTGCCGGGGTGGCACTTGGGTCCCCGCTGACCCCAGGGCAGTTTTTGCTTGGTTAAATAAAATGCTGGGGGAAAAAAAAACACCAAAACCCCCATGTTTGATCCAGGCCCAGGCAGCCTGATGCTCTCTGGCTGGGGTCAGAGGAGGCATGTGGTCACCCAATATTCACCGTAACGGCCGATTTGCAGATTTATGGCAGCAATCTGAAAAATGCGGCTTCTTGCAAGCAAGCCGCTGAGGCTGGGGAGGAATGTGCTGAAGGCGAAACATGATAGGAAAGTAAATAGAGAGGAGGTCCCCGAGAGCAGGGAGGAACCCCAGCCCAAGGGCCAAAACTCAGCTCCGGGACTTGGGAAAGAAAGAAAAGAGGCACGGGGAGAGGGGAGGCTGTATTGTGTTGAAGACAATGGTTTGGAGGTGGGCTGGGGGAACGAGATGTCGAGCCATCAGTGCATCCCTGCCAGTCCTTACCCTGTTACCTCATGTGCTGCTCTTCATTGGTGTATGGCATCATGTCATGGAAGATGAATTCTGCCTTAACAACTTGAGCTGGAGGGAAAAGAGGAGCAAGGGATGTCTCAGCCCCAAGCCTGAGGAGGCCCAGCAGTGGTGCTCCTGGACTGAACTGTCTTGGGTCTAGCAAGAAAGGGGAAAACACAGGTGTTTGCTTTATTATATTTTTCTTAGAAATATGCTGTTTTTTTTTTTTTTTTTCAGAGAGGAGACACAAAACAAAGCAAACCTTTCTAGGCAAAAAAAGGAGTTTTGATTTTCTCTCCACCTTGTTCAATCGGGGTTTTCTTAAGTCCATGTGCAGGCAGAGTTTGTTCACCATCGTATACTCTTAAAACTCTTCATACGTGGTCAGGCATCTCTGACCAATGTATTTGCTCTTACTGTGAAAACCAGAGAATATTACGGCAAAGAGACACCTCACATACCACCGCCCCCTTTCCCAGAAGCAGCCCAGCTAGTGCTCCTTGAGCACAAAGATGTTTATGTGAAGCCATCAAAGTCCACCGCCTGTGAGAATGCTTGGCTGGGGAGGCAGTTCCCACTCCCAGCAGCTCCTGGTGCAGCTCCTGGTGACAATGTGGGGCTGTGCAAAGTGTGAGGGTGTCACCATTGGTGGCTTAGCCCTGGCATGGTGAGGGCTGCTGGTGTCTGGCCAGCCAGGGGCTGAAGAGGTGTCGGTCGACCTGTGCCTCCACGCATGCTCCTCTGCTCTGCCAAAGACATGATTTCAACACTGCAATTTCCCTCATGACCTTTACAGCTGCTGGTTTGAAATGATTTTTGGCTTCTTGTCCTGGAAGGGATTTGATGTTGGAGATGAAGTGCCTGAACATTTAACCCCATCTTCTCCTCCTTTCTGTCAGCACTCGAGGGCCTTTCAGCTGCTCTTGACTTGAGGTGAGTGGCTCTGGAGAGTGGTTCAAGACGAGAGGACCAGACTCAGGTTAAAACCTAACCCAGAAGATGCAGATGGTGAGCCTGGAGTGAGGTAAAGTCCCTCGGGCTCCCCATGGTCTGTGAAGAAGAAGGAAGCCCAGAGGCTCCAGATCAGGGTGGACAACAGCCCATAAGCATGTCCCCTGCCTCCTATAGGAAAGATGTTTTCTTTGCCCCGGATTAGGTAGAGCATCTTTGAAACTGAGGAGCCCCAAGACCTTTGCAGTGGTAGATGACATAAATCAAGGTCCCATTTAACCGGTGGAAACCCCAAGGGTGCGTCTGTGGTGGGTTGGTCTACACGGGTAATGTTACTTATTCCCAAGCTCCATAAAATGCTGAATTTACCTTGAAATTATCTCCCGACTGTGTACCTTGATCTCACCTTTGGGCTCCAGCCCTCTGGGGCTCTGCATGCCCTGACCTCTGGCTCCCCTGTCTGGCTTGTTGGCCTGTGATGGGATCAGTCCCCTTTCCTGAGCAGAAGCACCCTTTGGTTCTGAGGTGGGCAATAGAGAAGGCAAAAATAGGGGAAAACAACTTTTCCTCTCAGCAACCCCTCCCTTGCAAGTTCTCTCCACTCCAGCTCCACTTCCAGAAGCTTTCCAGGCTTGCACGAATCTCTGAAGCACTTTGACCTCCTTTTTTCTACCTTGGTGGCACCGTACACTTTATTCTCTTCCTTCAGAACTCATCGTAACTATGCAGGGGATGTTTTTGAAGCAGCAATTTCTCCCCAGGAAGCAGAGAGCTGCTGTCTGGCCATAGCAGACAAAGAAAACGTATACAAAGACATGGAAAGACACAATTTCGAGCCATGAATTCAACCCAAGTGCGAGGAACTAATGTTTTTATGAAGGAACTGTTGTGCAATTGAAAGTCCCAGATGTAAACAACAGCAGTAGGCAGTGCTCAGGAAAGGTTACAAAACCTGAGACGTGGTTATTGAAGTCTTTGAATGATCCATCAAAGAATGCAATACGCTCACAACTGGTGGAGCTGGGAAAGGCTGCACAGCATAGAAAGTTGGTCACAGAGGACCTGGAGGAGTTGCGTGAATTGGGCAGGAAAGCAGACAAGTGTGGAGACTGTTTCATGACGGTGACGCTGCTGCTTTTGCTGAGTGTAATTAACACCATGAATATGTAAGTTGAAAACTGGTGACATGCAGGGAAGTCGCCTGCTGCGTGGACAGGTGAGATGTTTGATAAAGTGTAGGTGTGAATGCAGATTTAGCATGCTCGAGGATGGAAAGCGAGCTGGAAAACTCGCAGGCATGTATGGGCATCCCAATCTGCTAGGGCTCACTTCAGGGTCTGTCCCTCTCCTATGGTTTGCCCACCACAGGGTAAGCAACAGACACGGCTTCTTCTGCTCCCAGGGCCAAGCCCTGGCTTTGCTGAGATCCAGGGGAATTTGTTTCTCTTGGATTCAATGAACATGAGCCGTGGCATGACCAGCAGTAGGCATTAACGTCTCATTGCTTCAGTCAACACAAACAGGGTTGCAGATTTTTAGGTGTCCACCACCACAAGTATTTTTGCTGGGTGCCTTGGAGATGTACCCCAGCTCTGGGTCCGCTCCCAGAACCACTTCCTTACCAGTGCTGATGTGGGAAAAAGGAAGAATTTGAACTGGCTGCTTGGAGAGGAAGGTCCAATGTAAAATTTGCGGTATCGCCAAGACCTGTAGTCATTTTTCACTGCTGAGCTCTACTGTACAGTGTTAATTTAATTCCTGTGATATCCTGGGGACAACGGACAGCATCAGCACCCCTGCAAAGTGATGGACAAGGCTGTTGAGGAGTGGGTTACTGTTGGAGGAAGAAAAGCAAGCTGGGAGTTTTCACCCATGTTCTGCTGGGTACCATCAAGGATCAGACGTTGCAATTCAGGGAAACCAAGTTGTGGAGTGCTGCTTCGTTCTGCTCCAGCACACGCAGGAGTCTTCCCACCCCACCAGAGGTGTCTAATGCACAAAGAGCCACTCCGATGGGGAGAAATGACCCATCCTAATAGAGGTACCCATTTGAGGGTGAACCAAATCATGAGTGTTTTCCCTGAATATCCACAGTCTCAGCCTCTTGGAGGAGATGACTCACTCGTCTCCTTTGAGACTGTTTCTGGTCTGGTCGGCTGTGGTTGCGCAGTCCATGAGCCTGTTAGAGATGAGTATAGAAGTTTTTTAAGTAGGACATTGCACAGCAGAACCCTGAATTTACTCAGTTTGCACTGGAGGTTGACTGGGGTGAGAGTAGGATATCTCCAACTGTGTTTGTGCAACATGAATCACAGAATCACAGAATCAATCACAGAATAGTTTGGGTTGGAAGGGACCTTTAAAGGCCATCTAGTCCAACCCCTCTGCCATGGGCAGGGACATCTGCAACTAGACCAGGTTGCTCAGAGCCCCGTCCAACCTGGCCTTGAACACCTCCAGGGATGGGGCATCTGCCACCTCTCTGGGCAACCTGGGCTAGTATGTCACCACTCTCAGCATAAAAAAATCTCATCCTTATACCTAGTCTAAATGTTCCCTGTTTTAATTTAAAGCCATTACCCCTTGTCTTATCGTAACAGGCCCTATTAAAGCATGAAGGGGTCTGGGACCATGATTAGCACTCCAAGCTGCTTCTATGATATTAATATTAAGAAACAATGATGACAATACTGATAAAACCAGCAGCAATGACAGCGGTGCATGATGCAGGACACGTCTCCTGGGGGAAAGTGGAAAGGCAGCAGACGGCTGGAGGAAACGGGAAGGTACAAAGGCCGTCTTGGGAGGGCTGTCTTCGAAAGCGCCTCTCCTACATGGTTTCTCAGCTGATGAGCACAGAAGGATTTCACAATATTAACTCATTAAGGCTGACAATGTCCTGGGGGTGTAAAAGCAACGGGGCATCCTTTCATTTCCATCTCCTCGGCTGTTTTTCTAAGCATCGCGGGTGATGGAGACAGGGAGAGGTGTTTCGGAGCAGTTGCTTTTCCTCCTCCACGTTTTTCTCTTTTGCCAGGCAGACTACGGCCACCGCAGAGGTTTTCTGTTGGTGCCGCATATTGTATGGCTGTAGCTTTTTGTGCATGGGAGATAAAACACCCACCGTCTAGCAAGTCATTAGCTCTCCTTTGGCAACATTAGTGGCTAACAGTGTAATTAGTTTCAGTGGTAAAAGGAGATTTTTGCATACCCAAAATCTTCTGGCATTTCAGACAACAGCAAAAAGTAGCAAATTGCTTGTTCAAAACATCAGCAGAAATATGGCGTGCTGTTAAGCAACTTATAACTGAACCACTGACCTGAGGTGGCTTTGTTTTGTTTGTGAGTTATGTTAAAGAATCATGATTTTAATGGCGTGAAACATCTTGTAATATCAATGAGCAGGCAGCAAAATGTCCACCAGGATCCCAGTGTTCGTTACCGTTTCTGGGTAGTTTGTTACTCTGTGAGTATCTGCAAAATACTGTGTTCAGGCTCAGCATCTGAGTCATCTCCCTGCTGTGGGAAGGAGGCAGATTTTATAATGAAGACGAGAACGTGCAACTGTCCTTTGCTTAGATGTGTGCCCAGCATTTAGCAGATTGGGCCTTAAATCAGGGCAGGACATCACAGGAATTGCAGAATAACAGTGTTGCAGGTAATGGTGTGCATTTGTCACCTTCAAGCCTTCCTCCAACATCCGGGTGATGGTCATCCCTGCCTTAGAACTGGCAAATTGGAGCTCAGAGTAGGCAGCTTTTGCGTGATAAAGAAAGCTCCTTGAGCGATTTCTGGGTCTTGGGTCTCAAGGATTGGAGCAAAGGCAGGTGGAGGAACACCTGAAGGCCACGTCCACATTGTTGGAGACCACCTGGAAGCTGTCCAAAACATTGTCTGGTGTTTGACTGTGACCCAAAGCCCAGCCCTCCTGGCCCTGGTCAGCAGATGAAGCCAAGGACTGACTGCTCCAGGAAAAACGTTCTTCTGCTAGTGATGCTGCAAACTTTGCTAGATTCATGACGTGTTGGTAATCTCATGAGGAACACTGGTTGCGTCGCATTTCCAGACTGAAGAAGGTCACATAAAGTTCAGGGAAGCTTTGGGAAAATATTTGAACTTCAAGATGTTTCTATGAACCCAACCTCTGACCTCCTGAGCCTCACATTTTACTAATTCGTAAGTACTGAGGGACTATGTCCATGTGTGTGCGCATTGTGGAAAGATGATCAGATTGTTACAAGAACATAAAGTAGCAGGGATGTGAATGCATTACTCCAAACTGTTGTGTCCCAACACTTGGCAGAAGGAGAAAAAACAACTTGGATCTAGACAATGTCTCTGGAAATATGTCCGTCCCTGAACAAAAGGACGTTTGTTACCACTAGGACTCAAATAACTCAGCCCCTTTGAGGAAATGGTCCTTACACCCTATTCATCGTCTTGTGTCTGAGTACCCCTGTCCCCCCAGAGCAATTTAGGCACCGTGTGTAACAGCATGCACATTATTCCTGAGAGCATATGGAAGACTGGCTCATTGTCTGAAGAGGGAAGGCGGATTTTATTGTCGTGGCAGTGAGCTGGGGATGCAAGCACCAGAATGCAGAGGTGGCCTGAGGGTTCGGCATGGGCTTGGAGCGGTGCTTCTGGCTGTTGAGAGGTTGTGAGTCTCCTCTGGCCCTTTTCCTCCTGTTCTGAGGGCTCGAGTCCCTCAAAATCAGAAAGTGGAATTACAAGTTATTTAAAGGTTGCCTATTGCGTGCTGTGTGCATTTATATATGTGTATGTAAATGCTGAAAGATTGGTGGAAACAATTGATGGAAAAGGAGGAAAAATGGAGTGGGATTTGCATTTCTGCAGGATCCTTAGAGGGCAGAGAGGAGGATGCCCTGCAGCATGCGCACTCGGTGCCCAGGACCAGGAGACCTGAGGGCTGGGGACCGTCTCCTCCGGCAGCAGCCCCTGCTCAGCCTGGCACGCTGCTTCCCAGCTGATTTCGAGGTCCTTGGCCACCATCGCTCACAGCTCTGCAGGAAAACTGTGCTGCATCTGGCCTCTCAATCTGATCACCGAGCTTGGTGATGCATCGCTAGCATGCGGCCAAATGTGCTCGTCCCACCCAGAAAAGGGGGTATGGAGATGAGAGGAGGAGAGATGCTTAAATATGGGAAGTTAAAAACCCTGTCCGATGGGCCCCGTTTCCTGCTTTTCCACTCAAAAGCAGCGTGCGGGGAAGGGCGCAGCAGTATTTCCCGACAGCTCGCTTCTGGTAGCTATAGAAACTTAAAGCACAGCCAGAGTAACAAAAATACATCTCTTTGCTGAAGCTTCCTTCCCTTGTGGGCCATAGCTTTTCCCCGACATGAGCCGCCCCAACCATGCAAGACCCCAGGGAGCCTCAGCCTGGGATCTGAAATTTTTTTTCTCCCCCCGCCCCCCCTAGTTATAAATGAACAGCGTAATATTTTTAGTTGCAAATGGAGCGATGCGGAGGCAAAACAGGGAAAATCAGGGACCAACAGGCACTGACTCAGGGCAGAGTTCCAATCTTAAACATTGCGTTTGTGATAGCAGCGATACCAGTACGGCTACGAGTTTGCTACCAAATGGATGGATATATTGAAGCAGAAAGGCTGCCGGGAGGGCAGGGATGCCGGACAGCAACGGATGCCAGGAGCAGCTTGTTGGCAGAGTCCCGGAGGCACCCTCCTGCCCACAGGTCTGCGAGTCTGGTCTCTGGCTCGGATCCGTGCGGCTTCATGCCATGCTGTGGGCATCCAAATGGCTTTCAGGCTTTGCTGCACACCATGGGACTTGGTGACCTGCTGGGACAAGGTGGGGTTCCCTCCATCATGCCTGATGGGCTGAGATATCTGCTGAGATGATTAGCAAGGACACAGGTGGAGGAGAAGGGATATTTTTTTTTTTTTTGCTGTTCTCTGGCTTTTTAGGAAATGTGTGCTCATTGCAGGCAGGATTATGAGCGGCAGAACCTCCTGAGACATCCATCCCAATGCACATTTCCACACTCAGACATGCTCTACAGCTCAGCATCCCAGTTTTGTCTCAGATTAGGGGCAACACGGGGCAGAGAGACACCTGAAAAGTGCCAAGTGAACAACGTATTTCATTGTTTGATCCCCCCATAGCAAACAAATAAATAAGCAAAGCCTACTAGACATGGGATTTGTGACCCACCCATGTGCCGACAGATTACTCTGCTCTTGATCTCACCCGCTGCTACGTGCTGAACCACGGTGGCCCCTTTGCAATGCCCGTGATGGGAATTGCCTTCAGCTGCTTGGGCTGGCTCTGCCACAGCAGGCACGCCGGCAGGCAGGGGGGGGGTCAGCACAGCCCCCCATTTTCTTCCCTTGAATATTGTTCATGGGGAGTAATTTAGTTTAAAGGGAGCTTACGGCTTTTAGGGTTGGTTGGTTGCTTGCTTTGCTAGGGCTAGCAGAAGAAAAATTTTTTTTTTTTCCCTTGTAAGGGAATAACAGGTGGCTGTCCTTTAGTATGGACCCCCTGCATGCGGATGATGCTTGGGTGGGCTCCAGAGCAGACCCTGCTAGCATGTTGCTCTGCTGCTGCCCGTAAAGAGGCAGTGCCAACGGCGGAGGACTTGCAGTGGATACCACCACGTGGCTTCCCTGCCAAGTGCTGCTCATGAGGGAAGGCGAAACACTCACCCTCACCTCCCCACCCGCCCCGCTGCCTTCTCCCAGCCCTTTGGAAAGGGGCACCATGTTCTTAACCTTTAAAGGGACTCTAAGTCTAGTGGGTCCCCAGGGTCAGGGAGAGACCCTGGAGCGTGGTGCTGTCAGAGGAGGAGGGATGTGGGGACCCCAGAAGAGGTGACGTGATGGGGCAGGAAGAGAGGGGAACCCTGTAAATCAGCATGGGAGAGGATCGGGTGTGGACCACAGAGGACGAGGTGATAACATTGCAGGAGCTGCTGTACGGGCGAGAATCTCCCATAAGGTCGTTTCTTAAAAATATGGCTGTTTGCGCAGCTGCCTGTAGTGTCTGTTCCCATGCATTGCTGCGCTATTGCCAGGAAGTTTTTCCTAATAATTTTCCTAATTGATGTCTTTCTTTGCTGCAGATAGAGCTGATTTCCTCCTCTCATAGCCCAGCGGATGCAGAGAACAATAGGTACCATGTCTGCTCTGTCCACCCTGTGTGACGGGGACTGTTATCCTGCTTCCTTAGCGCTGATGCCCAGACCTCCCCTGGGAATGAAACAAATTCAGAGAACCCACCCGAGGGAAAAAAGCTACTCCAAAGAAGTGATTTGGAAAATAACTTTGCAAAAAATGTTGGAAAGCAGCAACTGAATGAAGAACAGTGTCTACAGCTCTTCCAGGAGAGGTACAACAAAATACACATAGGTATTCATAGCACAACTTTTATAAAATAAAAAATAATCTCATCACTGGCATTTCTGTGAGCTTTGGGAGTCAAGAAGCAGCTGAGAATGACCAGCACGGCAGAGGAAAATCGTGACCAAGCTTGGTGCGCTGTGTTGCATTGCTGCGCGGGAAAGATGCCGCTCGGGGCAACTGCAGCACAGGAGCCCTTTGTGGGGCAGAGACCTGCTTTGGGGATCCAGCCACCATTTTGAAGCTGCTTAGTGGGAAACATGCAGCTGAACGTACCCAGTTATCACTCTGTCTCTGGGTAAAGTAGACAAAACCTGAGCTTGATTGTTTGTTTTTTTTTTTTTTAATAGCAGATGGTGTAAAAGTCTGCAGCCCTCAATTCTTTAATCCTTTCTCCGTCGGCTGTTGTTTCCAGACCACGTCTGGTTGCTCTTTCCTGGACTGGCTCCAGCTCATCTGTATTATCCTTAAGCTGTGGTGCATCGCAGTGAGTCGAAGCATTGTGCACAAAGAGAGGTGTCACCTCCCACGGATGTGCCCAAAGGTGGCCTTTGGGATGCACCTGCCCTTTCCCTCCTGAGCAGCACCCCAAGCTGGATCCCATCACAACCTCCTGAGCTATTTCTTGGGGGTTATAGACCTCTCCAAAAGCTATTCCCTGACTTAGGTTTGGGTGTTAGTTATCCACCCAAATACACAGCTCTTTACTTCTCTGTTCTTACTGAATTTTGTCTGTCACCTCACTCAAAATAAATGTCATAAATTTGTTAAGATGTTTTCTAATTATCTGCCTTTCAAAAACCTGGCAGTTCTCACAGCCTGACGTTATCTGCACACTTTATAATGCGCTCTTTAGTTTATCATCCCGGTTGCTAATGCAAATTTTGAATACATGGGGACTGGGTGTCCCTTCAGACCCCCCAGCAGCCTGGCAGGGAATATCTGATAACATCTTGCTAAGCACAAGTTTTCTCCTCTCTGCTGTGCTCCCCCCACCCCCTCCTCAATAACCTCACCTGGATCAGGTTTCCCTTGTTTGTTTGCAAAGTTGTCAGCCAAGATGGTGCCAGAAGCTTTCCTGGAGTGAGGATCTGTCACAGCTACAGCTTCCCTCCATCAGCCGGGCTGGTTTTCTTGTCAAAGAGTAGAAAGGATTGACAGGAATTTGCTCTTGAAAAATCCCTGTTGGCAATTTCTCTTCCCTTTATTTCCCTCTGATCTAATACTTCTAAATTGGTTAACAATTTGTACCGGTAGCTTTCTGGATGCTGAGATCCAGGTCTTGCCTGGGATGCTCTGGCCGCTGCCCGAATGCACCATCTCATTTGGGTCTTGTATTGCTGATCCCAAACTGGGATCAGTTTGGCACATTTGATTCACCAGTTCTTTGGTCAGCAAAGGCTGGAGGGGACAAGAGACGTCTGCTCCCCGTGCATACTGCTACAACACCTACAGATTTGTAGGTGGGCCCTGGAGGGTCATCTCCCTGCCGCGCACTCTGAGGATATTGCTCTTTGCAGATGTAGCAGAGCCTTTCAGTGCAATGTCAGAGGTTAATTGTGTTTAGGTATTTGGCGCTTGGCAACATTTAGGAAGGACGGAGAAAACATAAGGGACCCGCGTATGTTCTCAAATGCTCCATAACGATGGCAGCCGAGGAAGATTTACATAGGAGCTGGAGCATATGGCATGCTTTATCACTGCAATCATCTGCCAGGACATGTGCCGTCACCTAATTACACACCCACATTTTGTCTTCCCTTCTTTCCATCTTGCCTTATTTCCTGCAGAGGCACCAGCCACAGGTTTTTTAGATGGAGCGCTGAGTGGTGCTCCATCAGAGCCGTGGGACATCCTGGACGAGGGCAGTGGGAAGAGGTTTCCCTGCAGGGATCTCCTGGGTTCAGCCTCTATTTGTGTTAGCTGGTGCCTGAGAGCTTGCCGAGGAGCTAATGCACCTCTTAGCTCCCATGTGGCTAAAATCCAGCTGGACTGACTCCTGGGGAGATAAAAAGCAGAGGATAAGACCAATCAGAGAAAATAGATGTCTATTTAACACCCTGCTTTTTCCAAGGTGACACTCTGTTCTGCATCGCTCCTACATGCTTGTCCAACTTGTTCTTAAAGATTTCCAGTGATGTAGACTCCTTTGCTTCCCCAGCTAATCTATACCTCTGCTTAATTAACCTTGTAATTAGAAAGATTTCCTCAAGTCTCACCCGAATGTGCCGTACTTTAATTCACCATCTCTTGTCCTACCTGCAGCGGACATGAAGAACAGCCTCCGAAGGTCTATTATACCTCTGAGGACTGTTGGGAGGTCTTCCCTCAGCCTTCTGTCCCCATTTCCTTCAGATCTTAAGGTAAGTTTCCTCGACCTCCGATTACCTTTATTTCCCTCCTTTGGGGTTTGCTCAGTTTGTTTGCATCCTCCTGTGATGGTAGTCTCCAGATGAGATGTCACCAGCAGTGAGCCACCCCAAAGGAAGACTCCATGTGCCTTAAATCCAACAGCTGTGCTAACTCATCCCATTTTTAATGGCTTTTTCAGGAGAGAAAATATCAATGGCTCTCATGGCCCTATGGTATCAGTGAAGGGGGGGGACAGACACTGTGGGCGAGAAGACAAGAGAATCTGCCCATCTTGGTGGCATTTCTGACTGCCTGCAACCGTGGCCTTCCAGCTTGGGAAAAAGCTTTTCCAATCTGGAAAAAAAAAATCTTTCATGGTCCCAATGTTTTGCATTTGGAGTTTGATTTCAGTGATATTTTCAGACCTGCTTTGGTTTTAGTATGTCTCGTTTTGTGGGGATGAGAACATTTTGTGCTGATGAAATTGTTCGGCTTAATTGCACGCTAAAAGCATGTTGATGTTTATATTATGTGAGTATTAATTTTAATCTCCAACATTAATCAGTACCAATGTAAACAATGTATTGAGTATTGTCTTTGCCAGGTTGTATTTGTATATAATTTAATATTTACAACAGGTGTTTAATATTTTATATTGTGTGATAATGTTTCTCTGTTATTGTTCATGAGGGACAGGAAAAGAAATAAAGGTTTTAAAATGGCAGCAAGGGAGTTTAGATTAAACATCAGGAGCACTTTTTCTTATGGGGAGGGCAGCAAAGCACTCGAGCATTTTGCTGGGGTGGTGAGGAACTGCCATGACCCGAGTGTCCCCAGCCCATGCTGCTGCATCAGGACATCACTTCAAGTCCTTTTTGTTCCCGGGAAAGGGAAACTCCAGAAGTGGCAGCCTGTGGGAGGGATTTCTGATAAATTATCCCTGACAGCTCACAGATTTGATTGCCCTAAAGGAACAATTTTCTTTATTTTGTAGAAAACGAAGAGGATTATAGGCAAGATCTGGACTGGTCAAATTTTGCCTTGATTGGGACGTTGAGGTTGTTGAAGCAGCTTATAAGTGAACTGCCCAGAAAACCATCATCCAATTTTTCCTGGTCTCAGAGTCACCTAAAATATAGCCGGCATCTCCCTGCCTGGACTGAAGACCACGTATCTGAAGTTGGATGATGGCATGTGCCTGAAGATCAAGGCTAAAAACCTCTACACAAGAAACTGTTTGTTTTTTTTGCTTGTAAAACTGGCATCTGTCCCATGGATCTGCTGCATGCGTGGAGCACCCAACTCAGGCACAGCATGGGAGCCGGGGCTATTTTCACCCCAAATTTGGAGGGTGGAAGAACCTGCTACCATTCATCTTTTGCATAACAACCTGAAGCTAGAAAACTTAGTGGAGATTTCTAGTCTTCAACATACGAGATACCTTGGATCCTGCAGGAACCTTATTTTTGCTTTCCAAAGGGCAATGGCCATGAGGTAGCGGTGACAAGGGAAGGATGGGATGGAGAGAGTGTCTGTGGAGTCGAGTGTTGTGTCACAGGCCATATGTTGTGAAACCTACGGGTATAAAAGCAGAAAAGATGCATTGCTCGGCCCCCTTGTCTCAGCAAAGGTACCTGATGCCAGTGGTGAACACATAGCACGTTCACAGACCTCAAGGAAGGACACGACTTCAACGACATCCAAATTACCAAGACACCCAAATTACTTTTAAAAAAGTAATGCCCCTTCCTCAGCTGTTTCAGCACTTCTGGAAGTTTTTCCCACTATTTCCTAACCTGGTGTGTCTCTTCTTGGAAGACGCAAGAAGGTCACGCCGAGCTGAGGAAACCTGGGCTGTATTTCTGCCGTGTCCTCTAACGCTCGGAGCTATGGCAGGACGATTTCCTCGGATCTGGCTCTTGATTCCCTGCACTGAAAATCCACCTTAATCCACCTTATTTTCTTCCAAAAGTATTTTGAGATGTCATGCAACGAGTTCTATAAGAGCTAAACAACATTATTATTTTTCACAACTTAACCACACTTTTGACATTTTTTGACTTTTAAATTAGAAAGGGTTTTTTTTGTTATTATTATTTTCCAGGAAGCCCGTTAGTTAAATTATATTTTAATAGTGTTTCAACAGACTTTAGTACAGGAAATAAAGTACTCACAAGTTATGCACCTAAGCACTGATTTGCATTATATTTCCCCACAAAAAAATATATATTCGTTGTTGCTATGAAACCAGAAGTTTTGCTTAGATCAGATCACTTTGTTCTCATGTCATGGATAAAGGAACTGAATGAACAATGCACCGCTAATGGTTTTCACTTTAAATCTACTTAAAGAAACCTTTCACCTCCCACACTTTCCAAACAAATAAGGTCTTTTTAAAATGGTTTTGGTAAGTTTAGTGCTTCTGAAGGTGCCTTCTGCAGCATGGGTGGGAGAGGCAAGAAGGGTGCTGGGGCTGCGCGTTGGCCTGGCGATTTGAGTTTTGCAGTGATTTATCCCCAGTTAAGTCAAGGGGTGTTTTTCCCTTCTGCGATAGTGAGGGGCTTTGAGACTCCTCCTGTCCTGAGCCCTGGTGGGAGCCCAGCATGGGTGACAATGTGCCTGGCCTTGGGCAAGGTAGGCAGGTCCTCTGTTTCTTTTGGCTGCTTGTGTATATGTACAGTGTGCATATATCTGTATCTATATCTATACGTATATATAAAAATACTTATTCATACATGCTGTATATATAAATGTATATGTACACTGTGTAGCTTTAACAAAAATTCTTGAAAATGTGTCTATATACACACACACAGGTGCACATACACATTTTCAAGAATTTTTTATATATATATATATAGACACATATGCACATTCCTGAAAAAGGACTTGAAAAGAGAAAGTTTCTCTTGCTTTTATCCTCATTTATTTCTAATTGCGGATGATGGATTGCATTTATATGGTTTCCTCTAATCTCTTTTATTTAATACAAATATATCTCTGTAAGAATTCCTTGGAAGAACTGTGGGCAGAAAGCTAATTTAGCCTCGGTACTGATTCATATTCCTTCCTTGCTGCAGACATAACAGTAACGGGCTTGTAAAAGCCGGTGTTTGCAGAAAACCCCCACCTGTTTCAGGGAGCAGCTCTGGGGCGTCTCGTGGACCCCCATCTTTCCCCTGTTACCAGCGGGAGGGTGGCTGTAAGAATAGCGCCTGTGTAACAGCCCCAGAATGGGAAACGAGGTGCTGCAGCCAAAAGTGGAATGAAAGTCTCTTTTTAGCTGCTGAACAGAAGATGGGAGTTAAAATATGCAAGTCTGTGATAGAGCCAGAAAAATGTGCGCTTTGTTAAAATTAACCAGTGAGGGCTGTTCTCCGTAAACACCATGGCTCCTCTCCAAACAGGAGCTTATTTTTGGGTTCACCTTGTGCAAGCTTCGACCCTGGCGTCCTGATTCTTCTGTTGGAGGCACTGGGTGCCACTAGCTGCAAAAATCTCCCCGGCTATCCAGCCTGGTCTGTATATTTATATATACATACACACACATATAACATATATATACACATAATATATATTATATATATATACATTTACAAGTCTCTAGCTGCTCTGTTTGCAAAATAAACTTTCAGTCTGTGAATTAACAAATATGCAGAAACATCAGCGGTGGGTAAACTTCAAGCTGTTCGGAGCGAAGTGATGCTGTCTGCAAAATCAAGATGTTTCCAGAACTCCTTTTGCTGGTATAGGTATAAGTCATGCCATGAATTACCTGCTTCACTAATGCAGCGCTCGTGGCAAATTTACTTTTAGACTGAGTTTGCCAGGAACCTGAGAGAACAGCCCTGAATGTTAACCTGTTTTCTACCACTGCGGCTTTAAAAAGGAGCATCATTAACTACGACTTAGCTCATTAGAGCAGGGATGAAAGGAGAGGGCAGCTCAGAGCTCAGGGAATTAACCCAGCAGGGAGCAGGGAGGGAAGTGGGATGTAAAATCCAACGTGTGGGGCTCCAGGAGCAGGTTGATAAGAGACATTTACAGGTAGCCCTTAAATTCTTGGGAAATCCTTTTTCTACTCAGGCAGCAGGATTTTCCAGGGGGGGTGGGATACCTGTCAGGAATTTGGGATAAGCCCCGTGCCACACGTCAGCCACTAATCCAAACTGGTTTCATTCAGACTCTTCGCAAACTCTGGCATGAAACTTCCAGTAGTTATACTGGTTAAACTGGTGGTCTTGTATAGATACAGAGAAGACAGCGAAGGGTAAAGTTTCACCTTTCCATTTTGCATCCTCAAAGACAAACACCCGTAAGAAGGTGTCCTCAGCTTTTAGGGCAGGAAAAGTGGAAGAGCCACATCTCTGCCCTTGAAACCAGTGCTAATTCCCAAATGGTTTGGAGCAGGAGGGGGATTAGAGGATGCTTGAAATGGAGCTGTTGTGATCAAAGTGAACTTTGGGGGTTGTCACACTGGTGTCTGATACTCAGCTTGGCTGTTTATACCTCCACTAGGTTAAATTAGCATCATTATCCCTTTACGAATGAGTAGATATTACCACGCTGCCTCTTAAAAAAAGCAATTACCGTATCTATTGGGCAGTACATTAAATGACACCATTTAATTACAGCCTAATTTATCTCTGAATGAAAAATATTTAAAATTACTGTACAGTATATTATTCCATTCAATTACTGCAAATCTCTGTCCGTTTGCTGCCATGGATGAGCTCAGTTGGCAAGCTGGCCGCATGCACCAGCGAGCGCTTTTCTCCCCTCTGCCTGGGGAATCAGCTCCAAACGCAGCCCCAGCAGCCTGAGTTCGGCCTGTGATGGCCTTCCTGAGCTTTAGGGGAGGGGAGATGCTTTCCAGCCATTCCCAAATAACCAGGGTTGAGTTCAGCATCGCTGCTGCTGAGCCCTCCTCAGAAAGCCACCGGCACCCTGGGCTGCATCCCCGGCAGCGTGGCCAGCAGGGCGAGGGGGGGGATTCTGCCCCTCTGCTGCGCTCTGGGGAGACCCCCCTGCAGTGCTGCCTCCAGCTCGGGGGCCCTCAGCAAAACAGAGACATGGACCTGTTGGAGCGGGGCCAGAGGAGGGCAAGAAGATGCTCCGAGGGCTGGAGCCCCTCTGCTGTGGGGACAGGCTGGGAGAGTTGGGGGTGTTCAGCCTGGAGAAGAGAAGGCTCCGGGGAGACCTTATAGAAGCCTTCCAGTATCTGGAGGGGGGTACAGGAAAGCTGGGGAGGGACTTTTTCCAAGGGCATGCAGTGATAGGATGAGGGGTAATGGTTTTAAATTGGAAGAGGGGAGATTTAGATGAGATATGAGGAAGAAATCCTTTACCATGAGGGCAGTGAGCCCCTGCCGCAGCTTGCCCCGAGAAGCTGTGGCCGCCCCATCCCTGGAGGTGTTCAAGGCCAGGTTGGACGGGGCTTGGAGCAACCTGGGCTGGGGGGAGGTGTCCCTGCCCAGGGCAGGGGGGTGGAACTGGATGATCTTCAAGGTCCCTTCCAACTCTAACCATTTTATGATTCTATGATTGTAAGTTGCCTTTCTGCAGGTGTCGGAGCCCTTTGGAAAGCTCATGCCAAACGGGATGCCTCATCCTTGGAAAAGCTCCCAATGTATTTCCATAGTAGGCGCTATAGGAGGTCAGCTTTGGGGCTATCATAGGAATCCCAAATCAAGTCCATATAGGGCTCAGGAAGAGGTTGGAACATCTTTAAGGGGTGTGGGATGATATCCCAACCCTACTGATGTCAAAGAGGAGTTGATGACCATGTCCCCGGGGTTAGGATTTCTTCTGGGCCTCTGGTGAGGTCTCCAAGATTAACTCGGAGGGAAGCCAAGCTGAAATCCAACAGTGGTCCATCCTTTTAGTCCTCCTAGCAGAGTTACATCATGCCCCAAAAGTTTACATTTCACAAAATTCCTTGTGTTTTCAGCCGCAAAAGCTCAACAAATGAAATAATCATGGGAAGATTTGCCAATTTGGCATGAATTTGGGCAGAAAGAGCTGTTGCTGCTAGCCAAGGACAGAAAATGTGCTGCCCGTGCTGCTACCCAGTCACAAGAAATATGCCTGTTTTACATGTGAGTGACTAATGGACCAGTAAAATAGGGCTTTCAAATAAATAAATAAAACAGCTGTGCCTCTGGTCATAAGCTGTGGGTTTAGGTTGAGTTATGTCACGTCCCATTTAGCCATGCCACGTTTGAAGTCAATGGCAGGAGGGCGCGTGGGACACCGGGGCAATATACTGGCCAGGGCGCAGCAAAATTATTGCGCTTAAGCAAGCCCTTCTTAATTAGAAAAAAAGAGAGAGAGGAGATTAAAGTATTAAACTGAATTTATAATGCCACTTCTGGCAAGGTCTGCTGTCTGAAAGGGCAGACACGGGTGTGATGTGGGCCGCCATCGGATGCTGCTGCTTATCTGAAGGCAGATATTTCCCATTGCCACTCGGGTTCACGGCAGACCCTCGGCTCTTCTGCTTTAGCCCAGCAGAAGAGGAAAGTGCCAGCAAAGCACTTTTCCATCCGCTTTAAGAGCTGGCGGCGGTGCTAAGTGCCCTAACGACGCGATGTTTGCGACTGCTGTCCTGTTTGCACAGAGCTGTGGGAAGCGGGAGAGAGGATTTCATGGCTTTGGGAATACAAAGGGCAAACGTTGTTGAAACAGTAACACTTTTGTGCAGCAAACCAGAAGATACACAGCTGCCCACTGGAAGCCTTTTAAATACGCAATGGCCATTAAACATACAGCCACAGTCTTGCAAAGTGCAGCGCGAGAGGGAGGTTATGTCTGTTTTTCTTGTTTTCTGTGATATCGGCATCTTCTGAGCAGCCTGGAATTGGGCAAAAGGTTCAGGGATGGCTGGGAAACAGACGCAGACAGCGTTCCCGCTGCTTTTGCCCAGAGCTACAAACCTCCCTGTGTTAAAGATGTGTTCTTCAAACATAGGGGCCATCACTGCTTCATCCCAGGGCTATGAAATATTCAGGTATTGCTTTGCAAAGGGGACGAAAACCCCCTTTCCTGGGTCTCCTCTGGCTCCCTGGCACTGCAAGCCCTGGCTCTAGAGCATGGATTTCAGCACACACAGAAGTCCTGGCGGTTTCAGTCCCCGAGTGTTTTGCTTAACAGTTTTACCTTAAATATATGTTTAAGGTTGGGCTTTTTCCAGCCTGGGACCTGGCACTGACAGGCACATCAGCACCTGGCAAAGGGTTTTTCTCACCAGGATCTCACAGCGCTGAGCAAAAGGGGAATGAGATGCTGATCTGCTCTTAGTCAAGGGTGAAGAGAAGGAGAAAAAGGGAAAGGGGGAGAAAATCTTTTAAAGAGTAAAAGAAAAAGTAAAGGAAAAAAGAAATGAAAAGACAAAGAAAAAAGGCAAAGAGAAAAGGAAAAAAGGAAAAAGAAAAGAAAAAAGACAAAGAAAAAAGACAAAGAAAAAGAAAAGAAAAAGAAAAGGAAAAAGGAGAAGGAGAAGGAGAAGGAGAAGGAGAAGGAGAAGGAGAAGAAAAAGAAAAAGAAAAAGGAGAAGAAAAATGANAGGAAAAGGAAAAGGAAAAGGAAAAGGAAAAGGAAAAGGAAAAGGAAAAGGAAAAGGAAAAGGAAAAGGAAAAGGAAAAGGAAAAGGAAAAGGAAAAGGAAAAGGAAAAGGAAAAGGAAAAGGAAAAGGAAAAGGAAAAGGAAAAGGAAAAGGAAAAGGAAAAGGAAAAGGAAAAGGAAAAGGAAAAGGAAAAGGAAAAGGAAAAGGAAAAGGAAAAGGAAAAGGAAAAGGAAAAGGAAAAGGAAAAGGAAAAGGAAAAGGAAAAGGAAAAGGAAAAGGAAAAGGAAAAGGAAAAGGAAAAGGAAAAGGAAAAGGAAAAGGAAAAGGAAAAGGAAAAGGAAAAGGAAAAGGAAAAGGAAAAGGAAAAGGAAAAGGAAAAGGAAAAGGAAAAGGAAAAGGAAAAGGAAAAGGAAAAGGAAAAGGAAAAGGAAAAGGAAAAGGAAAAGGAAAAGGAAAAGGAAAAGGAAAAGGAAAAAAAGAAAAAAAGAAAAAGACACCAAAAAAGGAAAAGGAAAAAAGAAAAAAAAGAAAAAAGAAAAAGGAAAAAAGAAAAAGAAACAAGAAAAAGAAAAAGGAAAAAAGAAAAAGAAAAGAAAAGAAAAGAAAAGAAAAGAAAAGAAAAGAAAAGAAAAGAAAAGAAAAGAAAAGAAAAGAAAAGAAAAGAAAAGAAAAGAAAAGAAAAGAAAAGAAAAGAAAAAAGAAAAAGAGAAAAAAGAAAAAGTAAAAAGAGAAAGAGAAAAAAGCAAAGGAAGACTGATGGCAGACTATACCCTTTTGCATGATGCTGCTTTCATGGTTAGTTGGCAGATATGAAAGATGTTGGTAATGGGAAGATCAGACCCAAAGCTTTGGGGCTCATTTGCCCTTAAAGACCAACGGGGAGCAAGGTCAGGTATGAATTAGGAGCCCAGAAGCTACTCAGTTCACACTCAGAGCTACTCAGAATCAGCCTGGAAATGCTCTTCTGGACCCCAAATCCTCCTCCAGCTGTGGAGAAGGTGTTGCACAGCCCTACGGGGGCTGAGCTCTGGTACCAGCAGCTCCGTGGTTGTGACATCTCTGAACTACTCACCAAGTGGGTTTCCTTGCAAAGAAAAATCGGTTTTCTTTCTTGATTAAGCAAGATTGTCCCCCCTTTTTTTTTTTTTTTCAGCCTCGCAGTTTCTTTTTCATTATGGCTGGGAAAAGGGAAGGGGACTATACACACAGGAGAATCCTGACAGTGTTCAGCTTCGTGGGGAATCTGGGGCAGTATTTTGCTCTGAGATCTGTACCGCAACTCTCATCTTTATTAGAGAGGTTGACAACTGTGCTTATTTCTCTGTGTGATAAATCTACTGTAGTAAAAGGCTGTTCCCAGCTGATAATAGCTGGCATACGGGAGCATACACATATATAAGCAAAACATCCATACCCCCAACAGAAACCGATGGCGGGCTGGTCAAAAATTCTTCGGTTTTAATGGGGTGTGAAACGTCGCATGGAATGCATTCACTCACTAAAAATCACGGGGAATGTTATTTCCAAATGAACTCTTTAATTAAGAACTTCTTCTTTAATCTGAAACTTTCATTTGGTCCCGGAAAAGCAAAAGAAAAAAAAAAAGCCAACACAGCCGATCTCAGCAAGATCAAACAAGAGTATTGGAAAACTGGGAGGGAGGAAGAGATAATTTGGGTTGTAAAATTCTAATTAGCTTCTGGGATTGCAAAACCATTTGTTTGGGGGCTTTTTGGCTGCAGATACACTTACCATGAAGACACACAGCTGCGTTCAACCTGGGGAAAATCAGGATCATCAACCTGGATGCTGAGGTCGCGCTTGCGGAGGAGGTGGGGCAGGATAAGCTCTCTGCTCCCCGAGGCACGGACACGAAGCTCTCACAGCTGTAACATATCTTTCAAAGCAGGTTAAGTCTCCCGCTCTTCATCACTGTGTGGTCTCTAGGAAAGCGCTGGCATTTGCCCATTTGTTTCGCATTTGGATGGTGTCACTCACATTCACACTTGTGATGGGAGTTGAGCAGGGCTGGGAATTTGTGGCGTCCTCCCCTTCTTCCCTCTTGCCATGGCTTTTTCATTCTTCTGGCTGCAAATCTAATAAAACGCAAACCCCATGCATTTTGCAAAGCCTTTAATTTAAAATACTATCCATAAATCCGCCCAGCTTTATTTTGCCATGCATGTTTTTTTAGCTATATTGGCTGCTTTTGCATTTTCTTTGGGGGGGGGGGTTCTGCTCTGAATCCCCTTAGACCCACAGTCAGGGTTTGCTCTAGTGACCCCATCTGCCCTCGCCCTCCTGCCTTCATACTCCTTCCCTGCACGAGTCCTTCCACGCCGCCACACAAATGTGCTATATATATTGCCTATAAACTAGACAACGTCTGGCTGCTATATATAGTCTGTGTGCTTTATATGGTCTATGCGCCGTACAGCTATACATTAATATTCCAAATACATTTACACACCGTAGTTTTTATATGCACTTTTTGCCTGGAGTCACCCAGGTTTGGTTTATTTTCCGAAGGCAGCTCCCTAAGCGTGCTTTTAGGGGACACACCAACCTCCAGCCTGCGGAAGGCGTGTGTTGATTTTCCCCAGGTAAACAGTCTAATATCCACGCTGGCTCCCGCTCAGCCCCTATTAGCCTATGGATTACATGTAATGCAACCCATTATGCAACGCCGCCTGGATTACAGCCCGATAAACTCCGTGCAAGCATGAAGATTTGCAAAGCCGACACCGTCTTTAGCAGCCCTTGAGTGATAGTTACCGATGTGAGGCTGCTCGCCGCGCACAGAGGCGTTTGAAGGCTCAAGCCCTGCGGTTTTTCGCTTTCCATTTCAAATAACCCGCGCAGCTGAGCCCCCCCGGCGGGGGACGCACCTCGGTACGGGGTGCCCATAACCCAGGGGGAGGTATTTGCGGTGTTTCGGTCCCTGGGGCACATCCCGGCGGGGATGGACGGGGGTTGAATCCCTGCCGCGGGGGGCGGTGCCTTTTTGCAGCATCCTCTGGTCCTCGGCGACTCCTCCCTCCGCTCAAACGCTGTTCGCCTGATCCAGAATTACACAGTTGGGGTGAGGTCTGCTGTAAGGTTATGATGTCCGCGTGACCTTCTTTTCCTTCTTTTCCCCCAATCCAACTATGCTTTCTGCTTTTTTTCCCCTGAGCTATAATAGCGCCGTCCTTCGCCTTTTTGGAGTATCATGCTAATTGGGTTGGAACAGAGGCTTTCATTACCGAAAGCAATAGCTCGCAACCGGAGTAGCACCAATTATTTCTCTACTGAACGCAGAATTATTTAATCCAAGGCTGGATTTTGAAGCCAACAGTACGGGGGAGGGGGATGCCCCCCAAGCCCAGCCGCAGGGACATGGGGCTGCTGGTGATTATCTGGGAGAGGGGCACGGGCAGGGCATCGCCTGCTTTTCAGGTAGGTTTTGGGGGGCTGAGGAGGTGTCAGATCTGCTAAAAGGTGACCCACTGCAGGAACCAGCCGATGTCAGGATTTCCCGAGGCCGAGGTTTAGCCCGTTTGGAGCTGTGCGTGTCTGTCGTGGAAAATGAGAGAACCTGGAATTGCAATGGTCATTCATAACGAGAGAGCTGGTGAGGATATTAATCTTCCTGCTTTCAAGGTTAAGCTTAATTAACCTCTCAGTATTAGACGGCGGGATGAAGCCTCGCGGGAGGGACGGAGCACCCGAGGGCTGCCCGTTTCCATCCCTTAGAGAAACGGGGATTTTTTCCAGCCTTACCTGTCAACGTGCCTGCCCAGTCAGACCAGCAGCACTCGGGATGCCCCTCTTTCCCTTCCCGAGCTGGGACCAAAGGATGCCAACAGTGAAGCGACATAATACTGATGAATATAGGAAAAGCAAAATTTCTTACAGGGTGAAATTTGGGGTTGCCACCACCTCTCTGGGTCGCCCTAGCCAAGCAGAAGCTGCAGAGCAGATGCAGTAAAATATGCTTTGTCCAGGGGAAACACTGCTCTGAGCTGTTGTAGTGTATTAGGACGGCACAAAGCCGGGCTGCGCAGTAGGGATAGAAACCTCCGGGCTGTGCGGCGCCCGCAGAGCAAGACCTTTTCTAATCCCTGACCTCTGTGCAGCTAATGCAGGAGATTAAGGGAGTGAGGACAGATGCTCCGCTCCTGCAGAAATACCCGACTTGGCTGCTGTGCCGCACGTCGGGTTTTGTCCTCCCAGAGAGCTGCTGTTGAAGACGAGGAGAGAGGGAAAGCAGCAAGGAATCATCTCTGATTAATCAAATAAGAGCGCACACGTCTGCGGGGATCAGATCAGCCCTGCACAGGAACGTGAGCACCGACATGCCAGATTAAGCCCCAGTCCGTCTCCTTCAGCATCTTTCACTGATACTGGCCATGGCCAGATGTTTCTGGGGAAGGTGTAAGAAAGTCCGGGAGCAGTCAGAACCCTCCCCAATAATTTCTTTCCCCTGCCTTCCTGTCCTATTTCTGTGCCACGCAAAGGGAACTGCAGCCATTTGCTCCGGGCTGCGGGATGGGCTCTGTGTGCTCAGGGGTTGGTTTCTTTCTCTTTTTTTTTTTTTTTTTTTTTTTTTTTTTTTTTTTTTTTTTTTTTTTTTNTTTTTGGTTTGGGTTGCTATTCATCACCACTGCCACTGGCAGAAAACGCTGCATTTGTGGCTGGCGGCTGAGACTGCAATGTGACCCGCGACACCCTGCCAAAAGGCACCGGGGACATGGCGGGCGCAGCGGGCTGCAAGCATGGGGCTGAGCCCTGGGCTGTGCCACTCACCCCTGGGGACACCGCAGTGTCCCAGTCTCTTGTCCAGCAGCACGGACACAGCCTTACAAAGTCCAGGCGGCTCAGGGAGGGGAGCAAGGCAGTGGCTGGAAACACTTTGCAGCATTTCTTTTGTATTTGAAAATTCTCCCTGTCCCCCAGCAGCTCACCCTCAGCAGGTTCAATCGCTTCACCTCTACCTCCCGGCACGAAGCTCGCCAGAGGCAGAGCCACGGCCCCCTGCTCCGTCCCCAGAGGACACGGGACGTGGATTTTTCTGAGCTGTTCCCTCCAGCAAAGGCAAACGATGGGCGAAGCCCAGGAGTGGTTGGCTGGGGACAGGCACTGGGGGGTCACCACCACGTGCCCCCGCCTCGGTGGATAGCTTCGCTGCCTCCCCCGCCTTCGGGCAGGACCTTGTCTTCACCTGTCCCTGCGCCCCCTTCATTGCCCTCCTTGACACCTGCATCCTGCTGCTCTCTGCAGGGAGAAGGGCTGGTGCCCATCACGCTGCTGCAGACGCATCTTGCGTTGAACCTTCATGAGCACAGCTGTGCTGCAGAGAAACTGACTATTTATTTTTTTTCTCTAGAAACAAGACCCATCTTTTCTTAGATCTGCAAGGCTAATTGAGCGGAGGAATTGATTACCACGGGTATGAAAAATTTCTTATCTCTTTAAATCCATAAATGACTCTCACCAGTTTAGTTCAAAATCCCTGAAAAGTGGTTGTGTGTGGGTGCGTTCTGCTGGAGAGCAGAGATGCTCGTGGGGTACCTTCCCTTGACAAACACCAAATCCAGGGAGCGATGTCTTATTGCCTGATGCCTTTTCAGAGAGGAGCTGTGATTTTTGTCTCAAGTGGCCCCATGTTGCTCCAGCCAGCAGGACTTTTCCCCGGCCATAGTGGTGGAGACCACAGAGGCAGCTTGTTTTTCGCTGGGGATGGGGCTGATGCGGGTACATCTCAGCTCATTAGTGCCGCTCATCCTTGGTTTGCTGTGACCCACCGGCCTGAAACGCACAGGACTTGCCAATCCTAAACACGCTGAAAGCAATGAGACACATTTGGTGGTAGGAAACTTGTCGCAGCAAAAGACCATGGTGCCGGTTAACTAACATGTATTTGAAAGGAATATATGTATTTAATGTACACATTTAATATTTTTAAAATGCATTTTAAACTGTGCGAAGTGTCTGAGCTCCAGGAGGAAATACAATGAGAGGCGCCGTCCCCTGATGCATTCAAACAGCTCTGACCTTTAAACTCTGCCTTTTGGTGTGACCCTCAGCATCCCTCTCTGACACGCGTGTGCAGAGTCACATGGAGTATTACAGGCACCAAACATTACAGTCTCAAGCCAGGGTTTGGGAGACTCTGTGTGTTTGTGATGAATCCCGGGCCATTAGCGATCGCTTCATTATTTTTTTTTTTCCACCAGGATATTATCAGCAGCCTAAATGGATGCTTTCTGTATTTATTTTTTTTTTTAGGTATCCTTCTTTGTGGGCAGAACTACGTAGTGAGCAATCTGTGCGCTCCAAACAAGATAATGCGATGATACAGCGGAACCCCTGCTTGGCTGGAGATTGCTAGATAATATATGGTATTCTGGTGAGATAATAACCTGAAATGGAGTGAGTATTTCTCCCCGCAGCGTTTACATCAAATACTTAAGGTAGCCCTTTGTGGACAGAGAAGTCAGATGTGGTATCATCTGACTGGAGAACAGAAAATACTTGGAAAGGGGGAAAAAAGGAGGTAGCCATCGAGATGATTTTGTTTTCTTGAGCTTGCGAGGCTGGGAGGCTGCGGGATGAGGGGGGATGGAGGGAATAACTGGAGTTATATAGTGTGGGCAGCAAGCTTGCTGCTGGGTGAGTTAATGAGCTATATGAAAATTAAATCCCTGGCCGTAGAACCCTGTATGAAGATGCTCTCCTTTGTGTTTCTTCTTGCTGGCTGTAAACAGGTACCAGAAAACGGGATGCACAGTGGCACGGGCTTCGCCATGGATGGTGCCAGGCCAACTCGCTGTCGCTCGATTTCTCTCTTTGAAAGGGAGCAAACTTTCTAGGCAAGGAAAATACGGTGGCTGCGGTCTGCTTGCTTTCCCTAAAGCATCGTCTGTGTGCTGAGAGGAGATTACAGCAGGAGAGTAAGGGTCAGTGGTGGTGGTGTGGGCCGGGGAAGGGCTGGGAAAGCAAGAGGATGGGTTAGAGGTGATATAAAATAGGGCAAAATTCCATACTGCAAAGGGTGAGCTCAAGAATTTGGGGGATGAAGCAGATTTTCCACGACATTCAAGGCTCATGAGTGTGAATTAAAAGGAGAAAGACCTCGGTGTATTTGCTGCGTGCAGCTTATATGTGATGCTGCTGGGGAAAAGCAAAATGTGACCTTAAAGTGTCATAAGCAAAGCAGGTATGAGGAGATATTTAAGCGCCCTGTGAAATGCTGGGGAAACCTCTTTGGGAATGTGCTGTGGAGTTCTGATCTTTGCCCCCAAAAGGCTGAGTTTGAGTCGCAGCAGGTGCAGCAAACGGTCGCTGGGAAGGGCAGGAGAAAAGGGGCCTATTTTAGGCAGGGCCATGAAAAATATCCTCTGTGTTTGGCCAAGGAGGTTGGGAGAGGACGTGATGCCTGTCTATAAATACAGCGGGAATGTAAACACCAGGGAGGGAAGCAAACTGATTTAACTCAAAGGGCGATGTCAGCAGAAAAACAAATCGCTCTCAACTGGGCAGGAATAAATCTGAGATTGGTGCACAGTTACAGGATCCTGGGATGACTGGGGCTAATAGGATTGTTGGGGGTGAAAGACCTCAAAACTAATTTTGAGGCAGAGCTTGTTAAATTGATGAAAGATCTGACAGGGCCGTTTCTGCCGGCAGCAAACTGGGGGCTGAGCTGGGAAATCCCTTTCAGTGCCTATTACCGTGAGCTCCCTGACTTTGCATCCACAGCATCCCGGTGACCCGGAGCTCACGGTGATATTAGTAGTGACTATTAATAGCACCACAGGACTTTTCATTTTTTTCCCCATGCCTATCCCATTTGCAAAAAAAAAAAAAAAAAAGAAAATTGGAATATCTGAAAATGCCTGCTTGCACCAGGCTGGATGAATATCAGGATTGACATCACAGTGTGCCAGTGCCATGCCCGACCCGGCTCCTTTCAGCTGGGCTGGGGAGCTGAGCTGTGCCCCAGTGATGCTGGGAGGTCCCTGGGCTGCTTTTAGGAGCACGCAGAGGGTGGTAAAACCAGTATGGCTTCAACAGATGAGGCAGGCATGGACTGGAGGATTTGGTAGGGTCTGGACATCGCAAAAGTGGGGCGAGCAGGGCTGCAGGCTGCATGGTGCTCTGCCCCGGGGACAGGGGAGGCAGCGGGAGCTTGGAGGGACCGGGAGGAAGGATGCTCGTGGTGGGGGATGCTCAGTTCTGCCTGAGAGAAGGATGCGTGAGCGTGGGCACAGCAAAACTGCTCTGAGCTGCTGTGTACTGCTCCTGTTGTGGGAACCACGATTTGCATTAGTGCTTTATAAAACAGCAGCCCAGAAATGGGCAAAATTGACTTTTTCCCCCCGCCAGTTAGTCTGAACATTGTCTGCAAGCTGAGAGCCTCCAGACAGATGAATCCTAAAGTCCGCTTTTTGGGATAGGCCCTCGCAGGGAGGTTCATGGGCTGCCAGCCACACTTGGGATTTTGGAAAGGGTCATGCAAGGGAAATGGGAGAGGCTTCCCTGGGGGAAAAGGGCGTTTGTTCCACAGCAGGAGCAGACCTAGCAACGATTTCCCTATTTTTTTCCCCTAGGCATTTCAGTTTTGTTAATTGGACGAAGCTTGCAGATCTGTTAATTCGCTGGACTGGAATACGCTTAACCTCGTGACAAGGGTGTTTGGATAAAGCGTTTGGGAGGCCGCGCTGTTTGGACACAAAGGGGTTTGCTAAAGCTTGTGCGGGGTCACAGTGACCTAACTATGATTTAAGGGAAATGCTGGTTTTGTAAATGGGCTGGGTTTCAGATAAAGGAAGAAGGTACCTGGAACGTGCTGTCAGATGTAGGATATAGCGGTAAATGAGCATGTAAATTAGATGGCTCTCATTATAAAAGGGCAAATCTGATGAACAGTTCCTGAGAGCTTTCCCCAGAATGATGCCTTTGACTTCTGCCGTTCGCCTTATTACAGCAGGACGAGCAGGCCAGGCGGACAGGATGGATAATGAACTGCTGATAAGGCTGCGCCTTAGAAGAGCACGACTTTGATGCCAGCAATAAAGAGCGATCATTTCGCCTCCATGCTAGTAAGTCTGTGCATCATCACAAAGTTTAGCCCGGCTGCTCAGGAACACAGCAAAACCCACCATCAGGTCCTGGAGGGGCTGAGGTTTTTTGAAAGTCAAGGTCAATGCGGAGTTGGTGGAGGTTTTTGGAAGGTCTTGTGCCTTCGGTCCTGCTGGGGCTGGCGTGGGCAGGTGAATCTCTCCTGGGTGTACTTACAGTCAAACCCAAGGTTGCATGGGAATTTCCTTCCAGCACCTCCCAAAATTCTCCCCAGGAGCAACCCAGCACCCAGTACCCAGGTGGAGAACAAGTCAAGAGTCATCTCCCTGCACTTGGCTAAGTCCTCAGGATGAAGCAGCTGGTTTTTCTCCTGCCTAAAATGTTCTTGACTATTAAACCTCAAGCTCTAGACCTTCTCAGCCTGATGTTATCACTTCAGAGGCATTAGATGATTCCCCTTGAGCTTCCTACTTGCTGGAACAACTGTGTTTCAGGTCAGCCTGTGCATGTCGGCTGTGTGCTCTTCTGTGTAAGCAAAATCCCATTTATCTTTTCTGAACGCCAACGGTTGGACAATCAGAGATGCCCGTCACATTTAGAAGCACGTTAGAGCAATTCTCACATGCAGGGGATAGATTTTGCTGAATAAAATGTTTTTTCTTACCGGTCTCGAAACTGAAGATGAAAAGTCTGCTTCTCATGAGCCACGTTCCTGGTTTCAGTGGTCACCTCTTTTGGTTTATCAGAGATATGGTAACAGACGGGAGAGCCTTGGGGAGTTACAGAGTGAATATGCCTTTATGAGATCTGTACTGGATCCTCCAAGGGAGGCTGCAAAGGGTTTCCTGAACTCTGCTCTTCCGGAAGAGGTAATAGGCTCCGAGATGCATCTCCAGCCAAATGTCCCCAAGTGATGTAGATGTTCACGGTTCTCCTGGATAAGTTTTCACTGGGACAAGGAGGCTGATACCTTGAGCATCTGTGAGTATGTCAGACCCAAACTATTTTCCTTCTGGACTCATATTCTTCTGGATTAGAAATGAGAAGCTGTTCCGCGCACTCTCTGTGCTGCTCTTCCTCATCTCTCCAGCACCTTAGGTCTTTAGCTGCGGGTTCGTCAGGGCCAGGACAACCCCTCACAGTATGTCTGTGCAGGTTTAGGCAATGAGGTCCTGGTGTTGGTTACATCCCTCAGCAGGAATCCAAATTCCCTTAAGCTGGAAACTACATGAGTAAACCCTTAAATTGCAGCAGACCCTACGCTGCTTCCCTGACTCCGACAACAGCAGTTATCAGCCCTGTAATTGTCACTGTAATTGTAAGGGACTTGAAAACCCTGAGCCCTGCCAGAAACATAACTTAATCTTTTCTGAGATGTCACTTTTGAGGGCTGAGCATGGGGATTTGCTCTTCTCACGGTGGCAGGGGACCAACCGTGAGCCCAGGACTGGCAGGGAGGGGCTGGGGGCTGCTGCACCCTCCCGGCGCCTGACAAAAAGCCCAGGTAAGGGCAGCATGTAAGCTTGTTACAGGGGCTTATTCACCAGATGGATGAGCCGTTCCCAAGTAGATCTTATTTTTCATTTATATGCCATTAGCCTTATTTGTGTGCCCTGCTCACCACCCCAGATCTTGTTCCTTCCCCATCTGGCAGAGAGATTGTGTTTCCAGCTCAGCCTGTCCTTGGCATCACATTGCCATCACTCCTCACCAGCCAAAAACAAGCGGTGAGGGAGCTTGGACCGCCTGGATACGGCCATGCCAGCCTGCCCGGGGCTCGAGAGAGGTCCCAAATGTGGCACTGGGTCAAGGTCCCAAGGTGATGGGGGAAGGCACTGGTCCCAGTGCAGGAGCATGGGACCCTGGCTGCGGGCGCAAGCAGCCCTGGGTCAGGTGCCATGGGGTGAGAGGGCCTCCACACCGGCAGGGACACAGGCTCCAGGGGCAAACACCCCCTCCTCGCTTCCCCCGCAGCCAAAATGGGGAGGTGATAAGGAGAGAGTGTATAACCATCATTAAAAATGAATTAACCGCAATGCCCAGAGAGGTGGGAGATGCCTCATCCCTGGAAACATTCCAGGTTAGGTTGGACGGGGCTCTGAGCAACCTGATCCAGTTGAAGATGTCCCTGCTCATGGCAGGGGGGTTGGACTAGATGGTCTTTAAAGGTCCCTTCCCACCCAAACCATCCTGTAATTCTATTGATTTGACTGCAAAAGGTGCCAAAGATTTCCATAGCTTCTCCAGGTGCCCTCTCCTACCATTACAAAAAAGCCTGGGAGCTCGGAGCCCCTGGAAGGGTATTTGTGAGCTTTGCAGTGTGTCAGCGTGAGGACAGGCGGGTTACACAAAACACCTCGACCTGCGGCGCAGGGGAATGTGATTCGAGGCCGGGAACCCGCTGGGTTTGTCTGTAGCATCTATCAAACTCCTCTGAAAAACTTAAGCCTGGCAAAATCCCTCCTCCTGTGTCATTCTTTCTTAAATGTTTTCTGTCAGTACATTTTGTTCTCCATTTTCCTTGGTACGTACTGAAGTGGGAGATTTTATAATGATTCACAGTGTTCTGCCGAGCAGCTTCAAGCAGCAACCGGGGAGTCTGTTAAATAGGCATCCAGCCCGGAATATTTTGTACACTATCTAAATGCAGTGCTGTAATTAAAAGACATGCTTGAAATAAATGACAGAGGGCTTGGGGTTGTTTTTTCTTTTCTCTCCTTTTTTTTTCTCCCCAAGGGAGATGGAAAGCGGGGTTGAAGTTGCACTGAAGTATCAAAAGGCACAACAAGCATATTTGAACAAATAGTATCCAACAATGCGGGCCGATGCAATTACTTTCAAATGCTAGATGCTCAGTTATCACCCAGGGAACTTTCTGTCTGATTAAAAATAATTATTGCTGGCGTTAAGTCTGTTTAGAATTACTTGGTGCAATTCATCTCCTATTGCACGCCGCTACCATATGCCTGGTTTGTTGAGTGGAAAAATGTCTCTTTCGTTCGGATAAATAATGCTTTGTAAATATTTAGAGATGAATGTTCTGGATCAGTGAGCGGCTATTTTTTTCTGACGATAAATATGTGCAAATGAGCTTGGTTTTGGCGGCGGCTCAGTTTGAGGCAGGCACTATACGGGGCCAGATTAATCCCTATGTAACCGCGCAGGGGCTGTGCCAAGATGACTTACCACGGGGATGGCAGAAGGGACATTTCTGCTGCTGAGAAAGTGGGGTGAAAGCAACTCTTTTAAGATTTTAAGTCTATTAAGAGCAGTATCTGCAATGCCTTCCAGCCAGCTGTGGTCGCAGGTACCCGGATGTTTGGCAAATGCCATGAATTTCCCTCGTTCCTGCTGCAGAAGTCTCAGGACAACCCATGGGGTGTGGAGAAGGGCACAAGAGGTGGATCCTGCATCGTGTCCAGATCTGACCTTGCTCCCCAACACCTGGAAGAAGGGTCTGCTCGAGGAGGGAGACACACAAACCTCTCGGCATGCCCCAGACTCCCGCAAGCCTGCCCATCACCGTCTCAGGCTCACAGGGTTGGATGGGACCGGGGTTATCGCTCCTGAAACCGTGTGACAGCGAGGGAGCTGACGCTTTGCATCTTTCCCCTTTTGCACACCAAAACTGCTGCGAAGAAACCGCCCAGCTCAGTGCCAAAGAACATATTTGCTGAAGACACATAACCACCAGTACAGCTGCTCTGGCGGAGTCATGGTGATTCACGGAAAGGGAACACAGCGAGGGCTGTCAGAGCGTGTACAGGCTGTTTAAAGAAATACAGTTTTCACATGTAGTGCTTTGTCCAGAGGCTTTAAACGGGAAGAAATCTCTCCCACCAGTAAGATAACAGGATTTGTGAGGGGTGGGAGTTCAGCCAGGCACATCCCTCTGCTCCCGAGATGCCTCCCAAGGAGCTGGAGTCTTGGATAGCATGTCCAAAAGATTAATTTCTTTCCCTTGGGGTATGCATAGGAGAGGAGATGCAAGTCCCAAGCTTGCTGGTCATCTTCACTGAGGTCCTGCCACCTCTTCGTCTCCATCTCCTCTTTCTCCCAGGCAAATTAACACCGGCAGGAGATCTCAGTCCTGCCTGAGTCGGGCTGACTGTCTCAGCAAACACTCTTTGGATGTATATTTGCTTTGCATTCGATTAAAACACGAAGGCAAACAATGGGCATTAATGAATTCATTTGTTTATGATGACAATACGTTTTCGAGTCCTCCAATTGATTTGCCGAGCAAGCTGATAAAAAGAGCAAACCTTGCATTATTTACCACCCTGAGTCTAAATGTAATGTCTGAATCAACAGAGCTTGTTTGCTTTTTAAAATTCAAATGAGGCCGACAACAATCTCCTTTCCAGGAGGCTGGCAGTCCCCTGCAGGAAAGGTTTTACCCACCTCCCTCTAAAAGATGTCCCTGCTTGAGGCCAGCTTGGAGGACCTGGTGTAACCCGCATTTTCCGGAGCTTCAAGGTCTGCACTAATGTGTACAGGGGCAGACACAGCGTCAAGTTGCAAAAACTCGAAACAGGAGCAAAAAGGCTTTTGACAGTCAGCTGAGTCATCAACTCCTTGTGGTTAATTAGACATAGTTCCTAATTAAAGTCATTATTTACCTTGGAAAGCAGGGAGACTGGGCTGCTCCAGCCCTCACTGGGTGCAGGGCTTGGATTTGCCATGTTTCCTGGGGATGCCAGGAAGGAGGATGGGTGGGAAACGGAGGTACGTGGCTCCTCCAGGTACCTGGAGGCAAAGCAAAAAAAGAAATTCAGAAATAGGAGCCACTGGGAGAGTCAGTGTCAGCTCTGGTGCTCTGGGCCTCCACACAGTCCCACGTGCAGCAGCAGCCACAGGATGGAGGGGGATGAGTAGTGGGAGCCCAGTTGACAGGGGGCAGGATCAAAACTACCCCTGTGTAGGTTAATAAAAATAAATAAATAAATAAATAAATATTAAAATAATTCCTTTCTGTCTGGAATATTGGATACTACAGGCCATGCCTCTGCCGCCACGCTCGCTCCGAGAGCAGACGGCACAAACCCATCCTCTGCTTTCCGCTCCAAAATGCAACAGCATGTTCAAGCCTTGACCAAAAAGGCCATTACAAAAGCAAGTCAAAGCCTTGATTTAAACCAGCTTGTTTAAATATTTTTGCGCTCCCTGTGGTTAGATTCCAGACTTTTACTCCTTGATTACTTTAGCCTGGAAAAAAAAGCGATACGTCAGAGGGTGAAAAGAAAGGTCTGATTCATTGATGAGGGCACGGCACTGCTGAACACAGGGTGCTACAGTTTCCCCAGGAATGCTTTGGGGTCTTAAAATGCCCTGTAGTAAATAAAAACAACCAAAGATTACCAAGGAGTGGGGGAGACAGTTTTGCCTGACCTAAGGAGCTACAGGATGCTGTTTGGCTGAGCAGTGTTTGGGGGATACTCCCTGGCTGCAATTAGCGATCAGTTGTGGTCACTAATGAACAGCCCTTTCGAATTATTTTTGTCGAGGATCCTGGAGGGACTTTGGGTTTCCTGGGCACCCCCTTCCCCACACGCCTACGGCGAGGGTTCAGGAGGACCGTTCCCATCTTGTTTCTCTCCCTGAAGTGGTGGCTCTGCGGGCAGGGGGGGTCTGGGGGCTCCATGATCAGCTCCAGCCTCACCCACAGGTTATTTGTGGTCATTACTGGCTTCCTGCTGCAGCCAGCTCCTGGGATCTTCGGGGTATCTGGTGCCACAGAGATGCCCAGTGAGCAAAATCCTCCCAGCACGTTCACCTTGGTGTCCAGAGCTTCTCGTTTTTTCCTGCAGCCAGCGATGTGCGTGCAGGAACCCCTTCAAAAGCCACAAACTCTGATGTTTGGGGAAGAGACTGGGGAGATCTCCCCCATACCCTGCATCTGGTGTCCTTCTTCCCTTCGCTGGTGACATCGGGCCCATCGTGGCCATGAGCATCTCTCCAGGGCCATAGACCAGGCACAGGATCAATGTGTTTTGCAGAAGATGATTTTTAGGAGGAAGGAGGCAGCTGATGGCTGCGTGTGTCCTTTTGAAACAAAGATAAACAAGGGTGTCCCAAATAACTCCGTTCTTGCTGGCAAGGGGTATTTTTAACTAGCAACATGACACAAAAATAACACAGACGGCTGGGGAAAAAAAAAAAAAGGAACGGCTGCTTTGCAGGGAGAGGAGTTTTCTGTGTTTCTTGGGGAAAGCAAGCAGCATCATTTCTGTTACCCTCTCCCAGCTCTCCCATAGCCACACCATTCCCAGGAGGTACCACCCATGGTGTTTGCATGAATGTGGTGAATGTTTTTAAATGGCTGCTATAAAGTAATCAAGGTTGAAAGGTCAGGCTTGGCTAAAAGCAGCTCCCAGGAACCTCCTGTTACACGCTGGCCATGCCCTAAACCGAGAAAGAACTGGTCAGCTTTATGGGTCTGTTCATCCAGAGATACCTTGGACATCTGGATGCTCTGGCTAACGCTGTCAGAAGGCAGAAAATACTGCTCTGACTCAGTGCCATGCCACAAAATGACCTTTTTGCAACACTCCTGCCTGCAGCCCGCCTTCCCCACCATGCAGCAGAGCCGAGGCTCCCCTGGACCACGCCGGGAGCGGGGCTGAGCCTGCCCGTGGCAGGGAGAGGGCTCTGCCACGTCCTTTAGGGTGGCCAGGGGTTTCTAGCTCTGATAAGAGCCTTCATGGCTTTGGGATAATTTATGTACATGCCTGTCAGATGGCTTTTCCCTTAGTAAAGAGCAGAAAATGAGCTGGGGTACGGGTGGGATGTGCCATGCATGGGGGAAATTATGGAAGGAGGCTGAGACCCCCAGGCTACGTGAGGCACGTGGAAGCTGCCAGAGATGTCATAAATTGAGGCAGAAAAGCAGGCGTAGCCCCATGCAGGTACGCGCACACGCACGCGTATGGGAAATGAAGCCTCTCTCGTGCTTGTCAGAGCTTCATCTGGGGAGAGCAGTCAGCAAAAAGAGCAGTTATGGAGGAAAATCATGGTCCGTGCTCACATAGCAGCCCCGTGCCGGGGGAAAATCAGGGCTCTGGCCTTGTTGCCCCCTCTCCGTGTTGCCGTGATGTGAGTCAGCTGCTTCCCTCCGCCTTCCCCTCCAGGATGAGTAATTCAGCCGTGATAACCTTTAACGAGTCCCAGGGACTGTTACAGCTCCATATTTAAATGCAGCCTCATATTTTATTAGCAGAGCCCAGGATAGAGACAAAGTGCCGGTGTAGGAAATGTGGAGGTGTCTGCTGGGGGCTCGAAGGAGAAATGCCCAAGAAATGCATTCAGTTCCGATAGCAGCATCTGCATTCGGCAGGGAGGGAGCCCTGTAACTCAGCCTTGCTGAAATTGCAGCAACTTCCAGTAAATCTTATCTGTGTTTTAATGCTTAAAAGCTCCAGCAGCCGCGAGAGCCCTTGCCGCAGTGCTGCAGCACCTGGAGCGAGCCTTTGCCCGGCTGATCCTTGCAGTGCTGGGGCCGTGCCTGGAAGGGGAGGTCTGGCTGCAGCCTGTCCCCGGAGCAACCTGGCGGCGGCAGCAATTCAGTCACCAAAATGCAGGTGTCTAACTCAAAACTGGTCTCTCGGCTTTCTTAGGCTGTGGGCTCTTTGCAGGACAGGTTGCTTTCATAGAATGGTTTAGGTTGGAAAAGACCCTTAAGATCATCGAGTCCAACTGTTAACCTAACGCTGCCAAGTCCACCACTAAACCATGTCCCTAAGCGCCACGTTTCTGGCTCCTTTTATTTGTACAGAGGCTTGGAGAGGTGAGTCCTGGCCCGTGAGTGGGACATTTGGTGGTTCTGGGGTGCAAATACTGACCCCAAGCATGATGGGCTGAGCCTGGCGGGTGCTGAGATTTCCCTGAGCAGGTCCTGCACCACAGGCAAGGGTACCGAAACTCATACCGAGACCTCTCCCTTTTTTACTCACACATGAAATATCTATACCACACAACTGATGTGCCATAATTGCACTCTGGTTGGTGAATCGGAGAGGTAAGATGTCAAGAAGAT
>VZSZ01010398.1:165506-185226 GCA_013398815.1 Ibidorhyncha struthersii
CCCGCACATTATAATATACTATATTGCCATTATAGGATTATGATTGTTTAATAAGTAGGAATTTTGGGTGCTGGCAGCTCTTTAAACTTCACAGCGGTGATTTCTTTGCCTGTACGGAGGCAAAGGTGGGCGGCGAAGTCATGCGGACAGAGAGGGCTGTGTGGCCGCCCAAAAGGAGATGGCTTTTGGAGGACAGGATGAAAGGAGCCGTTGTGCGTGCACGTCTGCTGCCCGTCATGGGAAGGGCTTGGCAGTCAGCAGGGCTTATCATGTGTTGGCTCTGAGCACAGTTGCTGCCCTTTGATTTTGGGACTGAGGGGTTGGTTTGATCCCCTGAGGTAATGCTCAGCCCTGTGTTGGCCACCATGTAGACCCAAGGGTGCTTCGGGCTTTGAAGTCATGGGGTTTTGTAGAAGTGTGTGATCATTCAAGGCAGTGCAAGACCTTCATTGTGGTCCTCTCTCCGCACAAAGGGCTGAGAAAGATGCTGGTAGTGATGCAGATGGTGAAAAAGCAGACACAAAGAGAGCAGGATAAGATGATAACCACAGGTGAGCCTTTTTAAAACCACTCCTGCTCTTAGTTGGCTCGCACCCGTCGGCCATGTTGTGCCTCTCTCATACGTTATAGGTCCTATGCTGCAAGGGACTGTCCCCAAAGATGGTGGGCGCACGTAAGCCATGTTTCTTGGCCAGTGGCCTGGTGACTCCTCGGCACACCTCGCTGCCCACGAGTTGTCCTGGTTAGGGAGAATAATGCAGGTGCTGTCTGATACATTAAAATATAAAAAGGGTTTTGGGTACCTGGGCAACAGGTTGCCAAGAGCTTCTAACCTATCTCGGTTCCTCCACTACCTGCAAAACAGCCCTGCGTGGGTGATTCAAATGTAAAGTTCATTTTTTTGTGGGTACTGAGCAGTTTCAACACATGAAATCTCAAAACCCCACCGTCAAATTGGAAAAAAAAAAAAAAAAAGGAGTGCTTTCTGTAATCTGCCGATTTTTTCAGTGTCAGTCTCAAGATTTTGGGGGGCTTGGACTCTACTTGCACAACTGCAGTTGGGAAGACTGGATTTGAAGGACTGTTACCTGTATATTAAATCTCTGGTATTTGGGTATGTGTCATTTGCATGAAAATTGAAGCCACCTTCTCCCTCAGATCTCCTGCTAATAGTGTTGTTTTAATTTGGGCTTGTTAATGGGCTGTATAATTTAAGGACAAACCACTGCGTCTGAAGCATTCCCAATCACTTCAAGTCGCTCATCAGTGCTAAGGACTGTCCTGCCTTTGCAGAAGGAGGCAGCTGGAAAAAATAGGGGTCTCCTGAGCCAAACTACAGGTGGATGTCTCCACCTCAAAGAAGGGGACATGTATGGGTGGGTTTGAGTGCCCAAGAGGTCAGGGGTCTGTGCACGCTGGTGAAGACGCAGCATGTCTTTGGGGAAGTCTGTCTCCTTGCTGGAACGGCCCTCAAAACCCATGGTGTTGGGGTAAAGAGTTGGGACAAGGGATCAAGTTAGTCATGCCCAGTTTGGCAGCTGACGATTCAGCTAGGATTTTTTCTTCAGAGATGTCATCTCCTGGGCTTTTCCTCCCACTGCCTCCTTGGTGGTCCGCTGGGGTCCTGGAGGAAGAGGAGGAGCAGCAGGAGGAGGAGGAGGAGGCAGAGGAGGAGGAGGAGAAGTGCTGCCACACAGTGCTTGCTTTTCTAGGGATTTTACAGCACCCATGCCTGCTCCCTGAGCTTCCTACCATGTCTTTCTCCTCTGTAGCAGGATCTCTCTCTCCGTCTCATTCTTTCCCCGTGGCTCCTACCCCACTCTTGGAAGAGAGGTCCTACATCTCCTCCAGCTTTATTTCATCCACCTCTCAGCGTGCAAGACACAAGAGCAACGTTAAGCACATGCACGCATCTCTGCTAATTTATGGTCCAGCTTGGGAACTCTGTGGCTTTTGGATGTTGTTGAGTAGCTTTGCAAACAAAATAAATATCATCCCTCCAGATTCAGGCCAATAGCTTTATTTTAGGCATTTTCCCCAAGGGGGAGATATAGCAACTACCCTTTAATTCTTTGCTGATACCTGTTCCTTCTGAAAAATGTTGCTCAACTGAGTCATGGGGAGAAGAAATACATCTAGTTGCGGATTCAGTTCCCACCGCTTGGGATTTATGTCACAGACAACGTCATTCCATCAGGATGTAGCTGCTGTGGGCACCTCGCCAGCAAGATAGGAAGTTGCTTTTATCCTGTTGTGTGTATGCAGAACAGGTATCCTCACGATAAATCCAGTGCCAGTGCCTCACTGGAGGATTTCATTTCTGTGGTAGGAGGAATCTCATTAACAGGAACTTCGGAGAAATCCAGCACTGCCAGCCAGAAGACAAATGCAGCAGTGCCGTCGTCATTTATCAAATGGAGAATGACCTTTGCTATCCACTAGGATGAAATGAAAAGCTTTGGGTTTTAACTTTGTTAAAATGCACATGGCTGTCTTTTTTAGATCTCGGAGTCGGCGCATTGCTGAGATTAATCAAATTGTGCATTTTGCTAGTGTTTAAACAGTAGTGTTATATAATTCAATCTCTGCGTGATTTCAAGACAGCAGGCAGAAGAATTACACTGAGCCCGGCTGCAAAATCACCCTGCTGTGGTCAATGGCTGAGGCGGCAGAAGGGGTTTGGAGCCAAGTGCCAACCGAATGTTTTTAAATCACACCTCTTGGATGCAAGTTACTTTTGGTCAGAATTAAATATGTGTGCCTATAAAGGTGTGCGTGAGAGCTCAACTGCAGGAAATGGGTGCATCGCACTCCAGTCTGCTATAAATCTCCCCACGGGAGGAAGGCGTAGGGATGGGTTTTTTCTTGTATTTCACTTTGAAGAATGATGATGTCCCCAGGAAAGATGGCCACACTGGAAGGAGGGAGAAGGAGGCATTGCTCTGCTGGCACTGGCCATCAGAAAGGGGGCCCACAGAACGAAGCGGGGTAGGGGGGAGGTGGGTATCTGTGCCTCTGTGCCCCTTACCTCCCGGGGCGGGTAGGTGGAAGGGCCTGGCACACCAGTGCCTGGAAAATCCTCTTTCCACTAGATATTTAAGCAGGACACCTCAGGATGTGGGTCCCTCTTCTTTGCTCACACCTCATCTCCAGCATTAATTCGGCTGTTCCCTAGAAGAAGAAATTGGCTGAATGGCCATGTCCAAAGAGTTGCAGTCAACAGTTCAATGACCAAATGGAGATTGTTTGGTGGTGTCCCTCAAGGGTCTGTATTGGGATTGGTGCTGTTCAATATCTTCATTAATGACACAGACAGTGGGATTGAGTGCACCCTCAGCAAGTTTGCAGACGACACCAAGCTAAGTGGTGCAGTTGATACACTTTAGGGAAGGGATGTCACCCAGAGGGACCTTGACATGAGAGGATTGGGCCCACATGAATCTCATGGAGTTCAACAAGACCAAATGCAAGGTCCTGCACCTGGATTGAGGCAATCCCCAATATCAGTACAGGCTGGGGGATGAATGGATTGAGAGCAGCCCTGAGGAGAAGGACTTGGGGGTACTGGTGGACAAAGAATTGAACATGGCCTGGCAATGAGCACTTGGAGCCCAGAAAGCCAACTGTATCCTGGGCTGCATCAAAAGAAGCGTGGCCAGCAGGTCGAGGGAGGTGATTGTCCCCTTCTACTCCACTTTGGTGAGACCCCACCTGGAGTACTGTGTCCAGCTTTGAAGCCCTCAGCACAGGAAAGACATTGGCCTGTTGGAGCAAGTCCCGAGGAGCACCATGAAAACAATCAGAGGGCTGGGACACCTCTTTTAGGAGGACAGTCTGAGAGGTTTGGGGGTTGTTTAGCCTGAAGAAGAGAAAACTCCAAGGAGACCTTACTGAGGACTTTCTACACCTAAAAGGGGCTTAGAAGAAAGACGGAGAGAAACTTTTTACCAAGGCCTGTAGTGATAGGATGAGGGGTAATGGTTTTAAAATAAAAGAGGTTAGCTTTAGATTAGATATAAGGAAGAAATTTTTTGTTACAAGGGTGGTGAGATACTGGAAGAGGTTGCCCAGAGAAGTTGTGGAGGAACCATCACTGGAAGTGTTGAAGGTCAGGTTGCTTTGAGCAACCTGGTCTAGTGAAAGATGTCCCTGTCCATGGCAGGAGGGGTGGAACTAGATCGTTCATAAAAGTCTCTCCCAACCCAAACCATTCTATGATTCTAACACCTCCCAGATCCCCCTGAGCTCCTTGGTCACCATCATAAGTAGCCTGCACCCAACAGCTCCCTGTGTGTCTCTGGCAGCACTTCCCCTCCCTTTCTCCCCATAAGCTTTCCCCTGCTCTTTTCTGGCCACAGTGGAGCCCACCTCCACCCTGGTGGTCATGTTGGCTGATAATTTGGGACCATCTGTGGCCTGTACAGCTCTTGGTGTTCTCACACTAAAGATTAATCTTTTTTTCTGCATAACCCCTCCAGTATTTCCATTTTCCCAGCAGGCCACAAGGTGAGGACACTTCTGCTGAGCATTGCAGGCAGGGCACTGAGATGGTGGCTAAAACCTTCTTGTTTTCACCCAGGAGCTGGACCAACTCTTCACCTCTGGGTTTTCAAGCCACTGCTGCTCCCCAGGAAGTCAGTTCCTGCCACAAAGCTGAGTCCCATTCCCAGCTGACTTGAGCAAAAGCAGAACAGGCTTGGAGCAAACAAAACAAACAAACCCCAAAAGTCCATGCAGCTGTGTGAATTAGGTCTGGTGAAATCAGGTTGAGGTCTCTCTTTACAGGCTTCTCCAGGTGGCGGAACTGAAAAACTACGATTTGGTCTCTGGTTAGAAAAACTACTGTGTTTATAGGTTGTAACCCAAACCTGTATGTATTTCAGCGTAGGTCTGTGCAGATGCTTTATGTAAGCCTAGAAAGATTATTTTTTTTTTCTGATTAACATATCTACTTATTTACAAACATAAATTAAATCTGGTTTAGAGCATATGATGTAACAGGGTCTTGATTTGAAATAACGGCGGGCTTTGTGTTCCAGCTGGTGTAGATAACACCATAATACTTTTGCACATAGACAAGCCCAGAAGCAAACGTATATATACTTGTAGCTTCAATGCAAAAAGCAAGAAAAAGCAATGACCATGAGTGGTGGAGCTTTGTAAATCAACTGAGCACCATTGGCTGGTCTGACAATAGCTGGACAAGGAGTGGCCGATACCTCAGTGGAAATCAATCCGTTAATGGACAGGTTTTCTTGTCTGTTCCTAGAGTTAATGCAAGTCTCTGCAAGAGAGAGGATCTAAAATGATTAGCTGGAAATACCTCCTTGTTTGAGAAGGGTCTTGGAGATGTGTGTCTTTATCTAAAGTTATGTGAACTTTCAGTCAGACAGTGACATCAAAGCAAATCACCTCTAAAGTGGACTCAATCTGGGATTTTTGTTACACCAAATATCATGTATATTGGCATACAGGATGTGGCATTTTTATCTGGGTGTTTGTAATAAGAAAGTCTGCATCACTCAGTTACAAATCCATATGTAAAAGTCATTCCCACTGTGGACCATGAATACCTGGAGGAGCCGCGTGGCACCAGATCCATGTCTTGCTCGGGCCCAGCTCTCCCCAGGGAATGCCTCTGCTCTGAGAAACTGAGCTAGGAGGCTTGAACGAGGAACAAGTGACTAAATATTGACTCAGAAAAAACAAAGATCCCATTTAGATGTAAATGGAAAAGGAGGCGGGGGGGTGGTGGAGAAGGAGGAAGGAAACCAGAATACATAAAATAAGAGTCTACAAGCAGAATTGTCTTGTTGCAGAATCCATTTTCCAGACTTCCCTTGGTGAGTTATCGGCAACACTCCGCATATTTGTGCAGCCAAATAGCTGCAAGGCACAAGTACATTCTCCAGTAGCAAATAATTCCCTTTCCTGATAACATCTTCAGCAGGGCTTGGCTGCAATGTGCAAGTGCAACGGCATGAATTTTGCTCTGAAGGTGGGGGGGACACCCAGCGTGCCGCTGTCAGGCAGCTCAAATTCAAAGCAAAAGCAATATGTGCACCCAGGAGGGGAGGCGTTCAAAGGCACTGAGGTTTTCCCGTGGGAGACGGGCACATTTGTGGCTGGGGGACCTTTAAGCACCTGCCTTCACCCTTTCTACGTAGTCTGCATCCAAACAGCGAAGATGATAACCAAGAGGTGGTGGGAGCATTTTGATGCTTAGCAGGATGGTGCTTGGGTACCAGCTCCAGAGACAACAAATTTTTGGGTGTGGAGAGGGCTGGGGAAGAGACACAGGGCAGGAAAATATATTTTTTTTCATCCTCTTTCCTGGCTGTGTTGTGGGTCTGGGCTGCTCATAGGGTACTCTAACACTATCAGGATTTGGACCTGAGATGTGTCAGGTGTTGGTGCTGCCAGAGCCAGGTCTGGACACTGGCCTTTCCCATGACAGGGTCCAGCTTCAGCCAGCTCACCTCAGCCAGGCCTGTCCACCTTCTCCGTTGCCGATTTTGATTATCTGCAAGCAGACTGTAGCCGTATCAACAACTAAATGAAAGCGCTCCAGTGCAGATACGAGCATGGGCATCAGCACTGGGCTGCTTCTGAGTTAGAGCAATGGGAAGGTCTACCGGGGAAAAGCCGGCAAATTTAACAGAGCCGTTTCTTCTTTGCCAATAACACGAGATGCACCTTGGTGGGAAGTGTCAACACTTCAGCGTTTGCAAAACAGGGTCTGTCAGACCTCTCTGCGCGAATGCTAATTGCTTGTACGTGGTGAGGTGGAACAGCCCAACAGACAGACCCAGACAATTCTGGCCCTGGCCCAGCTCCTCCATGACCATCCTGTCTTTGAAAGACAGGTTGTCCATCGGTGCCACCCATCTGCCTTACTTTGGTGGACGAGTCGTCACCTCTGGGCCTGAGAGTGTGTGGCTCCAGGAAAGGCTACGGCAAGTTGGACTCCATCAGTTCTTCACCCATCTCTCTGGCCAGCAGAATAAGTGCTCAGGATGTACAAAATTAGGTTAAAACAATGTAACACTCATTGGTTCAGCTTTTTATTTCTCTTCTGTTGGTGTCACTAACAGTAACTGACCAAGACAAAGTGGAGTACTTGGAGAGAAGGATAACTGTGCTTTCAAGGTCAATGGTTTTTCTGAGCTTCAGTGGGATAATAAAACATGGAGGAGCAAAAGTCAAATCTCTGCTACAAAGCCCTGAGCTCACATCACAAAACTGTGCCACTAGCAGGGGTTCCTCCGCTGCTGCTCACATCAGTCCCAGTGATCGCATCAAGGTGTCAAACCTTGCAGGGACAAGCTTGCCCACGTTGGCCTGGCTGCAGATGTGAAACGTTACATGTGTTCTACCCTCGCTGAGCAGAGATACCCCTTTTTTCTCCTTTTTTTTCCTACTTGCTGGGAAAATGGGGGCAAATGCAATAATCTGTCATCCCGGTGCATGGGATTCAGCCGCTGCTCCGCACTGAAGGCACCACGACACAAGAAGAATCGGTGCAAAATCTCAGCCAAAGGACCCTGCTCCCAGCAAGCGTTGTTTATTCCCGTCTTGAATTTTCCTGCATATGAAGAGCAGGTTCTCCTCGGAGACACAACCCAGAGCTGTGCTTGCAAATTGAAATCTTGGGCCCCGTATGCTTGCTTGGAAGCGACGCATTGGCGGCGAACGCTCGCAGCAGGCTGTGCTTCACGGGGGCACATCTGCAGGGGCTTCGCTGCTTCCAAGGGTCTCTTCCTCCATAGTGGGGGGAAGATGCGATTTTCCTGTGGTTGTTTTTTTAATTTTTTTTTATTTTTTTTTTAGTGGAAGACTTTACAGGCTGGGATTTGGAAGCTTTCCCAGTTTTTGCAAATAAAACTGTGAGTCTGTCTGTGGAGCGTTGGAAGAGGAATCTCAGGAACGTGGGAGCGTTCTCCCTGGAGCCACTCTGGAGTTTCTCCTCTTGCTGCCTTGAAACACTCCTAAGGCGGTGATTGTTCTGCACATCTCCATGTGCTGGAAACAAAGGAAAAGTGGGACCTAACAGCAATTTTGTTTGAAACAGGCAAAAAAAAAAAAAAGCAGGATTAGGCCCTGCAGTTGCAGAAGAAAAAGCAGGAGATATCAAGCTCGTATTCTGTATGGTGATTGTGGGACAAAATTAATACCAGCAGCGGTCCCTGCTTCAGTCGTCGCAGTCTGTAAAAGACCCCAATGCATCCTTGTGTCCTGTTTTTCATGTCACCGCACAACGGTGACTGTCTATTGGGGCAGCTAACCAGCTTCCTCACTCTAACGGGACTTGAGCAAGCCGAGAGATGTTCAACGAGCTGAGATAAAAGGCTACAGCTGTCTCCCAGGCTGTATATATTAAAATGAGAGATGTCCCTTTCTTGTTGTTCCCCATCTATATGATGACTAATCATAAAATTTTACGGAACAAAAGCTTATGGGCATTGTATTCCCTACTTTGTGAGTTAGGAGTTGCAGCCAGTTCAGGAATGTGATGGACCCTGAAAAGAAGAAGTTTTATCTCCTTAGCTGGGGACTTAACCGTGGTACCACCGGCGGGATAATTTATTTCCTCCAGGCTGCTGCCTTAAAAATGTCAAGAAGTTAAAGGGATTTGAGTAAAAATAGAAAACGACATCCTGGATGACGAGGGAAGGCTTCACATCCGGTGGGGAGCTGGGAAAGGCAGGAAGGCACCAGGCAAAGCCCAGCACCAGCGGGAGCCTGGGTCAAATGGGAACCTCCAGCCTGGGATGGGAGGGGGGCGAAGAAACCCTGTGGAAAGTCAAAAATCCACCCTGGTCCTTTTTCTGGGGGGACACGGGGTTATTTCTGCTCGTTCTTGCTCCTCTGCCATGCACATGGGGTCAAAATGAGATGGGCCCAGGGTTCAGGCAGGCTCGTGGTGGGGTGGAGGGTGAAGCACCTTCTGCTTCCCACGGCAGCGAACATGGCGACCCCCTTCATTTACTGCACACAGGCCACCATCTTGGCAAACAGGAGCTCTTGAAATTTCCTTTTGAGTAGCAGTGGACGAGTAACACTGGCGACCCCGGGATGGAGACGTGGGCACATCAAGAGCTGAGCGGTGGCATTTTTCCAGGGCTCGGTGCTGAAATACCGTCTCGGTATAATTGAGTGAAGAAGACTCAGTCTGTCCTCTAACAGCAAATTAAACACAACTTTGTGGGTTTGGTGGTTTGCTGCCAAGTGCCAATACAGCTCCATATTAATAGCTTATGACAGGATTATTCTCCCTGTTTTTGGCAGGAAGGAGCTCTTTGGCCTTAATCCTGGTTGTGGCTAAGGAAAGAAACCCAGCACGTCCCCCATATTTACCGGCAGCATAACTCTTCACTCCCAAATATCACTTAAATCCCAAATTTTCAGAGATGAGCAGAGTAGAACGACCCTGCATCAACCCGAAAATGCTGCCAGGTGATGGGGAGAGGTGAGGACCCTTCATAAACATCCCAGCTGCCAAGGTCAGGCTTCCCCATGGACACGGATTCCTCTGCATGACTGTGGGCACCCATCCTCCCCCCGGAATGTAATATAATATAAAATAAGTTGTCACATTGTTAAATTGAGGGCTCTTTAAAAATTTNACTCAGCACACAACCAGGTCAAAACCTCTTTGGGGGGCATCTGGATGAAGGCTCCCACAGCATTTAATCCTTTTTAAAAATCACAGACTCCAGCCAGGGACCTCAGTGGTCACGGAGAATATATTTAAATGAAAATCTCCAAATTACACATGTAAAATAGTTTCCTGGTAAGCCCAGCATCCCACCCTTCCCTGCGCTTGGAGCAATGAGGAGCTAGCCAGAGAGACTTCAAGGGCTTGAGTTTGGGAAAAGCTGAGTTGTTAGTGCTAGCAACTGAGCCTCACTGAACTGAACTGGCAGCATCACTGGAAATAAACGCAGAGTTTTTCTCCAAGAAAGAATTTTCAAAATTTGTCCCTAATTGTCGAAGTTCTGACTGGGTACGTCAGAATTTGCTGGTTTCTGCGTGGGCAGTGGGGCTGGACTGGCACTGGAGGCTTTTGGACTGGCCAGCGCTGGGGCTGTGTGGGGACAACAAAGATACGTGTGTGCAAACCACCAAAACCTCCAGGAAAAATGAGGACAGCCTTGAATTTTTATAAGGAGGTCAGCACAGCCATCGCTTTGTGCTTCCCACGGACCTGCAGACAATGTCCCTTCTCACTGTTACACATTTGCAAAGAGGAGGAAGGGAAAAAAAAATGTCAAACTTTGTCTCCTTCGCGCTGGCGGTGCCAGTCGTGCCCCGTGGGCAGAGAGGAGGTGGCGGGTGGGGTGTGGGGAGGAGGTGACACCCCGCAGCACCGAGCTCCCGTCTCTGCATCCATCAGTGCTGCACAGAGCCGATGGGAATTTTGGGAGGCAGAAGTGTTTATCTCGACTTCACGCTGGAAACTGTGTGGAGTAGCCAGGAGTCAAAGCATGAATAAGTAACTACTGGGGGGGGAGGGGGAGGGAGGGAGAAACCCAAAGCCCCCAAGTTGCTTGAGTCTGCTTTAAAGTTCTCACGTGGCACGAAACAGAGACATCGACCCTTTTTCTGTCTTCCCTTATCTTACCAAAAACAGAGGAGCATTTACCAACGCGCGCACAAACATTTCAGAGAGGATCCAGGCAAAGACACACTAAAATATTTAAATGTAGCACCACGCTCAGTCAATGACCTTTGCATAATTAGAAACTCTTTCTCTTTCTGATCATGGAAATGGCCCGTGGCTTCTGCCTTTGTTTTGCTTGCTATAGTCTCCATATGCTCCATTTGCATCCCGAAATTATCGATCGGCTGCGCGTCTCAAATGTAAAGATTTATAAGCAGCGGTGGCGGGGATGGAGGTCCCAGGTGGTGGGTTTGCAGGTCACCGAGGTTTTGGCTGCCGCAGATGGGACAAGCAGAGGGTTTAGCTGCGTAGGGCCTCGCTAATGAGTTGCAAGTTGGGCCAGTTCTTGAACGAGGAGGCTTCCTATGGCTCTGTTCCCATCTGCTCCCAAAAATCAGGCTAACAAAACACAAAATAACTCCCTGCTCGCACACAGGGCTGTCACAGCCTGTTCTTCCTCGTAAAGATGTCAGCATGTTCCTACCGTCGGCTTCATCACGTGCCTGGAAATCAGTGGGTTTAACAGCCCGCGGAGAAGAAAATGGTACGTGTCTCTTTCTCAGAGCAGGTTTGGGATGTTCATCGTATAATCAGCTTGGCAGGGGGCTGTAAATGCGGCCACAGGGTCATCTCACATTGCTTTCACCCTTTGGAGAACCGGAGTCGTAAGACCCTATCCTTCACCTATTAAGTCAATAAGATTTCGCCACCAGCTCTCCGGTTCCTTACTATCCAGATGGAGATTTATAAGGTTGCTTTTGCTTTCCTGGATGCTTTGATTTGACTAAAACATCTGATCTGAGAAGTCCTTCATTCCAGAAGGCAGATGGCAATTTTTATTAGCAAGTGGTTTCCTATTCTTTCTATTCCTTCAATAACGTATTTTCTGTTGCTGTAGTTGGATGTATGCTACATACATATGATCGCTAACACTTCACGTTATTCATGTTGATTTTCTTTCAGCTCAAAGGCTTTTTTCATTCATATTCTGTCGCTTAATGGCAACAGCAGGTATATGTGTGCTCTTTTCGTACAAAAGAATGTCTTGCAATCTTTTCATAGCTTCTTCTAGTGTCTCCATACAAAATCTTCCCTAATTTAACATAACTAGTAAATCTCTGCAATGCACAACAGTGCCTCTTCCCTGTCCGAAAGGCAAGGAACTCTCAATCTCTTCCAAGATAACCCAGCTCCTTTGTTAAAGAATGACATTATCTGATGAGGTACGAGGCATCTTCATCTCCTAACGATTCCAGCGAAAGCCAGCAGCAATCAGGGGGCTACCAGAATTGCATTTCTCAGCCATTACCTTATTGCTGTGAAATACGGTTTCAGCCATCCATCTGCTAAAGAGCCCATAATAATGACAACTCGACCAGCGTCTCGGCCGATCCTGACAGTAGCGAGCCTTTCAGCTTACAAAGCTAACGACTTACTAATTACCCATACCGAGCAGGCGTAGGAGAATTGACCATCTATAACCATTTATATAGCGAATGCTCCCATGACTGGGAGGAAGGCAGCGCTCGGGGTTTCGGGACATGCAGTTGTGCGTTGATTTAACAGGATGTCACAGGACATTGTTCCTTTTGCTGCATCTTCCTGACATCTGCGCCCGGCTGGTGGTCGGGGGTTTTTTGGTGTTTTGGTGGGATGTTTGGTTTCTTTTTTTTTTTTTTTTTTTTTTTTTTAAATGCTGTTATCATAAAAAGAAGAGGAGCAAAGTCCCGACTTTCAAANTTTCTGAGTTTATCCATCGCCTGGCTGGACGCAGCCTGGAATCCTGCCAGGAGCACCTGGCAATGCACTTAGTAAATTATAGTAATGAAAAGACCATCAAATGCTAGGAGGTAGTTATAAGGCTTTACTGATGTATATACTTTGAAGGCCAATTGCTGCTTTTAACATATTCAGATATGACCTGGCACCTCTTTACCCCAACAAGATGCAGAGGAGCAAACTGATTAACAGTTAGGTCTTGCTGCCAGTGAAGTCTGAACTCCCAGGTAGTTATTAACCACAGATCCTATAGTTGTTAGCAAAAAGGTGGTTTTCTTCTCTTCTAAAATCATACGCACGTATCAGTGCTGCAAATATTGCGAAAGGCAGCGCTGATGAGTCTGGGGAGACAAGGTGATGGGCCCCCGTTGGCTCAGTGCTTTTGGGCGCAGAGCTGTATCCTGCTTGGGAACGGCACGGGCTGGATCACGCTGGAGATGTGGAGGATGTTTCTGTAACCTGCTGATTATCTGCTGGCTGAATGGGAGCCAGGGGACCGTCTCTCCTTTCTAATCTGCAATAATTTCTAAAATGCATTTCATTCTCTGTTGCGGAAATATGGGAAAATGATGTTTCATTTTAAGTGGCTTTGTGGGTGTTCACGCTTTGCCGGTGGGTGAAATATTTTGGCGCCTGCAAATCGGGAAAGTTGTGGGTCTGAGGTTCTCAGTGCTGACATAGCGGAGCTCCTGTCGTCCCGGCACTCCTCGGGCATCCCTGGAAAAGGAGATTCTTCGATTAATAAAAAATGGTTGTGTGATACCAGCAGTTAGATGAGGCTTTCGGCACAGGCAGGGATCAGTGCAATTAGCTGACAAGCCCTCGCAACGGGAGCCCTTCATACACGGGCTGGTGTAGGGTAAACCGGAGCCAGGCTGAGATCGCGCACCCGAGCTTTGCCAGAGCTTTGGCACTTGAAAAGCTGAGCTCCTCTCCTGCCTTGTACCCTGCCATGATTTGGGGTTTGTTCTGGGGTTTGCGGTTTTGTTCTGTTCGATGGGGGAAGTCTGGGTGATTTATGGGATGGCCGACTACCTCTTTGTGGATGGGGACCCAGCCATCTGCTCTCGAAGCTGCTCTCCCGGGGGGTGGGGAGCATCATTGCCAGGGATGGTTCTCGTAGTAGCATAACGTGGCCCAAGCCTGGGGAGCCACTCACCAGCTTTGTCTGCTCAGATAAAGGTCAGAGTAGCAGAATTTCCCTTAAATTACGTATATTGAAACTATCCCTGTCCTCTACCTCCCACCACTGCGCGTGTGTTAACTTTCAAACGGAGAGGAAATTTAAAAGCAAAAAGGGGCAACATCTTGGAGAAACAAAGTCCATTCCCAGATGAGCAACTGGGGCAGGGGAGAACATCCTGCAAAGAGGGATGTGGTGATTTTAGAGGGGACTCAGCTCTGGGCTGCAGGTCCTCTCCAGGGGTTGGAGCTGTGGATGGACCCAGATCCTGCTCGGGAGAAGGCAAGAAAGGCAATGCCGAGATTTGGGTTTCCAGTGCTTCTAATTTTGGCAGACATGTACAAAATGTGTTTATTCCCCTTTAGCTATCGCAAGTCCTTCAGAATCGAAGCTGCAAAGAGGGTGTACAGTGTCGGTGCTCCAGGGAAGATGGGTGAGCTATGGGGCACAGAGCAGGGCACTACCCTTGGCTCTGCCCCATAGGAGAAGGGATCCAGACCATCCACTCAGAATAACTGATGTCATTGGAAAAGATGTACAGAAGCTTCTTGGCACATTTTATTTCTCTTTTAGACTTACGTTGATCTCTGAGCTGCGCTTTCCAAAGAAGTACCTATAGTGACTGTAAAACCTCAGGATGTCTTTCTTGAATGATAATAGCTCAATTAGAGTCAGTCATTAGACAGATATGGCTAAGGTCATTTTCTCTTGCGTACTTTACTCGGACATTTTCTTGCTGGGTCCTTCTATAACTCTTTGCAGTCAGCTGAAAATATTTGGCTTCTCAGCAAACTTTCCCGTTATGAGTCAGCTGCCTGGCCAGGGCCCCACACCACCACCCCACAAAACCCCAGCAACAGAAAACGAGAACCTCTTTCTAGCCTTTGGTTTCTCTTGTAGTCAGCTGCTAGTCCACGAAGCCCTTTCTTTATCTCATGCTACTTTTCTTGCTTTGACAGCTCTTGCGGAGGCAAAGCTTTCATGAAACCCAGGTAGGTGATACACATTGAATCCCCTTCATCATATTCATTGAATTCTTCAAAGACTGCGAATGCATTATAAACTTTGACTTCTTTCTGCAAAAGCCCCCTGTCGCCCTTTCCCCGGTGTGTCAGATCTGCTAAATGCAGCCCTATGTATCCATATATACCTATACTTTATTGTAGTTTCTACTAATTTGCCTAGTGTGGGTCAGACCGATTGGGTCACAGCTCTTAAGCTCGCCTCTTCAGAAACCAGTGTCAAGTTTGCCGTTTCCCATCCGCTGCGGACAAATACTGTTAATTATTCATATAATTATATTTGAATCTCTATACAAGTCCTGGGCCAGTGACATCTCACCCTGGCAATATGCCCCTCTCTCAATTTACCTATTTATTCCCAAATCTTTGTTGGTGACACTTGTTTTTAAGAAGCTCACCAGACCCATTCCAGATGAAGAGGGCTTTGCTGTGGGAGTCTCCAGCCGCCCTCTCACTGCAAACACATGGGGACATCATTTACCCGACTCACCGGGGTTTTATTTTACCCAAGACCTCTTTCACACTTCCAGTGCTTGCCAGCCCCAGTGAGTTCCAGGTAGACTTTCTGTCTCTGCTATGTTTTCATGTGCGTTTTTATGCCTCTGGCAAACTGTTCCGCAATATCTTTTTCACTTGCCTTATTGTGGTTTTATATTTGCCAGTGTTTATGCTATATTCTATTTTCCTCTTTTAGACGTAGCATTTTGATGACTACCTTTTTTGTTCCTAATAGCCTTCTTCACTCTGCTGCTTAACTTCTCTGCTTTTAAAAAAATCCTTTAGGGTCTTTATTAAGGAGCGTTACATGTTAAGCTGGAGCCTGTAACATATCCTTAAGCTGCTGCTGTGATACTTGAAAGTATTGTATCCTTTTTAGCTCTTCCATTTATTTTTAAGTGTAATGCCCCTTTCTAAATCGTAGGTGTTGCTGTGAATCATGACCATTACACAGCACGGTGGAAAATGAAGACAATAGCAGATCCAAAGCACATAGACAGCTTCCCAAATGTTGTACAAAAAAGCAGATCTGTTTTAGCCCAATCTATATTAGGCACTGAACCCCCGAAACACAGGACTGAAAGGGTCTCCAAAACATGCTAAGCTCAGTACTGCATCATTATGAGCAATCACAGCCCATTTTTCCTGGAGTATATTTATCAAACCTAATTTTAAAACTTCTGCAGCTCTTTCTTCTGCTCCTTCCGCTTGGTGGCTGCTCGAGAGCACCAGTGACCTGTGAGCTGGGGACTTTCCAGCCTGAGAGGTCTGCACCCCCCCAGCCTATACCTGGTTGATCCTAACCTTGGAGCTGAGACCATTTTTCTCCTTTCCTGGGGTTTATTCCCCACCCTGGAGCACCAAAGCCAGGCTGTTGTGACCCCAGAGATCAACTTTCCCAGCCCTAACCATCAGCACCAGTGGCTGAATGTAGTCCTCATCCCGCTCCTGAAAACCTTTCTATGAAGTGCAACAATATAGGGCTGGGAACGGAAAACTTTATCCCTATTTATGTGCTGATCCCATGCACCATGAGCTTCACGTGCAGTATAAGCTGCAGATATGCAAAGGTTATTTATGTCTTTCCATACTTTCTCTATAGGTCAAGTTCGGTGCCCAAGCCCTGATTCATAAAAGCACTGAAGGAAGTACTCAGAGTCCAGCACATCTGCAAGTACTTTGCTGAATTAGAGCCTTATTAATCTTCCTGCATTTAAAATAACTTTTTATTACATTTTAAAAATAAATGGGCATGTACTATTTCTTCATGTTTGGGATTTTTTCGAACATTGATTTTAATGCTCTTCTGGCTTGGCTGGATATCCCTCCTTCCAGCCAAGCAGCTGCTCGCGCTAAACCTGGGAGCAAACTCCCTCTCGCAGTGCCGATGCTGCTGGGAAGGAGCTCCAAGTTATCTGTGATTCCCACTTCCAGGAGTAAAACAACCAAACCTCCCTGAGGAGCCACGCCGAGCCATTCCCGAATTCGAGACCACAAGGCGTTCTGAGTTGAAAAATAACGGAATGCAGCTGTGGGTACATTTCTCAACTATTTCAATGGATTTGGGGAAAAATGACAGCCAAGCGTTGCTTGCACCAGTTGCAAAAGGAATTTTTGGAGCTAGAGAAAATAGCGGTGCTGGGATTTGGGGCTGCGATCTGTGCAGAACGGAGAGCCATGCAATGTACAGCAAAGCTGCTCCTTCCTCCTGGCTCCACTTCATTAGTCAAAAATTGAAAATTTAAAAAATTAAAAGCAGGTTGCCAGTGCTGGGAGCAATAGGTCATTGGAAATTCATCGAATCACAGAATAGTTTGGGTGGGAAGGGGCCTTTAAAGGCCATCTAGTCCAACCCCCCTGCCATGGGCAGGGACACCTTCAACTGGACCAGGTTGCTCAGAGCCCCGTCCAACCTGGCCTTGAACACCTCCAGGGATGGGGCATCTGCCACCTCTCTGGGCAATCTGCGCCAGGGGCTCACCGCCCTCAGCGTAAAAGATTTCTTCCTTGTATCCAGTCTAAATCTTCCCTCCTTTAGTCTAAAGCCATTACCCCTTGCCCTATCGCAACCGGCCCTGCTAAAAAGCTTGTCCCCATCCCCTGTGGGCCCCCTTTAAGTACTGAAAGGCTGCTCTAAGGTCTCCTCAGAGCCTTCTCTTCTCCAGACCAAACACCCCCAACTCTCTCAGCCTGTCCTCACAGCAGAGGAGCTCCAGCTCTCCGATCATCTTTGTGGCCCTCCTCCGGACTTGCGCCAACAGGTCCATGTCCTTCTTATGTTGAGGGCCCCCTGAGCTAGAGGCAGTACTCCAGGTGGGGTCTCACCAGGGCAGAGCAGAGGGGCAGAATCCCCTCCCTTGCCCTTCTGGCCACACTTCTTCTGATGCAGCCCAGGATACGGTTGGCTTTCTGAGCTGTGAGTGCACGCTGTCGGCTCATGTTGAGCTTTTTCATCCACCAGTACCCCCAAGTCCTTCTCGGCAGGGCTGCTCTCCATCCCTTCATCCCCCAGCCTGTAGTGATACCGGGGGTTGCCCCGACCCAGGTGCAGCACCCTGCACTTGGCCTTGTTGAACCTCATGAGGTTCTCATGGGCCCACTTCTTGAGCCTGTCCAGGTACCTCTGGTGGCATCTTGTCCCTCAGGAATATCAACCGCACCATCCAGCTTGGTGTCATCCACACACTTGCTGAGGGTGCCCTCGATCCCACTGTCCATGTCATTGATGAAGACACTGAACAGTACTGGTCCCAGTACGGACCCCTGAGGGACACCACTTGTCACCAATCTCCACGTGGACATTGAGCCATAATTGCAATGAGAAAACCTATGATTTGGGAAGAAAAGCCCCAGCAGCCCTTAAAACACCTCCCGGGGCTGAGCTTTCCCCTTTGCTTGCCCGCCTAAAATACCCCGTGGGGAGATGCAGAATGAAGAGACTGTCCACAGACAAATGACGCACGTTTCCAAGGCAAAAAATAATGAATCACCCAAGTGGCAGAGGTTATCTTGCTGCCTCCCACCGCAGATACATGGCAGGCGGGTGCCTCCCCACCCCAGCACAGCTCATCCACCTCCTACGAATGCCTCAGGTGCAAATATTCGCCTGTCAATCCCGCCGAGCTCTTTTTTTCCCAGGCCTGAGAATTTATTTTTCGGCAATGCAAACCAGTCTATTTTCCGCATTTTATTTTTTTTTTTTTTCAGCACTGCAAAACGGTGCATTTTCTGTATTTAATTTTTTTTTTCAGCGATGCAAACCAGTGCATTTTCTGTAGTTAATAATTTCTGCATTTCTATATTTAAATACAGCAAATGGGTGGGTTTGCACGCTGAAAAAAAGTAATATGTGCAGGCTTGGCAAAAGGGCGCAGAGCCGTGCAGTTACGAACCTCGTGTGCGAGGCTCTGCGTGACTTTTCCCTCTTCGCCAAAAAGCGTTGTGTTAAAAAAAAAAAAAGAGAAAGTGGGAAAAAGGTGCAAAATAAGATCTTGAAGGTCCTTCCTCATCTCTCCATCCCTGTGTGGGGCTGAGGGAGCAGCAGAAGATGCTGTAAGTGGAGCCACGTTAATGGGAGGTGGAAGTTAGGGGAAGCCCGGCTGAGCCGAGCTTTTCGGGAGCATTTTTTTTTGGAAGAGTATCGGAGTTTGTTTATGCCGTGCGAAAGCCAAGCTGCCGCGAAGGTCTTGCTTTCGGGGGGAGAAATGGGAGAAGTTGAAGAGGATGCAGCCAGGAGGTTTGTTTTTCACACTGTTTTCGGAGCCGTATTTGTTTTCTTTGACAGTGACTTACAGCCCGGCTTTCTTTTCTATTTTGTTAGGGCAATAAAGAAGATAAATCTGTAATAATTCAGCTCTCTGTCTTTAATAAAATCTTGTCTTCTTCACACAGCCCCTGGGAAGATCTCCATTTTGCAGCCCTGCGAGATTGGCTGGGTTTTTCCATTTCACCTCTTCACCAGAAACGACAGAAAAATAACATTACCGGGAAAATTAATAGCTAAACACAATTTCAGGCAGAGGCAAAGCTTTCGGTAGGAGGAGCAGGACTCGATCCTGAGTCTGACCGCGCCGGCCCCGGGGATGCTTTTCGGCGAAGGCCAGGAGCAGCGTGCGGCCGCTGCAATTACTTTTGTCTTCGTTAACGGGCTCTCGGGTTGGAGATCTCAAATAGCGGCTAATGAGAATTTCCATCCTCCACGCGGCTCGATGTCGAGCTAATCTTTGTTGGTTTTGTGCTTGTGCCGGGCACCGAGAAGAAAGAAAATTAAGTTCCGAGTGGACGGGGAGGTGGGGGAGACACCGAGGCAGCGGCGGGCTGGGGGAGAGTCCTTGGAAGTTGCTGTAAAAAGTTTGGGGTTTGGGTTTTGTTTTTTTTGTATCCCGTTGCCTTTTTTAGCCCAGTTTTGCCTTGCACGAGGCACGCGCCCCCAGACGCTTGTCCGCCCACCAATTTTTTGCCATAATGACTTCTCGCACCCAAATTTGTCAGAAATGGTGTGAAAATGTGTTTCCGCTTGAGTGCTACGGGGTGGGGGGGTGGGCTTTCAGGCAGGGGCCATGGCCTTGGGAATGG
>VZSZ01010398.1:188464-271061 GCA_013398815.1 Ibidorhyncha struthersii
CACTTATATTCAGATTCGTGGTGGAAATGTTTATTTTCTCAGCTTGATACGGATCTTAAAGTAATCCGCTTGGTATTATGTTCTTGCCCTGCTGTTAAAGCTTGAAGCCTTTCTGCTGAACGCTGTAGAAACAGATGAGGCAGAAGCGTCTAAGCTGTGCTTGCTGAGAGCCCTTGTGAACCTTATAAGAGATGCTTAATTTTGATAGTTTAATATGTAGAAACATATGGTTAATGGAATAATTTTTAGTAATAAATACAATAGAAAGGTTTCAAGCCAGCCGCAAAGCAGAACAGTTACAGCCTTGCTGCGCTATTCAGCCTTCCCTAGAATCTGTTACATATTTGCTGCAAGGTCGTAGAAAGCTTTATTCGGGTTTGTTAGGGATTTTTTTGTTTGTTTTGGTCAAGTTGTTTCATAAAGAACTGTGTTCACCTCTGCAGAATAGCTGTTTGAATCACTAGGAGTGAAAAAAAAGAGCAGTCAGGACTGGGTACTCACGTGTCCAATGGTGTACCTTTTTTCCTTAAGGGATGCTAAATGTTTCTTATCACAAGAATAGGTCAAGATACAGTTACCATGGAATAAAATACAGCTGTTACCATGAACATGGCATAGCTGGCACTTGAACGACTTGAATTAAAGTCAAGTAACTGGATTTGGGAGAAATATCCATATCAAACTAAATTTAATAAAGAAACGTTCTTACTGTTTCAGTTGTGGAAATGGAGGGTAACCTCAGCTGTGCAATACTGTCTCTAACAATAAAGTCATAGTATAATGTTGAATCTTTAATTAAATTAGAGTGCATAAATTGATGTTGCAATGCAGAGGCTTTTTGTGCACAGCTGGAAGCATTTTCCTTTCTGTTGCTTTACTATTTTTAGCAGCAGTTGAAAGTACAGAATTATGAAATGTTTTGGCTCTGATCTTAACCTAGCAAAGTCTGGTGTGCTTTTCCTTTAATATGGAAATGCATTGATCTCAGCTTATCGGTTCTGCCAGAGGTCTTGATCTTCACTGCTGTGTGTTGAAACATGCCAATAAAATTTAAATAAACTTTATGACTGGGTTTAGGTTTTATTTGAGTATCAGCTGCTCTCTAAAGCTACTGAGGTTATGTCTTCTGGGTGTTACATATACTAAAAAAGCAAACAAATCGTCTTGTCCTTGTAGCAGAATCATGAACAAGAAGTCTGCAAATGGACAGCTGAAGGTCTCTGGTCAGTATGTCTCTGTAGGCTACGCTGAAACAATAGAGCATTGGTGTCACAGCTTGATAACACAATGTGCTTGGTGGATGTAATGTAGAAATAGGTAGACACTATGGAAGCAGTCCAGGAAATGCCATGATTTCAGTAACTACGTTTTCTCTTTTTGGACTGGAGATCGGGGTTTTAAGATCCATTTGACGCTTCAGGAGTTGATTACTGCATTTCCTATCAGAGATGTCTTAAATGTTACATGTAGTGCCATAAATAATACAAACATATCTCTTTCTTTGATGATTCAACATTTGTAACTAGGAACTCTTGGAACAGCTTAAGCATCTGTTCAGTATTCTAGAAAAAAAATTCTTAATACCTGTTTTGTATTAAAATCTTGTAATCTGGAGTTCTGTTTAAATAAGACAGTGTGAATCTGCTCTTCTCCCCATAGTGAAACCGAGACCTGTGAACCGCAGAAGTGTAGCATCACAGCTCTTGTTACACTGCTTGATTAAAATTGATAGAGTGATTTCACAGCTAGACTAAAGAAAAAAGTGTTTTGAGACTCTGGTTGTTTGTGGTGTGGGTTTGGTTTGTTGGTTTTTTTTTTTGTAAAAAAAGCATTGATTGTGATGTTGATGAATAACTTCTAATTTAAAAGTCTCACAGCTCAAGACAGGTGGTGAAAAGGATGATGAACAAAGGGATTGTCATACCTGGCAAACTGCTGAGAGTTCCCTTTTTAAGATGAGAAAACTTTCCCTTTATCTTTTGCTCTTACTCTCTTAGCAGTATTAAAGTAGGGTTGTTCTATACTTGACCTTTAAATCAAGAGGAAGGCCTTCTTTTGGCGGTATGTAGTTTTCCCACCAGAACATGTTCCTGTATTGTCTCGGAATAGTTGTGATTGCTTGTCCGCACGTTAATGTGATCAGAGGGTAAAGCCTAAGGCATTTGAAGTCAGTCATTGCAGCAAATACATTTCTAATAACCTTCTCCCCGCAGTCCATTACATATTTTCTGTCAGTGATGTGGCAGTGCATGTTTGGTTAAGATTTTGTCGAGGTTTACATAATCAATGTTGTAGTGAATAAAAACAGTTTATGTAAATCAAGCCAGACAGGTCAAGATGGCTCGTAAAGAAGAGATCATCTGCTGATTGTGAATCTGCTTGTGGAATCTGATTGTGTACATCTGTTCATAGCATCATCTGTTCACAAAAGGCTATGGGTTTCTTGGTGAGGCAGAAACATTCATATTCTGGTTTGGGGGGGGGGGGGGGNTTATGTTTCCTGGAGCCATGGGGCTGGAAGGAGCTTTGAAGGAGATATTGAATGTAGTAATGAGTAGCTGAATAGAGCATTGTGGTATTAGTGCATTGTTTGTCAGTAGCCTTCACTTGATTTGTCTGGTATCTGGTTAGTGTTTTGAGCTGTATGTCCTGCTGCCTTCCTCCCAGTACCCCTTTTCCCCTGAACTTGGAATTGCATTCTGAAGAACTTACTCTGGTCTAATGGCATTCAGGCCAGAGTGGCTTTGTGCTGGTCCCTGGTTGCGTAGGGTAGCTTTCACTGAAGGCAGGTGTCAGTGGCCTGGGCTGTTAAATCTCTCTGCCTTGGGGACTGTGTGACTGTATCTTTGTAGACTTTTCCAATAATTAATGTCAGTGGGCAGCTTTAACTTCTCAGAAAAGTCACTTGATTAAAACGATCTAAGTTGAAGGAGGAATACCAAAGAAGGGTAAGTTTTAGTCAATGGCTGAGTTCTCTAGTGATGAAAGGATTTTATTATTGATATTACACACTTTCAATGTTGTGTATTGCAACCAATTCTAAGGACTTTTGGATGGGGTTTCTAACAGGGGTGTGTGTGTAAGTGTAATATTTCCTACTAGCCAGACTTCTGTTAGCTACTCTAAATTAGCAAGGAGGTGCAGCCTGGCACATCCCCAGCTGAGGAAGACTTTGTCTTGCAGACTTAATGGGTTTTGCAAATCTAATCCATTTTTTTTGTCTAACTAGGCAAAACTAAGGGCTGTTGCTCAGTGTTGTTACAATGGTCACTTTGAAATCACTGTCAACATTCGATGTGTAAGTTTTCCAGAGTCGGCCATTAAAATAAATGAATCTGTTAACTTACAGGCTGCAGTGCCCAAAGGAGCCACTATGAATTCTTATATGAGCTTTGTTTAATGCGGACTGCTGGACATCCTCAAATAAACAGGCTGTAATTCTGCTTAAATTTAATTTTTTTAAGAAATATAATAAAATTCTCATCTATGTTTACAGTGATAAATTCTGCAATAGCTTTTGGGAAGTTGTTCTGATTGATGGTCCACTTTATGCTTGGTGCAAATATAGATTTGAAATGTGTCTTTTTGTGTTAATCTGAAGGGACCTTCATTTTTAGACTCCTGTTTCTCCTACAGGCTTTCTCTGATGTATTAAATTTGCTCCTTAACCACTACCTCCTTGATGAGGTAAATAAAGTTCCTGAAGTGTTTCCTACTTTTAAGCACACATCCAGTTTTTAACTCATGTTTGGCTTTTCTGGAACTCTTCTGTTAATCTCTCACTGTGCAGTTCAGAAAGAAGCTGACGCAGTTTTCCAGTAGTGTTGATAAATGCAGATGCAGTATGGTATCTCTATTTCTCCTTGATAACAGTTTGTTTCTGTTTATGGACCCAAGGCAGAGGGAAGGTCATCCTGGCTATGGCATTAAACTGGGGACGTGTGTTGCACTTATATAGATTTGCTGTTTGATATCAAGCTGAAGCTTTGCTTAAAGATTCTGTAATTTTCTGCACTATATGGTGTAGATGTATTGGTGAAACTGCTCAGATGACTTGGGTTCTGCTTTTGATCCTTATTTAAAAATGTACTTTAGGCTTTATTTAAAGGAATGTCTATAGCAAATAATGGTAGCCACCCGTTAAATACGTTCAAGGTCATGATTCTCTCTGAGAATCATTTGCTTCAGCAGTCGTAGCTGGAAGGCTGCTGTTCTGGAGAAACTGATTTATTTTTTTATTTGATGGTGACAATGGCTTCTTGGAGACCTTTATGTCTTGTGCGTAGTTTATGATAGATATTATATGCTGCATATTGAGAATGTGATCAGTGCCAGTTCAGAGCTTGCAAGTAGATTAATCAAACACTAGAAGTATTGCGTCTGAATAGAACATTAACTGCAATGTAGAAAAAATAGTGGAAGGGGTTATATTTGAGGAAAGATTCGTGGATTTTTCAGTGAAAGCTTGTGTATGGCTGGATAGAGCAAAGCTTTTGCTTCATTTAAGCTAAGAAAGAAAACACACCTGAGTTGGTTCTCTGCAACTATGCTATTCCTTGGAGTACTTTTGACTTGCTCAGAGTGCAGATTTGTATCCAGGTGTAGGCTTTATTCACAGCATCTTGATACCGATGTAAAATCAGAGAGCAGAAACTTCAAACTCTAGAAGCTAAAATCTGTATTTGTTGAAGCAAATCAGAGCACAAAACATCTGCATGTTTAATGCTTGTTATAAAAAGGAAACTGAGTGCACTCTGGAAGTTAAACTGTAATTCCTTTGGCATGTACAGGCAGTAGGTCACACATGCAGAAGTGGAAGACTTAATTTTTTTTTTTCTTAAAATATGGGATACAGACTGCTTACTCTGAGTAAACAAGTCTGAGAAATGTAAGATTTTGTTTCCTTTGACTGATGTACTTCCCATGTAGAACCAAATAGCTGCTCCTTTTCTATCTTGGCAGAATCAAGGCTGCATAGTTTCCATTTTCAGATGAAATTTATAAATGAGTAGATACTGTGGAAGTCCACTTCGTTCTACTTTAAAATATACATATAAACCTAGAAATTACTTTCTAGGCTATTAAGATATTTTTTTTTGTTGCTGAAAGTGGCATCTTGCTTAAACTATTTCATGCTCCATCTTAACAGCAGGCTGTTTTTCAACCGTGATTACAAGGTCGCTTAAGAACAGATTTTTCCTAAGAAGTCAGGAACTTTTTATTATCCAGTTCAAACTAAATTATGGCTGGATTGTACTAATTTATTAAGGAGCTAACGCTGCATTCTAACTTGCTTAGTCCTTATTCCTCAGTAGTGATAGCATGAAGCAAAGTATCAGTGTGGTGCTTTGAGAAGATGCAGCCCTCTTTTCCTGTACTGTAAGCTAACGAGAAGCTGTGTGCGTGTAGTATGGCACTAAGCCTGAGCTAACATGCCTTGCTGAAGGTAGGGTTTATTAGTTCAGAGTGCTGGCAGAGAAGTTTTACAACTGTTTGCAAAATACTATAGACATGCCTGTGGGCAACAGCTGTTTAGGTAGGCTGAACCAGCCGTTGTTTTGTGCAGTTTTTCTTGTTGGTATTGTCTGCACATGCTTTGGTTCTGAATTTGTCTCAATTATCTGTGACTAGTAGGGGTATGAAACCTTCCAAAGACGACTCCTGTAGCATGTTGTACAGTTGCAGTCTGTCTTCATGTTTAGTAGAAGTGCTTCTCATGATGTTATTTAGAGTTGTGTTTGGTTATTCTGCACTGTCATACTTGTGGCTTACTTGTCCTGTGGTCAGCAAAGCAAGTGGAGTAGAGGAGGATTCAGTCTGAGCTCTCAGCTTCAAGCAGAAACTCTAGTTGGTTTCCAGGTGTACTTTGTGCTGTCATATCCTGTTCTGTTTGTACTGTTTGATAGCCTAAATCTCATTTGTGTTGAGGATGCTTTTCCTTTTATCAACAAATACCCTTATGTTTATTCTCACTCTGGCCCAAGGTCACCACTGAAAAGCTCGCATGTGACTTGTCACAAGCTTAAGCCTTGAGGGACAGGAACAGGAATGTTGGTGTAGAGAGCATGCCTGCTTCCAGAAAGACTTGTAAGGCAAAGTTTCTCGTTTTGTTTGTTTTATAAATACATCACTAAATGGTGTCCTTGCATTCTTTCTGTTTTATCAACTGCATATGCCAATACTGTGCTGAAGGGGTCCCGCTTTTCTTTTAGGTGACTTCCTTGCCTCTTGACAAGATGCAGTTCAGCATTTTATGCCTCTCTTACTTTTGCCATGTATTTTTTAGACATCTGCCAGTGCAGCATTATGCAGGTTAGTACTGAGATCGCATACTTTGGGGGACCAATTGGTAGCTTCTCTGGCAAACTGTAAGTAACGTCTGGGATTAGACTGTTTTAATCCTATTACTTGATGGCCTAGAATAGGTCTTGGTCCTCATATTAAGCAAATAGTACAGTCAAGCGCAGTAGGGGCTTCCAAAGCAGCAGATTAGTGTGCTGTGTGTGTGGGAATAGCTGGTGCAGTGCTGTCCCAGCTCTTCAGCTGTGGTACACCATTGTGCATCCTCTCTGGATGACCAGATGTGCTGCTCCTGTGAGATGACTTGTACATTTGTAGTATGACCTCCCGTGCACGTACTCTCTTGCTGGGTCTCTGTGTGCTGTTGATGGCTATATAATGGGTACACTTCTGGCTACTCGATTTAAAACCAAACAAAGACTGGAGGAGGGGAAGCGCAGCAGGCAGTAAGCTGGTTGTGCAGTTTTCTTAATGTCTGAGTAGGCATCACGGTGCTGAGAGTTCAGCAGTAAGAGTAACCTGTCTTCGGATTTGACTGACTCTTTAAAAGATATGTTTTTTCTACTGCCCCTCCCATGAACAGCACTTGTTGGCTAGATTTAATAGTGGTTAAAATACAAGAAGACAGTCCTTGCAGGAAATCTTTGCACAGTGAAGCTTCAACAGTTGTAATATAAACATTCAATCTTTGCAGATTTGTTAGTGAGGGGCTGTGTGGCAGGAGGACACAGCTTTTTAATACGATTGGGTTATGAATGATATGTGAACAAGGTGTCACTGGACGTGCATTGTCTAGATGTAGCTTTATTTGTTCTGATTGGTATAACTTCTGTTCCTAAATATAGGGGGCTTCTGAGCAGTATATGCAAGTATCAGCTATTTTGCACTGGAGTTTTCTTCAGTTCTTCCAAGACTAGAAGATGAAGTCCAGTGAGGTCAGTCAAAAACATGCATGCAGCTTCATAGTAGTGGCAGTTACTAGCTCATGGTGAAGAAAGAATAATTCAGTTAAAAGCTTTCCCCTGGTTGATGACAGAAATGTCATATAGACAAAAGATATTATAAACAGCAGTTGTGAAAATGGATACAGACAACATCTACAATGCTGAAGAGTTTGTTTTATTAAAAGCAAAGTGGTTCTGAGATGAGCTGAATTTGATTAGGCATGATATGGAGGTGCCAATTGCTGAAGGACCTATTAAGCATGCTTCTATCAATAGTAATTTGTCTCTCCTGTAGGGAGGGAAAGTAAGCAAGCCCTGTTTTGTGCTTCTGTAAGTGATTTACTTTAGGTGTGGATTTTTTTCCCCATTTAACAATATCGTCTTCAATATCGGACTTGGGCACACTGCATATCCTGATCTCACTGTGGATAAAACTAGTGTGCTTCAAGGAGGATGAACTAGACGTGGGACTGTTCCTAATCTAATGTAGCTGAAGGCTTCCTATGCTGGGGAATGGTATGAAGGCCGCACGTGTCCTTATGAAGTGTTTGGCAATAAAGACCTAATGTTCATCAGTCGTATTTATTGCTTCTGTTAACTATTATACAGCTACATTACGGTGTAGCAACTAATTGTATTAAACAGAGACAAAAGCAACCAGTTGCACAGTGAGACAAATACTAACTTAAAAGGTCATTTTACTGCAGTCTCCACAAAGGAATGGGGACAGACAACAAAAGTTGGAGATAGCTGGCACACAGTAGGCTTTCAAATTACTCTTCACCATCAAATATGCATGCTATCTTTATTTTAGAATCCAGTTAAGTTTATAAACTGTCATGAAACAATTTTATTCTTCAAACTGGATGGCTTCAGTAATGCCTAAACAAACAGGTAGTCTTTAGACTTGAGGTGTATCCTCTTAAGGCATGTGAGTATCATGGATGAAGACAAAGCGGTACTGACTGTGAAGACAATTAGTCACTGTATGCAAGTAAACTAAACAAATTGAAGCATAAAAGCTTAAATCTCCTCTTGTGTATTACAAATAAACTGATGACCAAATGTACGAACTCTCTAGCACTTGCCTTTAGGAAGAGTGAAAGAACTGTTTAGTCTAGACACAGAAGTTAATGGGCTGAAACTTTGATATAAGCACAGCTGTATTTCTTCATGTGTGACAGCATGACTTTATTTTGGTTGTTGAGGTCTGATTTAGTAATGGTGGAGTCATAGCCTTTCAAATGGGAGTGTGCATATGTCCTTCTTTGATAGGTAAGACTGAGCTGTTGAAAGATACTGAGAGCTGTATGGTTCCTGCTTCCCTGCACATCCTGTGACAGGGTTCTGCATCTCACAAATGGCTGTGTTTTTTATGGAACATTGACTAATGAACCAAAATGTTGCTGTACTTCCAGCTTGTCTTACTCCTAGTCCATGCTTGACCTCTGAGAGCAAACAGCTGTGAAACTCAATACTTGGATTCAAAAATCATTTTGGCATTGGAGACGAATCTTTCAGACTAGATAGGATTCATTACATTGTAGTTGTCCTAACCGTTCCTCTAACAGATGTGTAAGGCTACTTTGAATTACTTTGTGAATCTTAAAATTTGCTGGTGTAGTTTCCAAGTGTATCAGGGAGTGAGTTTTGAATTCATGAGTTTAATGTGGCCTTTTGTCATAGGCTGTGGGCGGAAGTCCTTTTCCAGAACCGTGTATGTCATGTGAGAGGTTACAGTGCCTTGCTGCAGGTCTGTACCCCCTTTGGCAGAGCAACAGTGGAGACAGGATTTCTTTGTAAAAATGTTCCCTAATCTGATTCTGCCAGAAGGTTTAATTAAGTGGGCTGTCAGTACCTTGGTGTGTTTTGCTAAAAACTACCAGCAAATTGAACAAATTGGTTTTGGGGCAGATCTATGGGGAGGCAAGCTTTGGTTGACATGAGCAGCTGAGTAACTTCTTCCATCAGAGCCAAATCCAGAGAAGGTGGTTTGGCAATAGCAAAATGGGTCAGTCTTGCATCTCTTTTCTCCTCTTTTGTCTTTAGCTGGTCTTCACTGGACTAATGAAAAGTCTGAAATGCCAGAGGCACCTTTAAACACCACTGGTATTCCTAGAGGTTACAGGAATGTGCCTCCATGGACAGTGTCTGGAAGTTGCAGTGCTTTAGTCTTACTGACTGTGGTGAGATTATTATTTTATTTTTTTTTCCTGAGGCAAGATGTCTTGCTCAAGGTGCCAGGGTAGAGACTGGAGACTGCAAGCTATTCATTTGGTTTTAGGGATATGCACTGTGGTTTTTTTTTTTCCATGGTTCCAAAAGCATTTCCTAAATAACCCTTTTTGGTAGGGAGCCCCTGCACCCATTTAAAGACTTTGACAGAGTTTTCCCAAAAGCTCTAAATATGTTCTTCCTTTTGCTTTTGAGAGATAAATAAGCCATTGTTTATGTGATTTTCACAGTCTGGTTGCTGTCAGAGCAAAAAAAGCCTTAACTTTGACTTTTGTCTTGTGCCTTACTTTCAGTGTTTGAGCACAAAATACTGCTGTTACATTGCTGGCTCAGCCCTGCCTTATCTCTTTGGTTGCACAATCACACTTCCAGCTGCAGTACTTGAGTGCTATATATCTAGTTTTATTGCACACTTTGAGTTTCCAGCATGCAGAGGCTGGTGTAATATAGCGAATACCTTTCCATGTAAGGATGCAGGAAGACTACAAAATATAAAATACAGTTCTCTGTAAGCAAAGCTAGAGTTTAAGTGATTAGCAGGCTTTCAGTCAAGCTCAGCGTATCCTCCTAGTTTATTATGTGCAATGTGACTTTAAATTAACTTCAGGAATTGGTCTCTGATCATATATTGCTAGTTTGCAGCTTAAACTCCTTGGAGGAAACTGGTTTATATTAAGGCTTTACCTACTGGAAATCTCTCAGCATAGAGAGAACAGTTGTAAAGTAGTACTTTGTTAAAGGGTAAGGAGATATTTCTGTGGCAAAAGTGATTTGCTCTTTCTCCTCTGGGCATTTTGTAGTCAGTGCAGGCAGGAAGGAAGGAACTGGATTTGGGGTTGGCTAGATTCCAGTTGCAGATTCTATTCAGACCCAAGCCAGAAAGAGTATGGGCTGATTTGTGAGTTTTGGGCAGAGATGGCAGTTGAGAAAAAACAGCTGTCTCAGTTTTGTGAACTGATTAAATTGGTTATGAATATGTTAGATGGTAAAAGTGTGATGCTTTGTGCTATGTAGAGTTAAAAGAAATGTGTTAAAGATCAGTTGGTCATGTATAGGTCAAGGGAGCAAAACACTTAGTTGAGTTAAACTATAAAAAATATTGGTAGATAAGCATGTATGAAGCTTTTTAATATCCAGAAAATAAGTGTATTTATTTGTAAAAGCAACAACTCGTTTGTTAAAACCAGATGTGCAATGTGACTTTCTTGTCTCCACACTCCCTGCTTCTTACTTGTGCATGAACTAGATGAAGCTTGTGTAAGTGATTTGTAAGCAGTCTTGTTTACTTAAATGAAGGTAACTTTGCACCGATACTCATGACTGAGTCTAAAGAGTGGTCTGGTTAGGGATAATCAAAATTTTTCATTTTCTTCCTTCTTCCACTCCTAGGTTTTACATGTGCTGTTGCCCGTTTTTGAAGAAAGAGGAGTTTTATTTGATGTACAAGCCCATGCAGAGTATGACAGCTGTTGTCAAAATTAAAAAAAAAAAAGGGGTATAGCATGTAGTATTTGACAGTATCTTTTAGCTTATTGTATTTATTTTTATCTTTCTTCGCTTTGGAAGAAAAAAAGTCCAAGTAATGACTGTTCAGATGTGCGGTTTGTCTTGGCATAAATTAAGCCCAGTTAAAATCTAGAGAAGTTCTGAACAAGTACCTGTTTCAAACTGATTGTGGTGCTTCTAGAACTGCTTGGAAGTACAGAAGCAGTGTGGGATAAATTGTTTAAGGATCTGATGCCTCTTTGAGACTGTAAAGGGCAGGCATTGTATAGGAGCAGAACACGGTAGTCAGTTTTTGAGGTGATGACCCAAACAGATGGAGTGAAGTCAGATGTCTGAAGTAGTTACTGCTCCTGGCCATCTAGGCAGTCTTCTTGCTGGAGGACACCATATCCTCAACTCTGCTGGCACTATTAGCTCCCTATTCCAGTCATTTTCCATCTGCCTCTGATGAATACTCCACGATTTACTGAAAGATGTAGTGACAGGTGAGGCTGTAGTGTGTAACTGGAAATGAAGTATGTCATTGAACTGATTTTATTCCAAAGCCTGCCAGTGCTGTTTGAGCTCTATTGAGGGGAGCCTGTAAGATGAACGAGCTCCCCACACCCCTGCCTTGTTAGACATCAGGGAATCCGTGTGACTGTAATTCTCACCTCCGAGTAAAAGCTTCAGCTGGACATGTCACCTTAGTAGATAAAGAAGGAATCGCACTGCAAGACATGGACCTAGAGGAAATCATGCTTTGCTGGTTCTCTGGCTTATGAAACTCCCTGGTTTTCTGTTGTTCTCTTTGTCACTATGATTGCTTCACCTCTACTGCCTGCAGTAATGGTGGGATGTCAACTTTGAGTGAATGGGAATGGACACAAATGTTTGGGCGCTGCAACTAATGATGGTGGAGGTTTGGATGTAGAAGAGTGGTGTAATCCCTAGTGGCAGCCTGGGCCACACCATAAGGTCTGTCACAGGTGTTTGTGGAGAGAACTTCAGTATAGTAAATGTTCATTGTGTTGTATGTACAAGCCAGTACAGTGCCTTGGGGTGAAAAATGTTCTGGTTGTTACTGGGGTACGTTAAGTAAGTCTTGTTTCAGGAAGCGCTCAGTATAGAACATAGGTCTTGTGGTGGTATGTACTTTTGCTTTGGATTAGTTAATCTCTACTTTTTCAGTGGGAAAAATGTCCTGGAAGAATAACTACAAGTAGCTGCTTTTCTTGAAAAACAAGCTCTTTGGAGGCATTTTGAGCACAACCTGAAACTTTTTTTTGGAAATTGCAAATAGTGTCCTACGTAGTTCAGCAGCCTCATACTTTCGCCTCTCATGTGTGAGCTCAGTTCAGAACTAAGACTAGTATTCTGTGTTACTCAACATAAACATTGAATTTTCTGGATGTGAAAAGTCTTCCTTTCCAAGTGACTGTAAGATAGCTTGGTTGAGGATTTTTGTCCTTGGCCAAAACTCTGAATGGAGAAGTTTGTTTGGGATTTGTCCAGATGTAAATGCCTCCCTCGGACTTCAGGCTTCTTCTGTTATAATGGGCAGTTCCAGAAGAATTCTGAGTTTTACCAGCAAAGATATTCAAAAAGACTGATGTGGGGTGTGTGTTTCTGTACGTCGTTCTTATCTTATGCTACCCCTCAAGGTGGCAGAGTGATGGCATCTCTTGCCGGAGAGATTTCTACGTAATAGAAGCAAATGCTGTATCTCTTTTCTCTGCTTTTGACAGGGCTGTAGGAGGAAAGTAAAACAGTTGTGGGAGACCCTTAGATATTCTTATGGGTATAATGCCGAAGTATTGACAGAGTAGCAAGGGAGCGTGCTCTTTATTTTCTAAAATGCATATGCAGTATCTTTAGCTGGGCGAGGGAAAAGAGGTAAGAATTTGGGTACTGCAAAACCCACATAAAAAGGAGATAGATTCTGTCTGTACTTGTGTATCCTCACGCACTGCCAGGGGAGTGGGATGCAAAGTTCCTTAGCATTGTACTGCTCCTGCTCCCCTATTCAGTTGGAAACAGTGTATCATGGCCAAGGTGCCCTTATGGAGAGTGATGTCAGGTTAAAAACTTGAGGGCAAAAGGGAAGTCTCTTGAGCCATCCAGCTGTAATTGATTACTTGACTTCTGTGTCTCTGAACTAGCTCTTTTCAGACATGCTTTGCTGGGGAATCCACTTCCAATTCCAGTCTTGGGCTCATAAGCTTTATTTCTACAGCTGAATTTCCATTTGGCTTGCAAATGCTACTTCTAAGTCCTGTAATACTGTTTGGAATTATAGCCTGTACTTTGGGAAACATTGCTTTAAACAGATCCTCTGTTTTCTTGGTCTGGTTTGCCCCACAGGGCATCCTTGCCTTTAAAATCAAAGAAATCTAGATAAACAGAGAGAAACATATGGGGTGGCTTTTTTTTTTTGGAAGCTGGTGAACAAAAATAGTAATAGTATGCCGACTGTCTATGTGGGTTTTGGCTAAGAAGAGCTGGATTTCCAAAGGAAAAAATTTGAGGGAGAACTATATGTGGTTTTAAACTTGTTTTCTGTTCTACAAACCATTGTGCCACTTGTGCACATTACTTAATATCTGTTGGAATGTATAAATGCAAATTTCATGAAGCTTCAGTTTGTAGAGTAAGTAACCAGAAGTAGGCAGGCTGGATTAGCACTGCAAATAAGCCAAGTGAAAATTTTGGTCCTCCAAGAACCTTGACCTCTGTAGAGCATTCAGTGTGCCTTAAGGTTTCGATGGTTGCATCTGTATATAAAAACAGTCTTGCATGGTTAACTTGAATAAAACATACGTCTTGCTGCATCGCTGAGAATGACATGCCATCCCATCTGGACACAAGTAATTCAAAATCTCTTGTTCAAGCAGTTGCTGCAAGAAGCTGTATAGTGAGATTCTTCTAGAGATCCGAATCTCTGAGCATCTAGAAATTAAACTTCAGGAATGTCACTTGTGTGGCTTTGATTCATTCTTAGTAAGTGCATGCAGATACCTCATAATTTTTGAATATTTGTAATGGTGTTCTGAGACCTGTAAAGGGTCAATGCTTATTTGATGTAACTTTCTGGAAACCCTCTTAAGGGAAGAAAGATCTCAAAATTTTGTGGGTAGAAGAGTGAAACTGAAACACTTTGCTGTCATAAAGTGATACAGATCAGAATTAGTTTTGCTGATCAGCAGTAAACATTTAACAGCCTTGCAAAATCTCTTCCTGTCTGGAGGTGACTGATTAACTTTGTTATAAATTATCATAAAAGCAAACACCCAAGGTTGCTGTGAGTTGTCAAGGTGTTTTAAGTCTGAAGAAGATATATCAAAGTCTATTTCTCTGCAGTGCTGCACTGTTAATTTCTGGTTTATTAAGACTTTTTAAAAAAACCCTACAGCTTCAGCTGTGCTGTGATGCTTGTGTACATACTATGACCTGGTAGATTTCAGGTAGTTCTTTAAAACTGGATATAAAGAATAATTTAGCCTGTGTGCTTTTTAAGGCACATAACAAGCATGCTTGTTACCAAAGAACAAGTGCTGCTTAGCTTCTTTGCTAGCTGTTCTAGGTGTAATGCTGCTTTGCTTCATGGTGCTCTCCAGACTTCCAGTGCTGTGCGGTTCTTCCAGCCTTCTCTGTGTTCTTTATGTCTCACTGGTACATCTACCTCATAGAACATCCATTCTTTTCTCTTTTTTATATATTGTTAAGAGAATATGAATTAAAAGCAGGAAATTCTGGCAGTAACTCACACTGAATACTACATGCTAAATGTAACCACAGAATGATTCTCAGCTAGGTTGGTACCCCTGGTCCAACTAGGTGGTAGTGGAGCAGCCCTCTAAGATAACCTCTGTGTGGAAACTTTCAGCCTCTAGATCTTGCTGAGCACTAGAAGGTGGGAAGGTAACTCTCGTTTTTTTTTGCTTTACTTTAAATCTGCTTGGAGCAGGCTGTGTGGTAGATTATGTTGCCTTTGCTTGTGGTGCTGTAGCAGTCTGATAATGCAGCACCAGTGATACAGAGGAAGCTGCTGTGTTGAGAGACAGTAATGCTTGCAAGTGCTACAAAGAAGGAAAGCCAATTCTGGTTGGGTTTTTTTTTCCACTTTGAGGCAAACATTTGGGATTCTGTTAAGCAGCTGGGATTGAACAGGGAGCTGTGCATTTGTAAGGCTGTCTTTTACCTGGGAAACTAAAAGGGATGTTAAACTTGATAGGATTTGACACAGATGTTGCAGGTCAGGATACAGTAGTTAAGTGCTTCACTTTTTATTCAGTACACTGCCTGTGAGATCACCTATATTCACAAAATGGATGCAAATTTTATCTCTTCCTCTATGCTAAATGATACTGGAATGAACCTGAGAAGATTCTTGTCATGCTTGAGTGTTTGAAAAAGCTGTAAGTAATAGACATCCTGGATCTTCTTGTCTGTGGAATCACAAAAATGATATTACAACTGCTTGTATTTGGAGGATAACTGAAGTTATAAGAAAGCTATCACTTTTTCTTATGAAAATGTGAGCTGTCAAATAGTCCTTGCTAGTGTTTTAGGGAAAGCATTTGATTGCTTAGGAAATGAATTGTCTGAATTGTGCGTATTTTTTTTTAATGGCCCAAATGGCCCTTTGAATCAAATGTAGTTTCTCCATAATGTTTAATGTAGCGAAGTTTCAGATGTAACACTGTTATTACTATTCATTCCTCAGACTAAAATTTGAACAGCTTTCTTTTGCACCTTCAGGCATGTGTGAAGCACAAATAGATAAGATAGGCTGGAAGCCTGTTTGGTATGTCAGGGCAGGTGTGTTTTGAGGTCTCTTGTCCCCTTGTGTTATATGAAGTCTAATTTGTTTTAATTTTGAAACTTTCATCCTTTTTTTGATCTGGTATTTGAGAAGATTGTTTCCATACAAAAGTGTGTAGATCCAAAGCGACTGGTGTTTTGGATAAACAGTATTCCTCCTTCACTCCTTTCTCTTGTGTCAAAATCCAGCTGTGCCTAGTACTTTTCCTTTGAAAGGGATTTTGTGATTATCTGACTTATTTTGAATGCAGTAAAAGCTATATCTCACTTTCTATCATATCTATCTGTATTTAGTTTAACAAAATGCCATATCAAACAATTTCAGTGGCATTTGGCTACACTATAGATAGTTCTCAGATGAACAGCGTTTCCTCTGTAGTATGAGAAGTTTAGGGTTGCAAAGAGGATTCACTAAACATGGTGGTTTGCCCACCTTTTATGCTCTTTTAGCTAGAATAAAAAGCATGCTTTGAAATGAAGATGATTAGTTTATACCTTGTATTTTGCTGTGCACTAGCATTGTGGGTTTTATGCAGTGGTGAATGGTTTTTGTTGACAGCTTGGAGGTGAACTTTAAGCACTGAATAAAATTGCCTCCTTGTTAGATGAATGCTGGGGGGAGCAGTAAGATGTTGGAAATAAGGATTGTTAAAGAAGTCATTATGGGAAAGAACAGATTCACTTACCCTTTGCTTTCTAAAAGCAAACTGTCTTGCATTCTAATGCTCTTCTGGCATATTACTTATATTGGAATTGTTATAATAATATCTTAAATGTGGGGGGTTTATGTGTGGGGTCCTGTAAAAGGTAGCTGCTCTTCTTCCCTACTAGTATCATGGTTATGGATGGCTTCTAAGAAATCTATGTTGTAGATGAGACTATGATCATTCCGTTCTCTGGCTGTAGTGCTTAACTGAGCTGCCTACATAGGTTTTCAGCTATTAAGTTGTTTGGAACTGTCAGGTTATTTGACTGCTTTAAGTGAAGCTTATTGTGATGCTCTAGTAGTCTGCATCAGCATGCTCTTTTAGGCTCTTCTAGAGTATTAGCTTTTAATCAAACTCTTGTGCTGCTTATATAGTTGTCTTGCAGAAGCCTGTGCAGCAAATATCCTCCATTACTGCCTCTTGAAATGACTTTTTCCACGTTGTCATTAACACATGCAATTGAAGATCCTGAATTTCTTTAACTAAACTGAGGTTTCAATGCCAGTTGAAACTTCCACAGAAACTTATATCTTTCAAAAGCGGTGGCAAGGTTCTGCTGCCTTTGATCTCACAAAAGCAGAAGTAACAAATTATTTTCCAGAAAAACAATCTGGGGCAAGTAACAAACCACTTGCTAAGCAAAATATGGTCAAAGGGAATGACAAGATTTTTCTATAGTAAGTTCTTCCCACCCCAGAAGATATCTCAGCTAGTTTACGTGACTGTCAAAACTATGCTTGTGACTGGATCTCAGTTGTCTTATGTTACAAGTAGTTGGAGTTAATAAAGCCCTGACTCCTGTGCCCCTCACTTTGAGACTGGTTGCTTTTGCATCTCTGCTTCCGTGTTTTCTTAGTCTATAATCACTTTTTTCTCACATCAGTGAGGGGGAGAATATTGAAACAGAAGAGAGGTTTGGGACACCTGAAGGAAACTGGATGTGTACTGCAAATGAAGCTGATTAAAAGCAGTTCTTACACAATTTATTTGGTATTTGCAAGCCAATAGTGTCATTAAGGTTTTCATATAGGATGAAGTTAATATAGATCAGGTGTGTATCTTCTTGAATTGCCTATACTACATAAGCTAAGCAAGCATGAGGATTAGTCAGCTGTGTTTTCTATAGATATTCTCCCTAAAACAAACTTGACTTTTTTTTTTTTTTTTACTATTGTGTTCCAGTTGTTGTAATAGTGGGGTAGTCCTGCTGACAGTGGAGGGAATGTGTGGAGTGGAATATTTCAAAAAGCAGCCTATGCATTAATCTGAACTGTAGCGTACCAGATCCTTTCATCACCTGGGGGGAATGGGGTGGTAGCGGAGGAGGTCATAGCAGCCAGAAATAGGCTTTTCCCCCACAACGAGAATAGCAACCAGTTCTGTTCCAGAACACTGACAGAGAAGTAAGGTGAAGTACCTGGGGTTCCCCAGGGTGATGTGATTTCTTGTGGTGTTTTCAGTAGATAAGGTTCTACTTAATTTGTATACCTTGTGAAGGAGGGAAGTAGGTTCTAGCTTATCTGATCTGTTGTGGGTGCCTCTGAAAGATTTATTCCCCCACCCCCATGGTGGGCATAACCTTTCAGCCATGTGTTCAGCTAATCCACGCTTCTGATTCTGATCAGAAAGAGGCTGGTTGTCTTTGAACATGAAAGCACCATAAGTGTTAGTATACAGCTTTTGGTCAAGCTGCCTGCTGGGTTAGTAATGGTAGCAGGAGCAATTAGGAGCAACTCTTGAAGGATAGCTTAAAAAAAAAAAAGATAAGCCTAATCACTGATTAGTGATGCAAAACAGCCTTCTCTCTGAAAAATCTGCCTAATAACTATAGAGGTTATCAAGTCAAACTGCATTTCACTGAACCACTGAAACCTCTTTGAAGGCTCTAGGGATGTACAGGTAGCAGTAAACTAGGCAGGCAGTGCTCAAAACTGGTGCTGGGGAAGAGGAGGCTTGTGGTGAACACACAGGATTGATCACTATGCCAATGACTATTCCAAAAGTACTGGGGAAGGGAATACTTCCTAAAGTGTTAAATGACTTCACAGATGTAAGTTGTAAGAATAAACTCTCTCAATAAAAAAAAAAAAGAAAAAAGCTGATTATAGCCACAATTAACTACTCCAACATAGCTTTCTCAGGGATAATCAAGTTCACAGATGCAAAAACATTGCTCTTAATTGGGGGAAGAGATGAGGTTATTTGGGTCTTTAGAGCTTGCTGGTTTGGATTTTCTTGCTCTGCGGGAAGACTGCTTTATTAAGCTGTACTGCTAGTAGTGATTAGGAAGCATTTATGCCTATAGAGATATCTTAGCCATCAGAGTCTGAGGCGGGACTGTCTTTCATTCAGGACTTCCTCCAAGGTTGCATAAACCAAGGTCTCGGATCAATGGTGATTGTTAATCAAAGGATGGAAGCCCCTGAGTAACCCATTGCTATAGTTGTTATTGTAACAAAAACTCGACTTTAATTTGCTGCTGCAACTTCTTAAAAATGTTTTCCTATAGAAAGAAAATTCAGATGGGAATCAAATCTTCTAGCACGTAAGCCTGCTGTGAAAAGGAAAAGAGAACAGGTTGTTTATGTTGGTTGTATTTAGTGGGAAGTGCAGGAGACTTGCTTTGACCTGAATCTCCCTGCTGCGTGCATGGGGAGAGTTTTAATTGTAAAGATTTCAAAACAAGGTGAGGAGGCCTGGATTTCCCAGACTAACTGAAACAAATGTCATGAATGGATTGGATCAAGCCTTTGAGTTGAGGATGGATGGGGTGACTCCTTGAAGTTCTGTCTGGCCTTGTATCCTGTCCTTCCGTGATCGGGAAGCAACTGTACATTCTGCCAAAGCTGCATGCGATGCAATGGGGAAAGTGCAGGTTTGGAAGGTAGAAGGGAATCTTCTGGTCAGTCCAGGCTTGTTGAGCTGCTCCTTGAGTGCTGGGGGATGATGATGACAGGGACAACAGTATACTCCTTCCAACCTCCAAGAAACTTAAATGTTCAAGGATTTTGTTGTAATCTGTGAAGCACTACAGTGTTCAAGAAGCAGTCTTGCGTTCACTGCCAAAACCTCACTACAGGAACAGGCCAATGATTAACAATACCTCTGGTGGTGGAGGCTGCTTCTGAGACAGAAATTGATGCATGTGGTAATCGGCTGGAGACAAGCTGAGACTTAAATGCATATTTAGTTAATATGTTTACTCAGTACCAGAGAATAGAGTTCGAAGGAAAAAACGGTGCTGTCTGGTTGGTACAGAAGTACTACTTACTTACCTTTGCTTCTCCTATTTGGCAACACTTCCCAAAGAGATTAAATTTGTAAACAACTTCACTGTTTCACTGAAATTCTCAGATAATTGGCAGACGGCAACTGCTGGTTTTATGAAGGTCTGATACAGAAAAACATATTGGGAATAAATGTTGTCTTTTAAAAAAAAAAATCCAAACCCATTCAAGTTATTTTGCAGAAATAGTACATCAGTTCTCCTAGATACAAAATGAATTGTTCAATATGATACAAGGGGCTGGTGTAAAGAGTATGAAATACTGGCAGTGATATTATATAGAAAGAGACTTAAGTTCACTTATTTTGTTGTTGCATATGTTGAAGCTTTCTGTTTGTGTTTTGATATAAACTAGCATGTGGCTTTTTTCCTTTTAATCTGTGTTCAAGGGAGTAAATGTTGGATGCTTCAGTGGACGAGGGCTTTCTAGTTAGTCAGGACTTCAGCATACAGTTGTGAAAAGCTCTGGGACTGGACATTGTGAAGATGAATAATGTATCTTTAGACTTCTCATGTATGTGTCATGATAACTGTAGACTTGCAATAATTCCAAAAGAATCTCTTCTGCCCTCTGTGCCTGGTTGCTGATACAAGTGCTTCTGAAGCTTTACAGTGAACTCGAGAGCAAGGAATTGATGTGGTTTAAAACTAAATTTAAAGCATAATTCTGGTTTTGTTTTCTCTTCATGTAAACCAGGGAGAGAAGTAGCAGGAACAAACTAGCAAATGAAAGGTGGGACTGCTGCTTTTGGCAGCAGTGTTGGCCCACACTAGTTCAGTGACGGTAAAAATTACGGTGTAAGCACAAACTGAATTTTTGATGTGTGTTGAGTATATACTGCTGTATGATACCAAACATGGAATCAGAATGTACTTAAAAGGAAAAAATCAGTCTGATGTCACAGTGAAAGCTATTGCTAATACTTCTGCAGCTTTATTGTTTAGCACAGTGAAGATGTGCTTTCTCCCATGCGTTAGAGCTATGGTAACAACTGAACTGTAGCATGTCATCTGTTCAAAGCTGAGTCTGTGAAACAGGATAATTTGCATCAAAAAATGAGATGTGCAGTAGAACTGTTAGTAGTAGGTGAGGAAAGGAAAGTGAAGTTACTCTTTTTTGTTCAGTGGAAATACTACCTGTGACAGTGACTTGTTCAGTTTGTGGTCTTTTAGGGGTAGGTTACATAAGTGTGGAGAAGTATTTAAGTTTTATGATAGTTTTTATTTTCATAGCATTGTAAAAAAAAAAAGTTACATGCAGCAGCTTCTGTGTCTGGTAGCTAGTAGATATTCTCCTTAATTTTGAGGATGACTTCCCTGAGTTGAAGTCTTAACTTTTCAAGGTACAGATCAAGATTTTTAGAGCTCTTGTCCTAAATAAGAGGTCTTGTTTACAATTTGCCACTGGCTAAGCCTGATTCCTTTTAAAAAAACAAAACAAACTAAAAAAGCTTGTGCAACAAGCTATCCCACAAATGGTTCAAAACTTGATGATGATCTCTGAAGTAGTCAAATAGAGTCCTACAACGCTTGTATAAAATAGGAACTCGCCAGTGTTCGGACTGTGGGAGAGAGCGTGTGTGGTCTTGTTCTCCAGACAGCCATGAATCTGTGCAGAGGAGAGGCTTTCATTACATATCCCAACCATGGGAAAAACTTAATTGGAGTTTGCATTTCATTATATACTAAAGTCCTCAACTGTTTGATGTAAATCTGTAGGAAACTGGCTTTGATAATTATGGTGTCCATGGCCTATGCCAGCACCACTCCCTTATTTGCAAGGAATAGTGCTATCAACAGAGATAATTATCCCAGGAGGTTTCATAATGCTATTTGTCCCAGTATTGCTGTTGCTGAGGAGCATCTGAAAAAAGTGTAGGGCTGCTTTTACCACAGGCATTGGTCTGATGTTCTGGAACATCTGCAGAACTTCAGAAGTGCCCCTTAGATCTGCGTGTGAGCAGGATGGTCTAGAAATGATCATTCTTTCTGTCTTGGAAATTTAATTTCTCCTAGTTTGTTTTATTAGCTGGAAGCAACGTTTGTTCTAGGCTTTTTGGTGGGATGGAGGGTTCCAACTGCAGGTTGTCTTTAGTAGTGCTGGCCATCTTGTGAAGCAAGAAGTTGTCATGCTAATGTGCTGGGCCCTAAGGTGCATCAGGCTTCTGGAGCTATTGGCAGGGTGCAGGGAGAAAGGAAATGGGACGATGCTTGTGGAGGGGGGTTGTGAGAGGATTCAAGAAGGAGCTTCTCTTCAGTTTATGAAGCTCCTGTGTGCTATGGGGAAGCTCGGAGTCTCCCAGCACTCTGCGATGGCGAATTTGTGGCCTTAGTTCTTGTTCCTCCTCTTCCTGTGCAGTTCCATCCTGCTGCTGCCCAAGAGGAGGCAGTTGTTGCTCATCCAGGCACTGCTCAGTAGAACAGTTGAGAAAAATGGAGCATAGGAGAGGGCTGCTTCTCTTGCTATGGCTCCTTGTGCCTGTGCTTAGAAGAGCTGACTGGGCAAGGTCTGGGTAGTCATGCCTGTGTTTCCTCCTCCTGAATGCTGAAACCCGCCATGTCCTGCGGGACAGCTCAGTTTAGAAAGGCAAGGACTTGCCAAGAAGTGAATGTGGGTCTGCTGCCTCAAGACCAATCTTAGTTGTACACTTACCAGGGCAGAGACGCTGGGTGAGTGCAGGTCCTGTTGTAGCTGACAAGATCCTATGGCTTTAATATCAGTTAATTTCGTATATAGATTGTTTAGGTAGTGGGAAGGAAAGGTGTGGCCCAAGTGCCATGGGGAGCGTTGGTTTGTGGTGAACAAGTCAAGAGTCCTGGCCTAGAAAAAATGAAGGCATCTGCTGGCTGTGGAGATGAAAGAGGCAAGCTCTTTGACATGTGTTTTTTACCTGTAAAACACATACGTATGCTTAGTAACTGTCCTAGCTCTTTTTACCAGTGGCAGATCAAAATAAAACTTGCATGTCTATAATTAAAGCATAACAAATAGTAAAACTACTGCTCAATTCCTCTTGCCCTTTTGTGCAAATGAAATTTAGAAATTGGCACAAAGAAAACCTTCATGAAAACTTGTCAGTTCTAATCAGGATGAATGAATTAAACTTTCACTTTGCTTGTTATTTCCTTCCTATTTGAAGTTTCCAAAAGACCTTTTAACCTTGAGCAGCTTCTTTCTTTTTTAAAAGATAATTAAGTCCCAGAGACCTGAAATGAAATCAAGTAGCTTTTCCCTGTTACAATTGCTTGTGACCATGAGAAAAAACAAACAAAATAACCCCACTAGCCTGGTTTTAACTTTCAGTGGAACTACTTAAATTCAGTATTGCTTAACAGTTACACAAATACAAAAAACTTTAATTACAGAATATAAAGCTAGCGATGATACTAGTTGTATATTATTTCTGAAGGAGTTATTGCTTTCTCAGGCTTTCAAATAAAAATACTGGTAGAAAGAATGCTGTCTTCAGGCAAGTTGAAACTTGCTGGCATATTCATGGTAATATAGTGTCTCTGAAAGAAAGCACATGTATACATCGAGCAAGATTCAAATCATTCCTGTTTTAAGGGTTGGTATTTAAGTTGCCTGTGGATTGTATTGATATATCTTTCTAGGAATTGGTCTCTTGTGATCGGGATCTGCTGAGTGCTACTCTTCTCTTGTGTAGGGTTAATAACAAGTTTCCAAGGTACAGGTAGGCCTGGCATGAAATAATAGTGATTTACTCCTGTTGCTTTTCTGCTGTGTTGGGGAATCTCTTGATATTCCAGAGAGATACAGTAGTCTTCCCTATGGAAATGGGAGTGAGGGAACAAGATCAATTGTAGCCCAGCTGAAAAGCTCTTAACTTATTATTTGTCTTTGGCATGATGTATTAAATGTATATTTTTTAAAAAGTCTGTTTTTATGTCCTAGAGTACTTAAATTTGAGATTATTTCAATCTTAAATATGCTTTTGTTTGTGCTCACAAACATTCAGCAGCCCTGCAGTTCAGATCACTGGTATTTAGACATTGTGCATGTGAAGTTTTAAGCTATTTTCCTGTGTGACACCAGGCAATCCTTGCCTGCAGTAAGCCTTCTGCAGGGCACTGCTCCAGAGTTTTAACAATGAGACCGCTTGCTTTCATCCAGTACCCATTTCTCATTTGTTTGCAAAAGGATACAAGGCTCTCCAAGGGCATTCTCTTGTTACACCAACCAGTTAGCTACATATACCAAATGTAATAAGGAAAAAAAAGGTTCTGGGTTACCACATTGCTTTTCCTAATCTGCGATTGTCGTAGAACTGCTCTTGCAGCCTGAGCAGTGAGTGACTATTAGCCTTTTGGCAGGGCTACAAACAAATGATTATTTTTTTTTTTTTTATCCGCAGATAGTGTGGCGGATGTAGAGCTGAACTGTTTCGAAGTGGATCTCTAAGCAGATAATAAGTTCTCCTAACTTTTTTTAACCTTTTTTGCTTTGCAGGGAGTTAGTCACCTTTAAGTCTTTCTCTTTCTTCTTTTCAGATTCTTTATCTGACTGCAATGTTAGCTTTTAATCATAAAGACTGTAGGAGAGGGATATATGTGATCAGTGTAGAATAGACCTCACCAGTAAGACAACTGAGATTTATAAGTGGAATAATATCTGTAGTTCTTCAGGCAAAAGTCTGAAATCTCTGAGGATCAGGAATGGAAGAGGCATCTACACAGTAAAGCCCTGAGAGATCTTCATAGAGCAGTTGAGTTATCAAGAATGTTACAGGTGACAGCGCTGTGATGAGAAGCATCTACTTGGCCTAAATCTTCAGGGTGGGGTGGCAGGGAATTCATGCTTGTGCATTGCAAAGAAAGTTCCAGTTGATTCCTTCCCTGGGGAAGGAGCTATATCCCCTTGAGTCTTAAGTCTTCTCTGAATAGTTAATCCATTGGGTCTCTGTCCTGAGAGAGAGATGAAAGAACTGTTGAAGGCTACTGTGTTACACCTGATAAAGGAAGTCATTAGCAAGTCTTCAGATACATTCACATAAATTAAAAACACTTGCATCCTCTGTCCTTAATAATAGATGAAGCCTTTAGGATTAGAGGTTTTTTTAGAAAAAAAAAAAAACCAAACCCACAACTAAAACCCGTATGTCAGTAGAGTAAAATTCCCTTTCACTTAGTTTCACTTGCCCCTAAATTACTTTGTTTTTCTGAATTGCCCCTGTTATTCTTGTCGTCTTCATTCCTGTGTGAGATGTGGGGAAGGGGATGGTAGGGTAAAGGCACTTTTAAAACTCCCTGTCTGCTGAAATTACAAAGAAGAGTTAGGATTTTTTCTCCCAAATTCCTTTAATTCTAGAGTTGAAGTATTTTTCTGTGGCCGAACAACTCGGTATTTCATTTGTAGCTGATGACCATGTTAATGATGAATAAAATTTCAACCATCAGTAGGGAAAGAATGTTAGAATGCTTATAATTCGGGAAACAAAATTTAACATCGTTGTGTTACTTTCTTTAGTTTTGACTGTGTACTTGATGACATCAGGATATTGTGACCAAATTGCTGGTCTCCTTTTCTGTACCCCAAATTGCTGGTCTTTTATGCCAAACTTTTTTTGTTTATTTCTAGGTATAATGGATCCCTCCCTAATGGTGACAGAGGACGCAGGAAAAGCAGATTTGCCCTTTATAAGCGACCTAAGGCAAATGGAGTTAAGCCTAGCACTGTTCACGTGATTTCTACTCCTCAAGCATCGAAGGTATGTGGCAGTGGGGCAAATCCGTTTTTTCTGATGATCTTGGGTGGAGAACAACTCTCATATTACTGCTGATCTGCCTTGCTGCCAGTTCGTTCTATGGTAGTCAGTTTTAATGAAAAGTCTGCAGTGGATTTTCTTTCTAGGGGTATATATCTTTAATCCATTTACCTGTTTAAAATACTCTTTAACCTCAGATATGAGATAGTCTGACCTCTCTTCCCCTGTTCAGACAGCTGACTGTTAATGCTGACAGTTTTATCTGAGTCACAGAGTAGTTGTGTAGTAGTCATAATTTCTTTCTTGCTGGAGTGTTAAGATTGGTGTGTCTCTTTCCTCTTCAGGAAGATAACTGACATAGTATAAAAAAATATTAGTGATCCCTCTGGGCCTTTCATTTTCTTGCTGATAATGATATTGTATATGTTTTCACTTGAAGTCTAGTGTAGGTAAAGGAGGAAAAGCAGTAAAGTAAATATATTAACATAGATATTTCTATACATTACTATATTACTGGGTTAAAGTTCTGGTGGTGGAACATAATTCAAGCTGCAAAAAGTCATGCTATCTCTTCTCTCAAACACTTTCTCGTAGAAGCAGAAGTGACTAGAGTTCTGGCCAAACTGGAGGGGGAGTTCTGTGGTTTGTTAAAGGTGTACATCACTTTTACAAAAAAAATACATATCGGGGGAGGGAGAGAACATACACCATGTTCAGAAATGTGTTGTCTAACTTAGACCAAGATAAGAATATTGTTTAATTCATAGTATAGCATTATGTTTTCTTTTATAAAACATACAATACACAGTATATGCCTAAAATTATCAAAATCTGCAAGATCAGAGCTTTCTTTTTTTTTAAAGATTGTATAGGGTCTGCCTAGTGCAGATAAATACATAGTCTTGGATCAAAACTTTCTGTAAAAAATTTTTCAGTGTTTTGTCATGGTTGAGGTTTTTGTTCTGTATTCTGGAAGCTGAAAGCATTTGTGAGTTAAATTTTCCTGATGAAATCAACCTTCAAAATAGAAGGTTTTTAGTATATGTTTGTATGTTGGTGACTGTTCTGTTGCTTAAAATGTAACAAATGAAAAAAGTGTTTTACATAGCTGATGGAAACATACACATGATCTTACTGGATAATCTTAAGCAGTTGGACTGCAGATAGCATTTCAGCATTTGAGTTGCAAAATACCTAAACACCTGGCAGACACCGCAAGGTATCTGGTTAATGTTCATCTGCATTGTTATTTTAGTGCATATAAAATGTGTGCTGTACAAATTAGTGCCCTTATAAAGATAGCAAAGGGTCTGAGACATTAAAGCCCCTCCTTTGAGGATTTGGATTCAGTTAGACATGTCAGGTTGAGTGTATTCTTTTGCACTTTCTCTGAACCCTTATAAAAGACCTTTTGTGTATTTATACTGTTGTCTGGGGCAAGGCTGGTGGATGTGTGCCAGAACAGTGATGCAGTGGATTTCAGTTAGCGCTCTTCCAATGCACGGATAGGACGTTTACATTTCAAGACTATTTCATAGGCTTTTCTGACACTTTATATAGCAGAGCCTAAATATGTTTTACTAGGAATGGCTTCTGCATACAACTTCTGTAGATGATTCCAGAAACGTAGACTAATAGAGAAAAGAGTGAGCTGCTTTGTTCTTAGAAAATAGTGTGCAACTTGACCTTAAAAGTTTTGTTCTGCTCTCAGTCTTTCAGTCTAACTTGTATTTAAGGAAGGTGAAACGGTGGGAACTTGTGCTGCACAGGATATTAACAAGCTTCCTCCCTTTACATCCTTCCTTCTGACTCTTCAGATACCAGTTCTCTGTTTTGCTTTGCTTGTCTGTCACTGTGTAAACTGGATCTTTGAGTAGAAAGAAACATGTTCTTTTCAGAGACCTGATGCTTTTTGAGTGGTGGATTTAGCAGAGGTGGGCAAAGCACTGTCTGTCTCCATTTGTTCTGTGGCATAGATGCTTGAATACAGTACATAGCTGTTTTTGTGCTAATTCTATTAATGCAGCAGCTCTAGAACTGTAACTGTCACCAATTTTCAGTTAGCATGTCAGCCTGAAAACTGCAATGGATCCTAAGAGGATGCTTGTCATGTTCCATTGTCCCTGCTATGCAGGTGTCAAGGACAGCTGGAGTAGCAATGGTTTCAGTAGTAAATTTAGCTGAGCTAATTGCATATGAATCAGTGCCTTTTATTTTTTTTCCACTGGAGTGCTTGTTTTTTGCCACTCTGCCTTCTGGAGGTGCTGAATAAAATTTTGAATTGTTTGACCTTCTGAGGGTATCTGGGTATATTTGGGGGTGAAAGCACTGCATGGGGGTAATAAGTCTCAAGGGGGTTGCTGGGTTTTGTGTTGTTAAAATATGCTTGCACCTCTTCAACATCATGCACTTGACTTTAAAACCTATTTTATTAACTCTGTGCTTAGGCATCATTCAGGGAATTTTCTAGTGTCCCCTATTTTACAAAACTCAGATTGTTTGTTTGAGACAGATGTTCTCCAGCACTTTTCTTTCTTACAATAACACCAATTTTGAAGCTTAAAACTCTTATGCTGTCTCTTTTTTGTGTGTGTGTGTGTGTGGTAGAGGGGGCGGGGGGTGGGGTGGTGAAGTGCGAGATTGTTCATTAACTGTGTATTAACCTTACTCAAGATTTTAATAATCCCCCTTGCTAGGCTAGAGAGTTTGTTTCAAAATCATCGGGTCACAGGAGATGCCATTCCTTGCATTGGCTTGGGTCTCATGGTGAAGAGGAAGACTGTTGTCAGTCATGATTATAATACGATCTGTGAAAACCTTCCTCTGACTACCAGACTCTTAGGTGTAGCTCATCATGACATAGCCAGGATTGCTGATTTTTGGTTTCAAGTTATTAGACCTATTTAATAAAATGAAAAGTTAGTTGTAAAGTTTATTTTCTTTGGTTGAGTTGTCTTAACTGTTGCTTTCATGCACAATAGTTAATGCTGTGGAACTGAAGCCTAGGTCTGCTGATGTCTGAGATGATGACAAGGCTTACTTGTGCAGAAATTTTCCAGCAAGTGAAAGGGAGATGTAAGTCTTCAGAATAATCCGCTGGGAGTCATGGCATGCTAAATGGGAGTTTACTAGGTTTTGGGGGGATATAGGAGGTTTTTTATGTGTTGGGTTTTTTTTTGTGTTTTGGGGCTTTGTGTTTTGGGTTTTTTCCTCTGGCATATACATGTCTGACAGGGAAAGAGGTGTCTGTAACTGAAAACAAAACCAGCTTAATATCTCTGTAGCATAATATTTGAGGACTGTATGTCTGTCTTACAGATCTTGGGGCGTATTATTCACCTACTTTAGTAGAACTGTATAATCCCAATTTCTGCCAAAGAAAGATGCTGATCTTTCTGTACACATATTGGTTCAGTGGGCCATTAGGTTAAAACTTCCCACTGTGCTAACACAGGTGGATCTTCATCCCTGTTTCCTTGTCTTCGTAGCCATCACTAACTCGTTGGAGGTTGTTGGAGTTCCTAATTTTGTGGACCCATGGGAGAGAACTGCCCCAGTACTGTATGAGGGGTGCTGGCAGCTGGCATTAACCATGAGGGTAATGGTGGTACTGAACACTCAAGCCATGTAATCCCCCATGACTCTAGGTATGTTGTGCCTTTAGATTTCTTTGGTTTCTAATGTTTTGGTATTAATTCCATGGGTGTGAAGGTTAGGAAAATGAAAAAAGGTGCTTCATTTGCATTACTGGAAGTACGGCATCAGGAAGGATGAATTGTTGACATTAGCCCTTCAGAATTCCCTAGGATTACTCTGGAAGCATGAATAAACTGTTGTAACACCGTGTATGGTATTTGACACCTTCTGAAGTATTGAGTCAGTGGGCAAGAGAATATAATTAGCAAGCACTAGAAGCACTCCTTTCTAACAAGTGAATGTTGTGCTTTGGTACCTAAGCACTTGTATTCTTATTACTGACTTTATAGAGGATTGCAAATGTCTTTAGAATTGCTGCGGAGTACAAAAAAACCCACCTTTAATACCTTTTTAGGGTGGTAAGTCTTGGTATTTATTTTGTCTGCCTTTCTTGAGATCAGAGTTTTCCTTTGGTAACCTGTGGTAGATAAAGACAACCTATTTTCTCCCCTATGAAATTACTATTTCAATCTGACAGGGGAAGATCTTTCCGATTTCAAGTCCAATTACCTGCTGAGTTGACTTCTGCTTTATGCTGTCACAACAGCAGCTTGTATAGTCACTGGCTGGATTCCTGCAGCTCAAGTCAAGTTTCATGCTGCTACTGGAGAAGAACAAAATGCAGCCATACGAATAATTATTAGGTCGGGGAGAGAGCTGCAATTTGTGCTTTGAGTGATGAGAGAAAATGAAAGTATAGGATTCTTGTGATTAGTTATCTACTGTAGATACTGCATCTGCTTTGACATACTTTGTGGATTTTGAGTAAAAAAAACAGAAATCCTTTTGGCACTGACAGCTTTTTGGTGTTCGTTCTGGATGAGAGCTGTAGAGCTCAGCTACTGTCAGGAGGGTACTGTGTCTGTCAGTGGCTTTTCTCTTTCCTATTGGGCTTATTTATGGTGTAATCAGTTCATGGAGCACTAATTTGTTCTGAAGTGACTTAATCACGTAGGTATCTTGAGAGTTCCAAGTTGTGCAGAGGCAGCTTTTTCTTGGCTCGTCAGATTGAGCCTGCTTGAATAATAGTTTCCTTGGTGCGGAGTGTCCTTTTCTCCTATCAAATGCACGTCATCTTAACATGCTAAGTCCCTATCCTCTTTCCCTTGCAAGTAATAGGGAATGGTTAGACAAAAGAAAATAGTTAGACCAACTTCATTACTTGGGCTTAATAAATAACAACTGTTACTTGGTTTGAAGCTCTCCTTCCTGAGCTTTTGGAACCTATTGAGCTGAATGCATGTCAAAGGCTTTGGAAAATCACTTTACAGTGTTTTCTAACAAAAAACAGATGTTTGGTGAAGAAATGGGAATTAAAAATTGCTGAGGACTACAACAGTTTTTTTTTATGACTTAACATTGTTTTTTGTTTTTATGCTCTCTCTTCAGAGGGTAGACAAAAGATCAAAAAATGCTTTCCTTGTAAACTCTTTTTAAACTACGTTTGCTATAAATCAATATTTAGAGCAGATTCTACTTGAATTTGAGTGCTCTTTGAAAGCAGAGGAAGGTGCAGTGATCACCAGGGCTAGTGTTAAGAAAGGAGCGTTTTAGCTCCCTGTACACTCTCACATCACTTCCCACAGGGCGCCAGGCTGTGTAACCCACCACTGCGCAATGGTGATCAGTTTGCAGCTTCTTTACCTGATAAGAAATAACCTGGAAGAGTTGTCTTGTGGAAATGAACATCTAGGTGAAGTAGAGACTGTATCTCAGCTGAGTTTAAAATGTTGTTGTGTAAGGTCAGATGCTGCAAACCTTTGCCCGTCAGGGAATGTCCTTGATTGTTTGTGCCACTGGAAAAGCCACAAGTAGGATTTGTACTGCAGGCAGCAGAGCCACTCGTTTCACTGAAAGGTAGCAATGTCACTACTTTAGCTTCATGTAGCATGACTTGTTTAAAACTGTCTTGTTCCAGTTTGACTGGTTTCTCTGTGTTTCCCCACCATTCCTCAGGATTTAGAGTGTAAATTTTGGACCACCTACTGTAGTGGTGCAGCTCTGTCTGTTCTGTCCTGTTACACATTTGTTCTGTTTGGACTCTTTAATTAGCTAGAATGGATGTTGTCTTAGGGGTGCATGTCTCCTGAGAGCTGGGCTGGGCTGAGCTGAACTTCCTAGAAGTTAGGAGAAAATCTGAAACTGGTTTCAGATCAAATGAAGCTGCATGGACTGAGTGTAATGTTTCTGCCTTCATGGTACTCCTGCCTTTTGAACTTGCTGTTGGCGATACCACATCATTGCAAGCTGGCATTACTAAGTGAGAACCTCCCTACAATATTAAAAAGTGTTGACAATCTGCTGTTGTGTTCCAGGTGTTTGGGTGGGCTCTGCTGCAACACGACGACTACAACAGGCTCATGACTACAGAGCCTTGTATACAACTGTTAGAAGAGTTTGGGACTGTTAGCTCTATAGTACAGGAATTCCTAGCTAATGTTTTGGAAACATGCTTCATCACCTCTGTCATGGGGGGGGGACTTTGCACAAGTCTGAAGTGTGACTTTCACGGTTAACTTTGAACTACAAAGCCCCTGTAGAGAGAGAGAGTTGGGTTCTAGCCTGTGTAGAATGTAGTTTTATAGCACATGTGACAGCTGGTCCTTGACTGAGACTTGTACCACAGAACTGAAAACAGATGTTCTGGCACTGTTGAAGAGGTGTAAAGCAGTGTGCACCTTATTCTTGTGTTACCCTCTTTCAGGGAAATTGAAGGTTCCTGGAGTATTTGTTGCTAATCTGATGCATATAGGTTGTTTCATGCTCAAAAGAAAATGTGGTTGACAAGAGAACGTACAGCTAATGATGTATGTGCTTTTCCTGTTATCTCAAACTGAAATGTCCGAACAAAATTGTCTTATATGGATGGAATGTTGTGTTTTGGAAAAATCAGGTAGCATATACTCAGTCACAGCAGTGTGTAACAGCTTTCCTGGAACAGAGGAGCTGGAACTGCATCAAAGGGTAGATGAGACTCCTATGCTCTGAGGCTTTGTTGAGAGGGGCAATTATTTTGGAAACACAGAAAGCAAGTCAAGCTTCGTGGGCCAGCAGTAACTTTTCAAAGAAACAAACAGCTGCTATTCCTGTTTTACAAATTAGAAAATACTTATTTTTCCAGAGTGCTTTGAGATTTTGTTGATGAAAAGAACAAAATCTAAATACTTCTCTTTTGGGGAGTCTTTTATGACTACATCTGTAAAAGAAGTAATTTTATCCATTCACTATGTGAAATACTAGAGGGGTGACAGACTTGTGGAAAGAGGAATCTTGTAGTCTTCACTGTTTGCAGGTCTCTCGTCTGAGATGTGTTTATGCTTTCTTTTAGATGCAGGACTGCTTTGTTTGGGGATCCTGCTGTTTTGCTCCTACTCAACACCAAAGACCTCAAAGTTTTTTAGGAGAAAACAGGGAGTACTCCATCAGGATATCTTTTGAAGGGATGTATCCCCAGCAAAGTCCTTAGGGTGATGCTTCATTGACTGAAAGCTCCTTAGCTCTGAGTGCAGAAATTATCTGTGTTTGGTGGTCATAAGAGCAATTTGGAATTCTTTACTGCTATGGGTTTGCTTCTACAAGATGATTATTTTTTTTTAATCATCTCATGAGCTGTCCTCCCATGAAAACAAGCTTGTCTAGCCATTTTATCTACATCAGAGCTTGTACTTATATGACCTCCATGCAAAGACTCTGTGTGATGTGTACAGACTTGTCTTTAAATTCTGGATGTCTTTTGTCCATAGTGATTCCTGAAGTTCTGGAAGTTCTGGACTCTGCAGATGCCTGGTGTGAGATAATGCATGTGGTAATATATACTTTGGCCTTCTAATTTCAGTAACAGCAGATGCCTGTCACTTTGACTTAAGGAAGCTCATTAAGGGTCCATCACTGCTAACTTGCTTGGTTGTGCAGTACTTAGTTTTCCTCTAGCTCCATATCAGTGCGAGGTCAGAGTGATCTCTCCTACTGAGTTCACCACAGTTGAGAAATAATGGATGTTTTCTCCTCTGCTTTTTGATATTGGCAAGCAAGGAGGGGTATCAGTCCTGTCAAGCTGAAAAACTGTGGGTTTGGTGCACTGAAGTCAGATTCACATAATTCCTCTGTAATTCTCACTCCAGTGACCACTGGCCTAGCATTTGACTGGTTGGTCATGAGAACAGGACTAGTGTCTTAACAGATCTATCTGGGACTGGGATTATCCAGAAGTTTTGTGTGCTCAGCCTTGGATGCTGACAACTACCATTTTTGTGGTTCCAGAGATTTCCCTGGGAACTATTCCTGTTTTCTAGGTTTATGATACTGAGAGGAAAGGGGAAGCAAACATGGCTTTGATTTTTATTTATTTAGTTTTGTTTCATGGCTCCCGTGTGACCAAAGGAGCTTTGGTTCCAGGGCCTGTTGTACTTACCTGTAGCTGCACAAGTCTGGTTTTCCTCCCAGACTTTTCAACCGATTAGAGGCTTAGATGATGAAGCACTCCCAGCTTGCAGCTTGAATAACTCTTGTGTCTAAAGCAGTACTGTTCAACTTCAGTGAAGGATTTTGTTCTCAAGCAGGAGAATTTGAAAAGAACCTGGAACTTCCCTGGTGATATAAACCATTCCTGCAGAATGGTTCAGCTCCTGAGATTGGCCTAAGTTATATGTCACCAGCATAATACAGTGCTATTGCTGAAATATCTAGATGCTGTACTTGGAAAAAGCTGTCCTTCAGTCCTTTGCTTAAGTGTGGGCTCTAGGAGACTCTTTCCCTCAACTGGGTCTTTGGGTAGTTCTGCTTGAAGTCCCTCACTGTATGGGTGGATGTAAGCAGATCACACAGATAACCAGCCTACCTACCTCCCTCTTCAAAGCTCTTTCCTTCACAGTATTTTGATTGTGCATCTGTTCAACGTGCAGTCTCCTGAGTTCAGATTTCCAGAAGAGGTTGTTAAGGAGACCACGTGGTTGAAGGAAGTGAGGGAGAGGTGTGGTTTTTGTGCTTGAGGGTTTTTTAGTGAGTGTTACTAAAGCAGAACTTTTTATCTGTACTGCGTGAATGCAAAGAAAAGTACATGAATGGTCAATATCTTCAACAACCATGGGTTGATTTCTCTAGTTTGCATATTTGATGGCACTGTGCTTTATATATCCAAATCTTGTTTTGAGTTTTCTACAAAGCAGGTTTGGAGGAAATATCAAATAGGACAGCGATTGCAAACCCACAAAAACTGTAAGGAGGACTGAAAGGAACTTTGGGGATCTTTGTGGATTACTTTTTGACTGCTAACCTTCATAGTAAATGTTGTTGTATTATAAATGTCAGACAATAGACTAGTGTGTAAGAAATGCAGAAGTGTTTCCTCCTCCCTGTTTTCTTATGCTAGTATTTGGTTTTCCACACCGTTTTCTTTCAGCTTCAGCCCACCAAAGAATCTTCCACTGCTGAAGGTCAGCAATAAGGCAGTGCCTTGGTGGTCCAGGTGGGAGGCAGGCAGGAACAAAGCTGACCTCGCTTTAGCATGGGCAGCTGCTCTTATTTTGTTCCAAATGAAAAGCTGGCCTTGGAAAGCTGGATTGCGAAACTTCTAATAGCTCATAAAGTGTTCTTCCTAACTCATCCCTCCCCCTCAAAGCTTTCTCAAATCTTACTGTTTGGTGTTTTGTCACAAAACTTGACTCCATTGCTGCGCGAGTGTTATAAATAAACTGTAAGTCAAAACAAAGTTTGCAATTTTGTGCAAGAGACAGCCTATATTAAATATCTCATTTTGTTATGATCTTGACTGTTACTGGGAAGGTCTAATGCTAGTTTCCTTGGTTAAAAATATCTTGGTTATTTAATGTTGTAGCTTAGTATGTGTACTGTAGTAGCAGATACTGCCGGAGTAGAGAGTATTACTGTGTCATTATGTGATGCATATAAAAAAACAGGACTCTTCCTGAGGAACTTTTTCTGTTATTTCCAGGGGAAAAAAAAGGATTTCATAAAGGAAAGAAGTATAATATCTGTGAAGTTCTTCTGGATCTTTGGTTCTTAAGGTCTCAAGTAGGTTGTGAAAAGATCAGGCTATTGAGTTAAGGTAGCCCCATTCATTACTCTAATTAAAAACTTTTCCAGAAGTGTTTTTATCAGATACCTATGTAATGTACATATTTAGACAATGCAACATATGTTTTACAGATATTTTTCTAAATTGGTTTTATGGCTTTTGCCATGGAAATATTTTAGGGATTGGGGAAAAATTAAGCATTCCAATCGTTATTTAAAGAATACTGGACATTTTTGAGAAATAATTTGTAGCTTTAGATCAGTGGATATAAAACTTTTTCCAGTAAAATTTGGGTAAAGAGTTCATTAAATAAGTCTAAACAGGAGTGTATGTTCTATACCTTGTACTTTGCTCTAATACTGGATGTTGGACAACTACTTCTTTACAATCCCTTATTAAAACCCTTTGGCAGAATGCTTTTCTTCCTCTTTGCTGTGGGTTTTAATTCCAGACCTCCAAGTGCAGAAGGCTTTTTCCTGGGGAGTGGGTGTGAGGAACAACCCCAAATCCTGACAGATTGACCTGCACCCCCCTTGCAAACCTCTGTAATATCCAAGCTATATTTTTACTCCTTGGTACTCTAGGATTAATCTCCCTCTATACCAGCGTCTACATACTTCCTGCTGCCTGTCTGCTGTTGCTTTAGTTCCAGTTTTCCTCATTTTGTAAACTCTTCATGTGGAACACTGTCTAATGCTGTGGTGGTGGTGGTGAAGCAGTGGCACTGTATCACTTCATTCCATCACCTTAAGGTGGGATTTCCCTTGCTGCAATCTTTCTCTCTCCAGATGAAGGTGCTAAGATGAAAATGTAGGGCCCTGTTTTTTCTCTGTGTAAGAGTAAATGCTTGGGAATTCTGTGTAGAAAATACTCTGATTAAACTTTAGCCATAATGATAAATAAAAATACATATATGCATACCAAATACAGATGACAAGAGGGAACACCATCATACAACGTGGCAGTATGAATGTACTGAGTTTTTTTCAGACTGAAGTAGTAATTTGTTTTACTTGGTGGCAGTGAAGGTAACCACATTTCGCCTTAAAAGCACTAAACCACTTTGAAACACGAGTGTAGAGGCACCCTCCCGGGTCAAAGGATTGGATGGCTTCAAACAAATCTCTGAAAAGGAGATGATTTTGAAATGTAACAAACAGTACCTCTGCCTCAGGTTGGTTTGTGGGCTATGCAAATGCTGAGAGATGATAGTTCTGCCTCAACAAGCAAACGTTACAGCTTCCACAAAGCAGTAATCTTTTCTGTTCTAATGTTTGCCATGTAATGCTTAGCTGCAGTGTTGATGGCAGAGCATTAATGTGAATTAGATGATCTCTGATATCCACATAGTCTTGCTCCCAGCTGTAAGTGTAACAGTCCTGCCTAGTATTGCTTTGACTAAGCTGCTTTGTACTAGATAAAACACCACAACAGTGCTCAAAGGTAGATACAGTGGAGACGGTCCATCACTTTGGCAGCCTAGCTGTTTCAGCAGCTCTTACTTGTGGAGGTCATGGAAAGGAGTGTCAGGGTCATTAAGGCTGGGCTTGAGTCTGGGACTAACAGCTGTGTTGACACACTTACGAACACACTTTGACTTCACGTGTGAGAAGATGCTGAAGCCTCGTCTGTGCAGGTTTAGCCTATATGTCAGTGGAGTCTAGAAGGTGGCTCAGCTGAGCAGCACGTGCCTGGTCTAGAGCAAACTGATTTGGTCAAGGCTCCATTGACTCAGTAGCAGCTTACACAGCTGATGTGTACAGTAGGTCTTACCAATTTAGGCATCATAATCACTGATGCAATGCCAGCTGAAGATGACTCAAGAAGGAACTCTAGCAAGTTTGGGTACAGTGGGTGCTTGACATTTTGGGAGCCTCTGTTGTCCTTCAGTAAGTTTTCTGCTGACCACTCAAGGAGTGTCTGCAGAGTTTTTTTTTTTCTGCGTGCCTGCCAAGATTCAGATACTCTCTGCTTTGAAGTCAAGGAAGTCTTCTGCAAGGAAACATCATACCCAGAATCATTTGTTAATTGTGCATAGCACTGCTCATATTTAGGGCTGGCTTTTAGCCCTAAATGCTCTGTCTTAAAGGCAGAACTTTCTTGACTTTCGCTTGCTAACTTGTGAGTTGAGTTGTTAGTACTAGAAAAAGTTCATAAATCACAGGTATCTCGACTCTGTCTAATCAGCCTGTTCAGTGTTTCGGGATTGCCTCAGTCTTGGGGTTCTTGGGCTTGATTAACAGGAAGGAGAGAACATTTAATAACACTTGTTACAGGTATATAATGTCTCTTCTTTATCATTTGCGTAACTTTTCCCATTGTGTATCAATATATATTTGAAGGACAATGAAGAGAAAAAGTAGATTTTCTTTAAAATGGAAAACATCCTCATTCAAATATTAAGGACACAGTCTCATTTCAATGACTGGCCAAAGTCTACACATTAATTTGACATGATGGTTTGCTGTTTATGCACTTTATTTTGGGGTTTGGTGGGTTTTTTTTGTCTATGCATATGTGGTCTGGATACCACATTCCTGTTCTTACTAAAATAGATGACTAGTGTTAAAGGAAACTTAGAACCTGTTGCAGGGTGGCATGCAATTTACAGTCGCAACCCTTCTTCATGAAGCACCTCAGATACATTTTTGGCCTTTCTGCTCCGCGTGCAATTGTTTGCTGTTGACAAAGTTGTGTTAGCAAATTCCATCAAAGGTGAATCTTATTCCACACCAAGTCTTCCACTAGACTGCATGAAAGAGCATTCAAACATCATACCAGCTATAGTTAGCAGGCACTAAATAAACAGATTTAAATGTATTAAGTGTCTTGGCATTATCAGTGCCGTATCGATCTAATTTATGATTGTGCCTCGCTGTAGTAGTTCTGTATTAAGTTTGTTACGCTGGGTGTATGTTTTGCTTCACGTTGCGGGGGGGAGGGGGGGGGGGAAGACCTTGCCTTTAAAATAGGGATTGTGGTTATATTAAAGTGTATTTGGCAGAAACCAAGACTGATACCTTTCTGGGGCAGGTTGTCTTCTCATCAAGTTTGCAGTTTTGTTGGCTGGATGTGTAAACAGAGTGAAGACTTGCTGTCTGATGTGGTGTTTCAGGTGAATTGCTGCAAAGTTGTTAGATTGGGAGTTAGTTCCTAAATTTGCCAAGGTTTAAAAGCATTAAATATTGGGGCTGAGGGGGTTGCATTAAACCCTTAAATAATTGACATAGAGGATCGGGCTGTGACATAGTTTTGGAAGAATGTATTCTAATAACTTGTTATGAGAAGGTGACATAAATGTGGAAATAAGCTGATAAAGAAGCTTGTGGTTTGTCTTTTTCCTTATGCATAATCTCCTGTGCATCTTATGAAAATAGTTATAAAACATGACTTAAAGAAGTGGGCCTTTGATTTAATGAGTTATTTTGAAAGGATGGGTGAAAGCCCTTTTGCAGTTACTCTCCTTCCCAACACACCTCCCCTCTCCACCCCCTGCCAATTACCCATCTTGTTCTGCACCTCTATTCAATGTTCTTTTGTCTCTGGGAAGTAAGGGACATCAGGAGTCTTGAGGTTGGGGTTTTGTTTTGTTTTGTTTTTTTTTTTCCTCGGCCTATGATAGGTAGTATTGAGATGGCTTTGCTGAGCTTTTTAGAAAAACATTGCTGAACATTTTTCTTTTTGGAAAACATTTTTCTTTTTGGAAAGAAAAAATGCGAGAACTGTACTCATGGGGGTTTTTTAAGAGCATTTTCCTTCTCGTTTTGCATTTAATATATAAAACATATATGCACTGTGCTTAGCACTCTACTGTTGTAGATTCTTGTTCCTATTGGAATCCGTAAAGTAAAAATAGTTCAGTATGCTCAGGAATTGTAAGACTCGATGTGTCCCAGTTTTCATTCCTGCCACTACCACTTGCACCATGTTGATCCATCATTCCATGTTGGTAGCATTTTATTCTTATTTTTTTCCTTTTGAGCTGGCAAAATGAGAAACTTGGTTTTGCCATAGCATGTTTCTTTCTCTGTCTCTGAACACAAATTATGGCAGTGTAGCAGCGAAAGGGAGGGGATGTGTTGACAGAATATTCATGTATAACATTAGATCCTGAAAAGATATTTTAGTAATCTGAAATGTAGAACTACACATTGTTCTCTTAATTGTTTGTTTTAAATGCCTGTGTTCATGAAAGTAGTTCAGAACACTGCAGTTTCTGGCTTAAATCCTAAAATCTTCACTGAATCCTGGTTTTGAACCTTCATTAATAAATAGGTCTTAACTTTGTAAAGCAGGAAACTGTAGGATTTTATTGCATTGCTGTTTGTTCATGTTTCTGTGAAGGAGAATCTTAGAGTAACAAACATGCTTCTATAATTAGATTATTAGTTACACCAGATTATCTCTTCATTTTACTATTTCATACTGAAAATGAGTACTTTATATGCTTACTAAGCGAGATGCACAGAGGCAAGCATTAAAAATTACATGTTACAGTTGACTTCAAACTCTTCTGCTGTTTTTATATTTTCCTTGGTACTGAGACCTTTTGCGAGTGAAGGGAAAAATGTAGGATACATGCTGTTCTTTCATAGCTGTCGTTTCCTCAAAACTATTATTTTGCTTGGAAGTTAGTCTGAGCAGAAAGTGTCAGTCATCTAGCTGTGTGTCTAGCGGCAGAACACTGATTTGTGATCTCCTAGTGTCACAAATCAAATGAGTCTTTCCAGATCTGGACAGAACTTCAGCTCGTTTTTTCCTGTAGTGTTTGCACTGGAGAAGCTTCATAGTAACAGTTAACTCAGCTTTTTTCCTCCAGGAGGAATGTCTGTGTTTTGTTCTTACAACTTAAGCACATTGTTCTTTTATGAATGCCTTTTTTCATAAGTGCTGTGTGGGGTTTGTTGTTGTTTGTTTTTTTTTTTTGTTTTTAACTAAAACTAAAAATTAAAAGAAGTTCTTGCATTAATTTGTGAAATTGCATTTGAACTTCCTAACAGAAGTTAGTCAGGTTGATGTTCAGTGATACAAAGCTGCAATTATCTCTGTCTCTGTATTCTCGTGGGGCTTCATTAAAGTGGCTTCTCTTTAGCTGCTTCTGTTTCCTGGCAAGGGGAAGTTCAGGATTCAGTAGACACAACAAATATTTTTTTGTGTGCAGTATTTCATACCTGCAGATGGAACATTTAACTATCCTTTTTTGCTGCTCTTGTAGTAACAAGAGAATCTGTATGAGTTCTGACAGACCTTCTAGTATTTAAACCTACTTGTTTGATAGCAGTGTAGCAGAAATATCAACTGTTTTGCTGCATCAGCTCATTCACTGCCATCAGCTAAAGACAGGGACAGCTGCATCTCTGAAATGGCTTTAAACTGATGTATTTCTAATATTGCTTAATACAATTTGACTGCCACTTAATACTTTAACTCTTAAAACCTTATGCTATAGCAACAACTCCATGATGGTATAGTGTGTATTTAAGCAGGTGTTCCTGAAGTTTTTGATTTGATAATCAACCCTGAGGGCAAGTATTTAATACTTCAGACCTTCCAGGCTGTTAGTTATGCATCATAGTAACATCGTCCTGTTCAGGTAGTGCTTTGTCTTCTCACAGCACTTAAACCTTATTTAATTGGACAATTTTAGCTATCAAGTCTAAGTTTGAGCCTCAGCACAAGATTGTAATAAAGATGCATTGGGTTATGGACACAAAAACTGTCTGATGTTTATACTTTCCACTGCATAAGAATGTGTCAGTTGGGCACCTGATATTTCAAGACTCTTTAAATGGTTAAACTTCATATAATTCATATTAGAATTTTTTTATTTACAATTAAATGCTCTTTTTTGCTTATGTATTTTAGTGGGACATAGTTCTTTTTCCGTAGTGTATATGGTGATACCTTTGCCGTCATTTAAGTGTTGAGTGCAAGTCAAGGGAAATGAATAGCTTGTACACGCATTTGTAGCTCCTTGTTAAGGGAATGTCTGTAATCTTTTGAAACGAACATGCTCAAGTCGCTATCTGCAATGCACACTACTCTGTTTATGCCACAAAAATTAATATTAACTGTTATTCACTACTTATTTTTAGAAATAGATCACCCCATATCACCTCTATCAAATATTTTTCTTAAAAGTGAATATAGATTTGGCACCATACAGATCCTGGCTTTCGCAGATCCTCTTAGCAAGGAGGAGGGGAAAAAATGTACTGTGACCAGTGAGAATTAGGTGTTCTAGTGCTGCACGTTATTTTGTTCCATTTCAGTGGAAGACAGGACTATATGAAGGATGACCCCAATTATTTGCAAGTAGGATTGTCATCCGGGTTGAAGACAATTTAGAGCACTCAGGAGAACTGTCTATGGTGAGTGTGCTAAGCAGCATATTTGAGAAACTCATTTGGCAAGTTCTAGTCCAAAGAAATTCCTTGCTTGCCTACGTAATAATGCGAGGAATCTCTGTAAGTCATCACTTGAGAAGAAACTTCTTTGGCATTTCTGTAACTTGCTAAGGATTTGTGTAAGTGAAATGCTGATATAATAAAGGACCCTTTCAGAAAGCGTATGGGGAAGTAGAAAGGGGGAGTGTGGTATTCTAAACTACTTACCCTCCCGTTCATTGAGGAAGCATAAGGGCAGGAGCATAGCATGAATGTCCTGATCTGATTCCTCATACATTAGACTGGGCCCCTTATGCTGTCTTTCCTATAGTTAAAGTAATGAGGCATTCTTTAAGCTTGGGAACATGAAAGCACCTGGCTGTGTTTCCTTCCCAAAGGTAGGTGGGCATGATAAAGCTTGCACAGCACCTCTTCAGTGCCTTTTCATCACTGTTCACACACATTTGTTGCCTGTATTTGGGGTGAAAAGCAGAACAGCGTGTCTATTCACAGGAGGGTTATAAAGTGAGTCCTGGTCTACTGAGTAAGTACTAGAAAATACACTTTTAAACAGGTGTGCTTCCAAGAATCCAAAGTGGCCAGAGAGTGAGAGTGCACGCTGGCTTGGTAATTGATTGCTGGTATTAGAGCAGTGGGGGAATTCCTGGAGAGTTTTAATGGTCTGCTAGGGGCGTGAAAAGGTAAACTGGGTGATTAGGGACGAGAGCTGAATTTCATATAACTCCATGTACAGGACGGGAATACATTACCAGTGAAAGCAATTCTGTAGATAATGTGCTTTTTATCAATAATCCACTGATTTGTATGGGACCTTGGTATGCAAGTTTGTCTGATGAACTGTATTGATACCCTGTTGCATGTAATCCTAAATAAGTTCTTGTGGTTCAGCTGCCTGGTGATAACAGTCTAACTGTGCTGTTACTATGGTGAATGTGAGGAAGCTTACTTGTTTTTAACTGAGAGGGATAAAATAGCTGCGAGTGTCCCACAGTATTTTATGATGCTGTGAAGTGGGAATTGTGTACAAGGATGGTAGAACAGTTGATTGATGGTGTTGTGTATTGTATTTCCCTTATTCTTTATAATTTATTTTTTTTTTTTAATAATAATCGGGTACGAAAAGTCAAGAAGAGAGAAATGGGAAGGAGCACTATGTGGTATTATCTTAGCCATTATTGCTGGCCATTCATTCATTTAAATCCCAAGAAGTTATTTGGGAAGCTTAAATTCCTGAGCCAGTTACTAATGAGATTCCATAGAGGTAGGCAATTTGCCACAGTAAATGCATTATATGAAAGAAAATTGGGGGGAAAAAAGGCAACAAAACCCAAACCCTACAAACTTAATTTGACAAAATTTGTAGCAGTTCAACTGTCAGAAGGGTGAATAAGATAAAGGTGGCTGCATACAGTTGTCTAGATGCCTTGCTGATATGTTTGTTTTTTTTTAAAAAAAGGCATGTTATTTATAATCTAACTGTAACCAAAATACTAGCAAAGCTAAATATTTGGAGGGTGTCAGTAGGGTCTATAGCTATTGCAACAGGGACTGTATCTTGGAAAGCAGAGTTTTCTGCAATCAGTGAAAAGGGAGTAGTAGAATTCTTGGCTTGGATGAAAAGAGAAATAGTAGCATTGTATAGTCTATGCTGATGAGGCCACTTAATGAAATACTGTGTGCAGTTCTGCTGTCAAGTTTTCGGAAGGATTTTGAAAAACTGGAGAGGATGCAAACAGGAATCGCACAAATTATTTGAAGGAGGGAATATAGGGACTCTGACTTATATAGCATGAAATGAAAGCTGGCAGCTTAAACTAGCTTATTCTACAAGTTACTCACCACAGCTACTTGAGAAAGTGCCATTTCCATGGCAGAAAGTGGCTCACAAATTAGTTTCTGCACTGCAGCAACTGCCTAGCAATTTTAACTTGCTGCTGCGTGAAAGCTGAAGCTCCTTGAACAGTCTGTTTTGCTTCTCAAAGACTATTGAGCTCTGTTAGTGTGTATCCTGTGGCCATGAAAATACGGGTACTAAAAGGCATTCTGTTTTAGCCAGAGAATCAATAACGAGAGCTAGAAGCTGAAGCCAAACTGACTCAAATGGGAAGCTTTTTAGAAGAATAGTTAACTATTGGAGCAAGCTAGTAAGAAAGATGACTTTTAATATCTTGATGAAATCAAATTAGCATAGAGCAGATTGAAAGATCTTAGCCAAACAGGTGTACTTAAAAAGTGATACGGGGACAGCTGGATGAAATTGGAAGGTATCTGGTATGGGGAAAACTGGAGCTGATAAAGAAATTTTAAATAAGATATTTTTACTAATTAAGAGCTTAAGTGCTCTTTTGGAGAAATTAATATTAAGGGCACAAAGGTATTTGGTTATTCTGAAGCAGGCCTTCACTGTTTCCTTTAAAGTCAGGGGGAGGTAAGTTGTGTCACAGTAACTATGGTGGTGTCTTGAGAATGATGGAAAGTGTTCTTTTGTGTTATATTAGCCACTGTTTGCAATGCATGAAATGTGGAGAGTAATGGATGTTGTAAAAACAAATTAGGGTTGTTTGAGTAAATGGCAAAATTGAGACTTTTTTTTTAAGGTGTAGAAAATTATAGTGCTTACTGAGAGAGAGTAGTATCTGTATTTGTGTATGCAATGTGGATAGAAAACCTGGGAAGCATTAGTCTTGGAAGATTAAAGGAAGATACCAGTTTTATTGCCCATATGTGATTTGTAGCTTCAGCTCTGTCTGCAGAGGCATCATATTGCAGGGAAGGAGGTAAAAGCCCATGTGTTCATGGATGTGGAGAAACTTTCTCAGCTGTCAGGGCTTTTTGTTTCTGGTGCTTCATTAGACAAAGCAGATGCCGTCCATCTTTAACAGAGTAGAGATTTAAGAGATTATTTGCTACTATTACAGAGGCCGAATAACAAAATCCGATACCAAAAAATCCTCAAACTGAAGTTTGTATTTAATCTGCAGAATTGTAAATTTGGAATGAAACTGAAAGGCCAAAATCAGATACTTCGATAAAAGGTATTGTAAGTTACTTATAATAGCTATAACGATAGTAGAGGTTGATAGAGTAGGATAGATTAATGTAGTTGAAAAAAACCTTTTAGTTATGAAATCTTTTCTACTTACTACCTCACTTACTAGGCTTTTTGTTAATGAATGAATGCTATTATCCCAGAGATTAAGTAAAGCTTGGGGGAGGCAATACAAAAATTAATGTTTTGATAGGGTAAGACATGCTGAGACAGTAATTGTTCGAAGCTACATTGCAGGTGGTGAATGCATTTCAGTTATTGAGACAGACTAAACCCCTTCCTTGCATGTTTATATAAGAACTGAATAGGGGTTCCTTTACAGTTTTCTGAAAGTAGTTCTTTAAATAAAGCTAACTATTTGTGTACGATCTGTAAATAAAAAGTTTGTGTTGGTATTGCACTCTGTGTGGTCTGCACTTCAGTGTTATTTATTTAGGTTTTTTTTTTAAGGATCAGTGAATCTGTGCTACCATGCTGGGTGGTTGTTATGAAAATGGATAAAATTTTTCCAGTTATAATTATATTAAATGTGAACTATTTTTTAACTGGCATTTGATCTGGATTGCCACTTTCATTAGTCTTCCTGCTGTTTTGGGTAGCTTTACAGCTTATATTTTGTGAAAGAATCAATTGGTTTCAGTGTAGATTCCCACATTAACTATTCTTAAATTACTTTTTAGCTCAGCAGAGTGGTGACTGATCAGTTTTTGCAATTTGATCTTTCACGGTGACTGCTTCTTATTTTATTTTAAAAGGGCGTGCTCATGATTTTTTTTTTCCTAATGCTGCCTGCATTAGATGATCTGATCACTTATTTGTAGATAGTTTGCTCCAAGGCGTCCCTATAGCTGCTTCCTAATTCACCCGTATGCAGCTGACTTCACTCACCGTTCATACATTCAGTGTCCTGAGGATTCCTTTGGATACCATCCACATATTCCAAAAGTGTAATGGAATTTGACTAACATTTGACCCAAAGCCATGTGATTTCAATGTTTTTAATTCTATACTATATATAAAATGATATATATATGTAACTTAGATACACTAGATGCTTTCTAAATCATGTGACAACTGTTATTAGATATTTGATCAGGAGTACATAAAGTTTGCGTAAGTCTGGAGGTGAAGCTGGGTGCAGGAGAAAGGGACAGTACAAATGACTTAGACAATTCTGGGAATGCTTTTATGTGGCAACTCTCTGAAAAGTGGTAATGGGGCTTTTGGCTGAGGGCTTGCAAAACGGAATCTTTTCTCCTGAGCATAATTTCTATGCTGATGTCACCAAAGCTCAGAAACTTTTATGCATGTTGGTCTGTAATACACAGCAGTTATGCATTCATTTCATGTGCCAAATAAGCTTAAAAATCTCTAATGTGAACAGTCAACAGACTAAGCTTCAGACCCAGTTGTGCAGATGGAAGAGGTTGCCCTTCAAACTGTTTGGTTCATAAGAAATGCATTAAATGGTGGGTATTGGCTAGCTCAGCTCACGGATCCAAACAGTTTAGGGAACTTCTGCACAAGCTGTTCCATTGGCAACAGTTGTAATCATGGGCTGCAAAGCGTGAGTGAGTAAGCAATAATCTCTTCAACAGCATGCAAAATGCGTAGGTGTCTGTACCAACACTCTTTAACTGGCAGTCTCCAGCTCGTGTGCTGTCTGCGAGGGAAAGCAACGAATGTCTCACCAGCAGTCAAAAACACTTAACCTGGGGCAAAATCTTTTGGAAGTTCACAGAGCTGCAAGTGGAATGCAGAGTGGTGGCATACAGGGGAGTCTTGCAGGCTCCTCACACTGTGTGTGGTGTGCTGCAGTGTAAAAGAGGTTAAGAAATGAAATATTGGGGGGGAGATGTTAGTTTTTTTTTTTTTACCTACTTCTCAGTAAACTTACAAAATTGTGGATGGTGAGGTGGTTTGACTCTGAAACATGTCAAATATTGCTATTAGAACTCTCAAACATACATGTAAATTTATGAATTCTTAAACATAAGCAATAATCTTGAACTAATTTATCATCTTTGTTATGGGCAGCCTAATAGTACTAAATACTCTTAACTGTCACAAGACTGAGTGAGATTTGAAGATCTACCAGGAGAAGAGTTCAGTGCAGTGAAGATTTTTTTCCAGCTTGTTAAAACCTGCTTTAAACAACTGATTTAAGAAATCAAGTAGCTTAAGAGCCAAATTAAAAACATGATTTAAATCAGTTAATACTGGGAAACATGATTAATTTTTATGTAAAGAACTGGGGGGGGGTGGGGGGTGTACTTGAAGTGCTTTTTGCCATATGTACTTTCCTAAGCCTTCTATGTTCTCCACATAAATGTAAGCTGTTTTACCCTCAGAAGCACTAGATATTCTGTAGCTCTAATTAAAACTGGCCCTACTTATGCTGTGGGCCTGCCAAGTGCATTGTGTCATTGCTTAATATTGTTTCTCAACGTTTGTTTCATTCAGTATAAAACCCCAAATCTCATATATTGCAGAGTACGCTATTTCAGAGAAATAGTGTCATTTTGCTACTGCAACTCTAGTCTTGTGCTGTACCTCTTAAAAAAAAAAAAAAAAAAACAAAAAACCCCAAAGTCGTCTTGACCATATGTTCAGATAACCTGAGCCTTATTACTAAAGGTACATACGGAAGAAATGTGTCGATACAGGATGGAGTTCTGCCTTGCTTATTTCTGAGAGCCTGTGTGTGTGTCTGGGGGAGGGAGGGAAACAGGTCATATCTGTGGTAAAATCACGTTGTATGAAGTGCATAGCTTTTGATGGGCCGTTCTCTTATCTAACACTACATATGAACAGAAAGCAAGTTGCCTGTAAAGCTTGCTTTAAATTTTAATAAACTGCGGAAGAGATAAGTGGTAACTTCTGGATACGAGTGCATCTAGCACAGCCTGCTAAAACCAAATTCCAGTATTATAAATTTTAAAACAAATCTTTGTGGCTTGAATTTTTAAGCTGGCATGATAGATTTAAATTTTAGGGACATAAATTTTCCTTCCTCCCCTCTGTCTGAATCAATCTTACTGAAAAATGACAGAAGATTTGAATTTGAGGACACAATGAAAGTAAGGAACTGAGACCAATAGAGGCGACTAATCCTCTAATTACTTTCTCTGAACACTGGGAATTGTGCTGCAGAATATCCGTCAGTACAATCTAGAGTAAGCTAAATTTATTCCATTCCAAAGCCATAGAGGGAGGGATTTTGCTGCCAACTCAGAATAGTAATAGGCTGTGGTAGTCTTTATCTGATTGAAGTGAAACAGATGTGGCTACTCTTTCATATGTCTGTGTACAGGCTTGAATTTTCCTGGGTGTTAATTTTCCTGGATGTTAATTGACCTGTGCTCACCCTTTCACACCCTGGGTTTTGAAATTTAACTAAGTGATCAGGTGGGTAGAGCACTCTGCTCTGGGGGAGCTGAGGAGGTTGCATATTTGCAGCAGTGACTGTTTATGTTGGGACCCATCTATACAAGTTCTCTTTGGCTCCACTCTGATATCAAAGCTATTTAGTGGCAGACATGACCCATATTTCTGCTTAAGTGCTCTCAGACAGTTCTTTGTACTTGCTTTACTCTGTAGCGTACTGTTGATGTTGAAATTTTCCCCATCTGGTATTCCACACTGAAGTCAGTAAATAGACAGAGATGCTGAAGTTAAATACCTGGCTTTCAGTTGAACCTCCCTGTACTAGTATCAAATGTATTTAGTGAACCTAGCTGCTAGCTTGGACTGTAAAATTTTTGGAGTGACACTAGGGACAAAACATTTTTCTAAATGAGTCCTGAATGTGGTTGTTAACACTTTGTTATAGTTCAGGTGGGTGACTGAGAACAGGATATGTACTTGATGCCTTCTCACTGTCCTTGGTTTGCAAGATCGAGAAGCAGTGCTAGTTACTGCATACTCCCAGAGCCATGCCATCTCCTGTATGAAGAGATGGTCTGTCTGTCTTTCCCTGGAAAATTAAAAAAAATAATTCTGGGAATCATGGCTAGACTTGTTTTCAGTTCTGTACAGATTTAGAGGCAGCACTGGAGGGGCTTACAGTCAGTTATGTTTTGAAATGAGCTTGGCAACTGCACATATAGTGAAGAAAGCTCCTTGCTTCCCACTTGTTAGCAAGTTTATTTTTCAACTCCTGTGCAGCAGCATAAATCAGGATTGCATTTTCACTGCTGTTTACTATGTTATCTTGTTGACTTAAATCACTTAAGTAGCTCAGTTTAACAGAGTTCAGACAAAGAGTGTGTATTTTGAAATATACTACATTGTATAAGGAATGTAAGTTCTGAACTCTACCAGGAAGATGCTTGGTGATATGTATAAATGATAACTGGAAAGATTAGAAATATTTGTTTACTGTAGACTCATAGGACTTTAAAAAAATGCCAAAAGCAATCATTTCCCACGTGTGAGATGCATGCTATTAACTTGCATGCTCTTTCTTCTACTTGAGTACTGAGAGCCTGCTGGTTAGACCTATGAACTTCATCCATATAGGAGACAGATCCTACAGATGTACCCTTCTGTGCCTTCTGCCCCCAAAATATCTTGCAGTGAGGATGCTTTGTTTGAAAGGAGGGCTTAACTTACTTTTCCTGAGAGCTACTGTCAATAATATTTATCCAAGTTGGTTCAAGTACCAGTTGAACTATTCTGCAGGTATTTGTTTTGTTGGTAGTCTTCATGAAGGAAAATGCTACAAAGTCCAGCTTGTTGTAATTTCTGTAGGAGTCTTAGACCAATAACTAAGAATCTGATTGCTTTTGTGTTTGTTCTATAGAAGAAGGCTTTCTATCAGGACAGTACTCTAGCTAAAGTGTGAAGTCTAGAAAGCAGATTCTGTCCCTTGTTGGGTTTTATAAAATGTAACTGCTTTCTATAGCACTAAATGGCTTTTTGGCAAGAGGAAGTTCACTTTTTTTTCCTCTTGAGAGATTTTTGTGCAGCTGCATAACAGGTCTGTTAAGGTAACTGTCTGGAGAGTCTTTGGCTGTCTTAATGTAAAATTGATTTGTGTCAGATTGAATTTATGGTTTCTGGAAGCTACAGAATGATATGCAGCTTCTCATCTTGTTGTTATATGCTCTCCTTTGGCAGGCAGGCTTAGGCTGGTGCTCATGGGTGCTTTGATTCACAGAAGCATTCACTGCTGATGCGCCGAGTGTACAAATCTTTCAGTCTATGTATTGATAGAAGCCCTTTAGGGGACTTTAGCACTGTATTTTTTTTGTCTGGTTTTTAGTTAAGGATTCTAATTCATGGGTGTTTTGTGTGCTTGGCATATCTAAGTACATAAGTGTAGCCAGGCATCTGCTGCTTTTGTTCCTGATGTATATAAATGAATTGTAGACTGTTGGCACCAGAATGTTCAGCTACAAACACTGTTGCATCCTTCTGTAATTACTGATATTTTTGTGGGTGTATCAAGAGTTTTGGGGGATGTGCTCCAGCTGCAGTGACAAAATCATGTTTACGCTGTCATGTTTAAATTTACAAGCTTGTAGTCTTCCAGAAGAAATTCTGCCCTTAGTAAACTAATGCCAGGAGTTTGGGGGTCAGAAGTTTTGCTTTTAGAAGGTCACACATCAGGGAGGGTCTTACTGGTCTTCAGTATGTGTTCTTAGTACAGTAAACAACGCATTCAACACAGCTCTTGGTATGGTAAGCTTTTTTCCTGTCAACCATTTAGCTTCTTTCTCTGAAGTGGCTGTAGCTGAACTGCCTCTTGTGCGAAGTCTCTTTTAGTAGACTGCTAGTCTCTTTAGGTTCTCTTGCTTTTAAACAAGAAGGTTTCTTAGCCTTCTTTTTCATGGAGATGAGGAGAACCAGCTTCGTTATACAAAAGAAGCAAGCTTAGTACTACCAAAGTCCTAGCACCATGACCAGGATCAGTAGCTCTCAGCAGAGCTCAGCTGCTTATCTTTTCCTTTCTTCCTTGTTTGTTGTAGATACACTGAGCATTTGAGGTCCTCTATTTTAAGAGGTCTTGTTCCAAAGCAGTATCCTGGCAGGAATATGTTCAACTTCTTGGTCCTACTCTTCTGGGCTGTGTTACTTCCTTTTCATAAATGGCTATAAAATACTCTGCAAAAAACTCTTTGTAAATTCATGCTCATATGCATTTTTCTTTTAGATAGTGCTATGACTGCATGGTGGGTTGAAGCTGAAACAGGAACAGATGTGTCTTCCAAAAAAGTATCTTAATCATTTGGTTGTAATCTGTATCGACACGGACGTGCAACTCTAACCTGTCATACAGTGGGTGGATCTCTATATATTCAGTAGTGATCAGCTGAGATAATGAAAAGAGAATATCTTCTGGAGTAAATGAGAAGTTGTAGTATGACTTTTTCTTTTTTTTATAAAGTGTGAATAAATTATTGTTGGCTACCACTACATGAACTGCAAAATTTAGTGGAGTATGCACATACTGACAGTCTGAAACAATTGTTCAAAAATCAGTTAAGGTCACATATCAAATAAATGAAACTCAGTAGGGGACAGTAATAAACATATAGGTCTCCTGCGTTTCCAAAGCAGGTGAAATGTGTCCTCAAACAGGACTACAGCAGTGAAACAACTTGGGTTGCTTTACCAGAGCTGGTCAGGAGTCCTATGTATGAGGTAGGACTTGGGTCTAGTAAGTGGCTGCAACAGTGATGGTTTTGGCCACTTAACTTTAATCTGTGCAGCTTAGTCAATACCCACTATACGTTTTTGAAGACGGGCTTTGAATACTCACATGCAGTCTGTCAACCCCAACCTAGCTTTACTATAGCTTATCTAGAAATACTTTTAGATCGTTGCCTCCTTACTTGTTGCAGTACCCAAAATAGAGAATTACGGGACTGCCATGTTTTGGTCCTCTTGGAGAAAGGGTGGTGTGCACGTATTGGCTGGTTGTCTGAAACTGCGCACCAACACAAATTCAGCAAGTTGAGCAAATTGCTTAACATCTGCCTATTGAATTGATAAATGGTAAATCGCTTGAGTAGTAGCATACAATCTCACATGTACACTTGTAGCAGATGGCTTTGATGTATGCAACAGACAAATGTGTTGGCCCTTCTGTCCCCTCCCCCTCAAATCCCCAGGCTCAGCACCTTGTGCATAAGAACAAACTTGTGAATGCTTTGAAAGCCATAAAAGCTTGATGTGTAAATAAACTGGAGTGTTTGCTGAAATGGTTTCTGCATAAGCGCTGAGCCCATGTACCATGAGTTTCAGGGGGGTGATTTGCATTTAGTGGTTGAAGAGGGGTGACCTGCAGGTTACATGCATCAACTCACTTATTGTGACTGGGATTGCAGACAGTGCCCCATTTACATAGTATTGAACTGTTTCTTTAAATGTCAAGAATCTGTTGTCCAATTGCTTGTTACGTGCACATTTCTAGCTCTCCCCTGGTCTGTTAGTACTTGGATCATTTAACAAATGAACAAAACTATCTGAAACCAAAAAAGAATTTGTAAGTTTTTATAGATAAAGTGTTTTTCAGAAGGCAAGCCTTGCTCTATTCAGTTTACCACATACTGAAGAAAAAGAAATAATTTGCCTGTAGATAGCTGCAACATCGGTATGTGTATTAATTTTTTTTTTGTCAGAAATGCTCACTAAGTGCTGTGTATAAAACAATTTCTGTATGGTGGCATATTCTCTTTACCTGCATTTGCTGACTCCTCATCTCTTTTGACCATTTCCTAACACTTGCTTCGTTGTCAAGAGAATATTGACAGACAAGATCTAAGCATTGATCTTCAAAAAAATGCGTGCATAGACGTTGTCACAGTTCTAATGTAGACACTTGTTTATAAGGAAGGAAGAACACTGAAGGATGGGCTTGCATGGAGCTGTGCAGGAAGCAGATGCAGACTTCTTTGACAGCTGCGCCTGTGATTCTGGTTGATAGTCATTTCAGCCCCTCCTGTAGGCACATGAAACCCGTAAGGTTTCCATGATAATGTCTCTTATTTTCTTTGCAAAAGGCTAGAGGAAAATTGTATATAATAGCTGTATCAGTAGCCAAAGGTCAGTGTAGACTTTGTGTTATTGAAATCTAGTGTTATAGTAGCAGTAATTCTGGTCAATTACTGTTGGGTTTAAGTTGAGACAGTAAAATTGCAAGCAGTCTGTAGGTAATGTTATATGACTTTGTTATAATCTGCTGGGAAAATTCCTAAGTGGACACGCTTTTCTGATGGTGGGCAAAATGTCAGTGTGTCATGATCATGAGCTTTTCTTGTGTTTTCTTACGGTAACCTAATGTCTGCTGGCTCTGGCAGTCAGTCTGTCCAAAAATCCAATGGAAATGGGATGTGTTCTTCACTTTTAAAAGGATTCCTTCCTTGCTAACTAAAGCTTCCTTTCTCTTAAGTTGCAAGATCTTTTGTCTGACATCCCTGAGTGTTGCTTGTGTTCTCTTTTTATAAAATAAATTGAAGGCTGGCAGCCAAGTAAGAAAGCATTTAACTCATGAAGGCACTGCTGTCATTAATTTTAAACACGTCAGTGTGGTGTCGGTCAGCTTGACTACCAACAAAGAAAACTAAAGTGTTCCCATAAATCATTTTATTGTCCTAATCCAACCTAATTAACTAACCTAAAAATCCTATTCTAATGGAGCAGCCTTCCTGTGAGACATCTGCCTCTTTCTTAATGGATTTTAGCCTTTGCTTCTGCTATAGTGCAGAAGAGTTGGTAACCATAATAATGTTACGTCCCTTTCATGATCTTTGGGGAGATAGCTAGGCACAAGTGAACTGTGAAGTTTAAATTTCCTAATGCAGAGCCCCCCCNCATTTCTAGAGGTAGATTAGACCTGCTCTCTGGAAGCTTTGTCAGCAGCAGCCTAAAGGCTATGAGAATTTTGGGATCTGCTTCTGTAGTCCATTGGCACATGCCTTACACAGAAGGTTTGACCTAATAGTGTTAAGTTAATGTAGTCATGCTGCGAGCTCCTGACCTGTTCTTGAACTCTTGGGCTGAAGAAGACTAAGGGAAATGAGCAACTTTATCAGTGTGCGGGAGAGCGCTGCAGCACACCAGAAGATGCTCCTGGATAGGGAACATCTGGCTGAGGGTAGATATTAAGTCTGTGTAGTAGATAAATGTAGAAGCTCTTACTAAATTAGTATAATTTGGGGGAAGGGAAAAAAACCCACCTTGTGTACTTTGCAAGCCTTTCTTCAGGTTTGGTCCTTAAGCCAGAGTGTTTGCTATACCTTTGTCTCTTGTTGGTCAAAACAAGCATGCACGTTACAGAGGACAAATTTTAAGAATACACACTAGTTCATCACTGTGTGCAAAACCAGAAGCTTTCAGAACTCTCAAAGAATAGCCCATAAAAAAGGAGTGCAACGAAAATGCAGGTTTTCTTGTTGCACTTGCACTTGGATAAATTCAACACTGGTACAGTTAACCTTTTGAAAAAGAATTCCATCTTAGGTCGGATTATTTTACAGGCTTTTTGTATGCTCCTGCAGAAGGGGCGGTCTGCTCCTGTTTTGCCTCCTTATGGCTTGCCAGTCAATCAGGGCATTTCTGGAGATGTTTGACACTAATTTGTCATTGTGCAACAGGAAACAGTTAAAGTTTTTCAGATGTACTGACCTTTCTGCTAATTTCCAGGACAGTACCCACTCATGCTATCAGTGGTTAGGGGAGAGGTGGCACTCTGATTGGAGTGGTATCACTCAATGCAGTGCACGCGCCTGGGTAACGCAGTGTGTTTGCAAATGTGGTGTGCATCGCTGCCAGTCGGTTGGGCCTATGTCCATCTGGAGATTTATTTCTTTTAGTTTTGTGTTCCCTCTTTTTTCTGTATCTTTGCTAAAAAAGCAAAGTACTAAGAAATACTGTTTTTTAAAATGAAACTTTTGTGTATTCTTATTCCCCTTATCTGCAAGGTGTTTTTATATGTGGAATGAGGGAATTCTTTCTCAGTTCTTGAAGTGGTGGTAAAACTGATAGCAGCTACCTTTCCAGGGGAATGAGTGGAGAGCAAAGAATTCAGGTGGGCTGGGATGTTCCAGGGGCTGGCTGAGTTACAGCATTGCTGCTGGGAAAGCAGTCTCTATTTGATCTTGGTTCCTCTGAGACTTGACATATTTGTAAGCTGTAGCCTTTAGCTGCTGCTTTGATTGTGAGTGCAGAGTGCTGGAACAAGGTTTTGTTCTCAAAACGGAGAGAAAGGAGCAAGAATGAAAAGTGTATAAGGAGGCAGGGGAAAAACCAAGGCCAAGTGTAATTCCAGCCAGTAGGAAGTATATAACTGAAAACTTGCAAACTAGCAAAGTTTTAAAAAAAAAACAACAAACAAACAAAAAAAAAAAACCCCGAAAAAAAAAACCCCAAAACACTTGCTTAGGCCATGTTAGCATGGGGGTTACCTAGTGAGCCTTCTTAGATGCAGCTCTTTTCAGTCTCTGATAACATGGCAGTTTTGATGACCCTAAATCACTGGAACACAGATCTCAAGGCAGTGGGGGTAGCTGTGGGGTTTACTTTGAGTGATGGGGAGGAGAGGAGCCTTCCTGTTAAAGTAAAGTGGCTCAACATGTAGTGAGGCTTGGAGCTGCTGCACACTGTCCTCCACTTGAAAGCCTTATGGAGATGGATGGGTTACTGAGCAAATACGAGCTCTGTCTTGGAAAGATGCTGGGGAAATGTGTCCCTTCATGCCAAGTGGAATATGGCATCTCAGGATTCTCATGTTGCTTTCATATGACATTTGGACTTCTTAAAATCCCTCAGCACCAATGTGGACATGGAGTCACTAGCAGTGGAATTATTCTGGAAAAATTTCTTGCTGCTATTATCTGTTCCCTCTAGTCCTCCACGGGGTTTTTGTCAGTCTCCACTTTACGATCTGTTTCCTCCAAAGGGAATTACTTGAGTTCAGCAGCTTGAGACGGTTATCCATATAAAACAAACTGTTGTGTAGGCAGCTGAATTAATCTAGCCTGTATCTCCACCAGCATTCCTGCTGGACAAGAGATGGCATATGCTGTGGCCAGTCTGGAGCCACATGTTTCTGATTTGTTTGGCTATATATGTTAGCGAGGTTTTTCCAGCATTTGTTTCTGTTGGGGATTAATTTTAGTTTTGTGTTTTGTTGTTCTTTCCTGTGCTCAATTGATGATTTTCATTAAACTTTTAAGAACCTAAAAGTTATGAGAAAACTGTCTCCAATTAAGGCGATGTTGGCCCACACACTCAAAAGTTTGTCTCTGAGTACAAGCTTTGAGAATACACACTATTGCTCTGGTGGATTTTGGCAGCCTTGGGGTGGAGGTGAAGAGATACAGGTAAGGTTTGGTGCCTGGTTTTTCTTTTGTGTTTTAATTCCTGCCTGGAAGGTGGAAGTGGTAGTGTCCAGCTCAAAAATCTGAAGTCATCTCCTCAAAGTTGTGGTGCTGCTATATGTCTTGTGAGAGTCAGGGCTTTTCTCACAACTTCAGTTACCACAGCAGTGCAATTATGTGAGAGCATCAAGGTTTTCTTGGTGGGAAGTCCTACTGGCAGAAAAAAAGTCTAGAAATTTGAATGCTAAAAGCAGTAAAAGGCAACCTCCCTATTTTGGTTGCTACAAACCAGTCTTGAGGGGGTTGGGACAATCAGTCTCCAGACATTTTTGGGACTTCTAGTGGTATGGTTCTGTAGCTCCTTAAGCTGTCAAAATCCTTCATGATTTTTGCCCATGGCTGCATTCCACTTATAATACTCTTTTATTAAGATATTTACCTTTCACTTGTCATAGTCATTGTGAATAGTTCATAGTTCTGTGTAGTTCCTGAAATACTGTTGTTACCTTTTTTTTTTTTTACTTCGAAGTGGCCAATTGCTTTGAGACCAGCAATTAAAATGCCTGTAAAATCTTTGAATTGGAGCAACTGTTGGTGCTGAGCTGACCGTGATAGCATACAAGTTGAAACATTCCCCATAATGTTCTTAGCTTTTTGAAAAATGATTACACAATTCCAGGAAATGAAACGAGGCATTTCACACTGAAAATAACTGGGTTTAAATTGTGGAAAACAAAGAGGGAGGTAAATAAGATGAGGAAGAAGAGTTGGGAGGGTAAAGGAATGCACACAGAAAAGAGAAAAATTATGTCCTACTGTAATATTTCAGAGGAAATGCTGACCCTGGTCAACCTAATAGGAATTATTAACATATCTAAGTCCTAACTTCTGTAAGTGTAAGACATGACCTTACTAAGTAATTCTGGAAGTTCTTACACTACCTCCCTTGTTTTTTCCATCAGACCTTAAAACTTTCAGGTTTGGGTCTCACCAAAGTCTCCATTCAATCCAGTATCTTGTCTGATGAGCATAAGCTTAGAGCACACATCCATGCCCGGGAACTTTACCCGCTTGCTTGTGGTCAGTGCTGCACAGACTGGCTGGAGCTAAAGCCAGGACCATCATGTTAACAGTTGCTGGTGGGCCTGTCCTCTGTATCCTCAGCTGCAACACAGTTTTGTGGAAATGAATGAAAATTTTGTGTGTGAAAATTTTGTCTGTGAAAGCTATTACTTTCTGATGTTTGAAACAATGATACCTGTTAATATGAATATAAGTTGATTATTGCCATATTATGCTTAAAATGCAAGGTGTAAGCCTCTCTTGTTCATCACTTAATATTTCGTTTATATTCTAGTAAAACCTGAGGTCTGCTCAGGGCTCAAGATCTGCTTGTTAGTTGTCAAGCATGCATAGAGGAAAAGCTCTTGATACATGGCTTGGCCCTACAGTTCAGTGTCCTAGCAAGTCACACTGTTAGTCACTTCATTTGAATTGCATCTCAAGATGCTGGTTGTCTTTGCAACATACTTTGTGTCAGCATAATGGTTATTAAAAAAACACTATAAATTTAAACTGGGAAATTTAGAATCTGAGTACTGCTGATTACCAAATATGTTCACCTCACTTTTCAGCTGTTGTTACAGCTGGAACAAAATCAGGCAAGCTAGACTTTATGGCTTGAAGTTTTGTTAAAAGCTTCATTGCAGGAAAAAAAAAAGTACAGGAAGAGACTGGGAAAGGTCATCTTGCACAGTCCTTTTGCCTCCAGGTATTATCGCCTAAGCCTGAATCTTTAGCAGGTGCTGGCGCTGCTAAGAGCTTTCAGCAAGAGGCACATTGTAATAGTAGTCTCTAATCAGTTGCTGTAAATGTATGGGGCTTACAAAAAACAATTCTTCCATTATGTTTTTTCAATAATTCTGTGTCAAATACTTTTGCTAACCCTTGGTAGGCTTTTAGTATGCACGTAGGTATTTTTAGTACCTCCAACATCCAGCAAGACTTTTAATGACCTGTTTAATAAATGGTCTGTATCTTTGGCATCTTTTAGACTTTTGTGAGAGATGAGACAGATTAGTAGAGTGTATTTAGTTGCTTGGTTTAATCATCCCTATCTGCATTTTGTAGGTGAAGAGCAGCATGAAGGAATGGAGCTAGTGAGGGAACCTCTTCTAGAAAATTGCCCCCCTTAGCAGAAAACTGAAAAAAGCTTTAATTAACCTATTAATTCAATACTTAAGTGTCTGCAAAGTGTTTTCTGAGCAGTAACGGTCATTACCTTTCATAGTGTGCAGTTGTATGGGCCTTGTATTTACATATATTTCCCTGTTAGCCAATAGATGTAGTTTCTCAGCTTGTTTCTGCCTGTCCTGAAGCTTTTGCTAGTGCATTTACATTGTACAGCTAGTGCAATTACACTTTGACACCACTTAATCGTTTGAAGTGAGTGTTAAAGTCTTTAAGCTTTAGAAACGATCATCAGTGCCACAAAGACTTTCTATGCTGAGTCTCAGAGGTTCTGAAAGGATTGCTGTACCCCCCTTCTTACGGCTCTCTGCTGCGGCAACTATGCTGTGCATTTATTGATCAAGGAAAACTCATTCTCACTGTTTCTGAGTTTGGACTGCTCCTGTGTTGGGGTGATGTCTCTGTTTTGTTTTCTGAAGTAGTTTCTGGACTAGTAAAAAGACAACTGGACTTCTTGAAAAAGACAACCTAGAGATGTAAATCTGGGAAGCCTTAACAAGTAAAGAATTCAGTCTTAGTCAGACAGCAAAATAACAGGAGTTGTCCTCTTCTAGTCTTATTTTAAATACTGTTTAGTCTTTGGTGCTATAGCCGTATTGATAGAGATCAGTTTCATTTGACAGGTAGCAAATAAGTACCCTTTAATGAGGAAAAACAAGTTGAAAGTGCTTGCTCTGTCACAATTTCTATAAAATTGCTAGGCTCTTTCTGATATAACAAGAAATCTACTCAACTGTAATGATATCCCTCAAATTCTGGCACTTTTAATTGGAAATCAATTGTATTGCTCACTTTAAAAACAAATAAACCAAAGAACCTTACCCAAGTCTTTCCTGGGGTACGAGGTCCGATGAGGGCTAGAAACTTAATATCATTTCAGAGAGAAAACCATGCGTTTGGAGTCCAAACTATGAAAATGGTAGGTATTGGGTAATTCTGAACTAGAAACAAACAAGTGCAACTTGGGTTTTCCATAAAACAAAACAAAAAACCCTATTGTATGTGTTTACCCAGCCTTGTAATAAACTGTTATGACACACTGCTTTTCCTGATCATAGTAAAGGTGTTTATATAGTGAAATGAACTTGACTATAGTATTTATGTGGAAGCTGTGTGTAACAGACTTTTTTTCTTTTTATTCAACAGGCAATCAGCTGTAAAGGTCAGCACAGTATCTCTTACACATTGTCCAGAAACCAGACTGTTGTAGTGGAGTATACTCATGATAAAGATACAGACATGTTTCAGGTAAGATTTTATGCAACGTATGCATTGATTTTTTTAAAAGCAACATATAGAACCATGGTTCTGCTTGATATTCTGTGATCTGTGGAATTTTGATGGTTGAACCCAGTTGTATTAATTGGGAGCTTTTGAAATTTTGTATCATCTGCTCTTCTCAAACCAGCACCAGCATCTGTTAGTGTCCTTACTGCCACCCTCCAGTTAATCAAGTAGCTGGAGTAAAAAGGAAGTGGATAGGAGCAGGACATGGAATGGTGAAGGAAAAAAGTTCAAAGCAAACGTAGGGAGGGGAATGTGGGAGCTGTGCACTACAGGATAGATTTACACCGGTGATAGAATCATAAAGAAAACTGTTCCTGAAGTGTGCAAATATATCATATGGTATAGGAGACTGTGCTGAGTTTCTCTAAGGTATCCAACATGTTTTCACTCTCCCATGTATACATTTGTGGTTTTCTGCATCATCTAACATTCTGGTAACCTAAGTTATTTTCTTGTGCAATGCTTATTGTTATATGTAATAAGAGCAGAAATTCTGTGCAAACTTAAACCTCATGCTCAGAGGAAAACAAACACGCACAACCTTTTCCAATCTAGACTAATCGGGTCTGTCTTGTCAGTGACCTCTGTAATTAGAGCATCTTATCATGAATTGTTATCCCTCCTCATTCAGTCCTTCGTATTTAGAAGGGTCAGCAGCTGAGTGCTGTTGACAGAAGAGGAAGTGGCTCTGTCAAGATGAAAATGTTTTTGTTTCATGTGGCTTCTGTTTTTTGCTCTATATAAAAAATTTTCCTCGTGTGACTTTGGAGTGATTAGGTCTAAATAGGATTTGATTAAAAAAGCAGTCTTGTTCATGTGGTGCTGCATGAATAGGTAGATAGAAAAGGACAGCAGCCAGAGTGAACCAAAATAGGTTTTTCTATGTTAGCTAGGAAAAGGAAAATGTAACCCATCCTTTTGGGTTACTGTGTGATACTTGTTTATCTCTGCAAGATGCTCTTGTGCCTTGAGTAGCTGCAGTGAAACTTTTTCTGTATGTAAATTTTGAAAAACCATTTTTGAAAGCTGGAATTTTTCCACTTGTGGGTACTAAAAAATGAATAAAGAAGAGTAGCAGAACAGCTGCTTTTCTGGTCTTATTGTATAGACAGCTCTTTCCTTGATTGCTTAAGTGGTGGTTACAGCTTTTACTTGGGGGGGATATTCATAAAGAAAAGCAGGTTGAGGTGTTTAGCTGTCACTCTAATGAAATCTAGCACCCCTACGTGAGGAGATATTGCATCGGCAAAGCAGTGCTCCACAGACTGCAGTTCAAGTGACCCTTGTCTAAGACAGTAGGTTAAGGGAGCTAGTTAAGGCTGCTTTGGATCTAAACCAGGGGTTTGGCTCAGTGAGGAATGAGACGGTTAAGCATAGTGTAGCCCAGCTAACTGTATCTTCCTCTGCTCCCCTGTGAGATCCGTTGGTGCTCGGTAGAGGAGGAATTTGCACTGGGTGGTACACTGCGACAGCTTGGACTGCACTGCTGACCCACAGACCTGGTGCTGGGGTGCACATCTCTTACTGCCACTTTACAAGCACAGATCATGCTTTATCCTTCCAGCAGTGCTCAAGTGCCTGGTGAGATGTGACAAAAGCCCTAATTTTGGCCCATGTACTAATTCATCTGTGAGAGGCTGCCTATGGTTCAGGAAATTATCTGCTGCACATCTGTGGTTACGGGACTGGTTTGGCTGGTAACAAGTCAAACTATCTCATCTTAAAACCTTTTGACCTGAATCCTGTGTTGGCAGTGTGTCTCAGTCCTTCTGGTGCTCCCTCAAATGGCTAATGCGTCAGGTTTAAGGCTTCTGTATTGCTAAAATGCCTCTTTTCAGTGCAGTCTGTTTCTTCTCTCTTGAGATGTGTAGACTGTCATGCTGTGACTTGATCTCAACTTCACCTCAAGCACTGTGTCCCGGTTCACATTTCCACTCTGTAGCTGTCTTCTGAGAATCGCACTGCAAGTGTTGGCCTAGAGGGGCTGACAGCTGTGAGAATGTGGAAAGGAATGGTGTGTTACACTGTGGCAATATTTTGCTGCTAGAGCAATGCCACATAGCTGCTGAAGAGGTTTCCATTGTTTAGATAGGCTATTAGATTTTTCTCAGTAAACTTACTGTGGGCAGTCAGAGAAAAATTACTTGAGGGCTGTTTTGTGCTGCTCTGCGGTACATGATGGCAAATTCCATGTTGTCTTTATTGATCCACAGAGTAAAACCTGGTGATCAAGCATCGCTTGGTTAGACAGTCCTTGGAGTTTGCTGTTTTCAAGTGTTTTCCTCGCTTTTGTAGAACAATGGCAAAGATGTGGAAGCTGAAAAGGGAAGGATAATGCCTGGACCACAGGATTATCGGGAGGCTTGAGGTCCCTCCTTGGCTGCTGATAACATGTATTATCTTGGGCAAATCACTTAGTGCTTTTTTTTTTGTAATCTTAATCTTCCCCTGTGTAAAATGGGATAGTAGCACTGCATGACTTCACTAAGGTAACCGTAGTAAGGAGTGTGATAAGCTTAGGATGGTGGTTGTTAGTAACACCTTAGTCACTGGGACCTGGGACCTGAAATAGAGAAAAGGGAGGGCAGAATTCTTGCTTTGTTTTCTTGGCCAGAGTACTATTTCTAGTCTGTGAAGTCTGAATCCGCTGGGCTAGAGCTGATTTCCCATGAAAGTGAAGGAGATCCACAGCTGACAAAAAGCTGTCACCTTTTTCCTTCCTCCACTTTTGAGTCTGTAGTCAGTCCTTTTCTTTGAAGGAAAACATGAGAAGAGTTGTTTTGGTGACTTGTATTCTGCAATTTTTCCAGAAACAGGAAAATTCTGAAGATTGCAAACCCAGAATAACTTCTTAGTTTATGCTTTCCAAGCTTATAACCAAGAAGCATGAGTAGATACTTATCAGAAGTGAGGTATGTGTGGAAAATGTGAACAGACTATACAAGGGATGGTAAGGAAATTCAGAAGGCATTGAAGAGCAGCGTCCAGGCTGTCTAAATACCAATTTTCTTGACATTTTCCATAATAAAGTGACCGTATTTTCATGCATATAGCTTAGCAGTTAATAAGTGGTTTAAATGGCCATGCACGTACTCTACCAACCCCCCATGCAGACACGCATCAGTTGTTAACCATGCAGGTTATATGCATATTCAGTGTATGGATGATGAAGTTTCATATAGGAGTAGTCCTACCCCCTGGTCTACCAGCTTTCTTCTGAAGGTAATGTGAAGAGTTACTTACAAGTAAGCATACTCTTTTAAGAATGTTTTGAAAATATTACTTGAAGTGCTAACCAGGAATGTTCTTGCTTCTTGAAAGCTGGAAACAATGCAACAGTGGGTGCTTTTGTCTTCCCTGCTTACTTGTATCCTGCTCAGTAACCTGACAAACATCTCCTCCTGCTGGATCACTTTAACAAAATGGCTTCACAGCCTCCTGCAGCAGGGCTTTGAAGGTGCTTTGGAAGGTTGTCCTGGACATCTCATGGTTCTATTCTTATGTCCTGTACTTGAGTTTTGAGAATAGTCTTTTTTTTTTTTTCTTTATTCCCGCTGTACTTATTGAACTGTTGTTCTGCTGTGTTGTGTGTTCTGTTTTTTTTAAATGTAATTCTGTAGTGAAATTTGTGTACGGATGTTACTATGTACCTTTGTCTTAGTGATTTCCAGATCAGATTTCTTCATGTAATAACAAAAAGAATGTACTAATGTGTTCCACTTGGCATCTCCTAAAGTTCAGATGCTGTGGCATCTCTATGCTGCTTAAAATGAATATTTTCTTCAGAGTTTAGTAAGCATTCTGATGATGCATCAGTTGGAGTAGAACCTGGACCTTCACGGTTTGATTAGATGAGAATGGGTTGATTATACCTCTTTGTACCACTACAAGGAGCCAAAATGTGTAGGCAGTACCCTAAATAACTCCCAAGTTTATACAAGAAGCAGTTTCATTCAATATGAAGAATGGATTTATTTTTTTCTGAAGAGCAGTCCTTCAGAAGATGCATGGTCCAATTCTCCCTATCATCGGAGTGAAATGCTGTTGAAGTTCAAGAATCTGCAGCTGTTAAATTATCTGCTGGCAGGTTGTCTGGTTTTGCCTTGTCTCAGGAGTGAGCGTTTTTAATAGCACTTCTTTGATTGACGGTAGACACTAGCAAATTGATTGACTGCCTGGCTTTTACACAGCTTTTAACAATAACCTGTAGTGTAGACAACAGAAGCTGTCTTATGCATCAGTTGGAAGATTTATGGTTTGTTATTGGAAGTAAGTTAGTGAGATAATACAGAATATGACACAGGTAACAAGAAGAGTCCCAAAATATAGCCTGAAATTAGTAAAAAAAAAAAAAGTCTCTGTGCTACAGAGGAAAATGGAAGGAAAATGAGTAATAACGTCTGTGAAGAGTAGCTTTGAATAGTGGAACTAGGTCTGTAGTGACTGTAGTCTGACTGCAAGATCAGATGTGTTAAAGTTTTTGGTGGGTAAATGTTCATAGCATAAAGTTCTTAATCTGTTCCCGAGGGGCTTTCTTTTCTGTTTATCTCAAATGCAAAATTTTGAATTGATACAGAGTATGGTGAAATTGCCATGTTTTGAAAGCCACTTCTTAAAAATTCTAGTCTTGAAACTTAGCGCAATATGAGACTGATCCTCTACAAGGCTTTTTCAAGAGGGGGAAAAAAAAAAGAAAACCAAATACTTAAAACACTTGACTTTGTATAGACATACTCGTGACACAAATGAGATGTATAAATAAATTGCTTCGTTGCTTAAAATATTATATGTAACTTCAGAGATTTTAATAACCACATGAAAGCTTCATAGATAAGTTTTAATCCTTATATCCAACCATACTTGGATTTCATGTTGGCTGATTTGGTATGATGGGTGGAAGACTGGGAGCAAACACTTGCATGCTTTGTCATCCTTTAAGGGAAAATAAGGCAGGCTTTTGTCTGTTTGCATCTAAAAAGCTTTGTGAGTGATCTATTTGAGAGACTGCAACAGGCAGAAACTTGTTATGAAGAAATTTATTTTCATGTTCATTATCAGTTATCCTTTAAGAGACTTTGCATGCAGATAGAAAATAGTCAAATGTTATGAATAAGCTTCCTGCTGCTGGTTGGTGCTGTTAGCAGGACTTGCCTTGGGTGGAAAATAGAAGCCTGTTAGAAATAATACTGTAAAAGGAAAAAGAATATAGTTTTATAAGTTTCAGCTTCAACTTGTCAAGTTATATAAATCAGAAATATGCCATACTGAATAGTTTCTGAACTGTCTCTTGGGTATTCTAGTAGTCACTTTACTTTCTGTAAAAAATTGAAGTGCGTACTTTTGATTAGGCCTTCTTTAGTATTTCCTTGGTGCTGCTTTTGTGGCAAGCACATAGCATTTTATACTCGGGTTGAGACCTGTGCTATGGAGAAAGTAACTGGATGTGTCACTTAAGACGTGAATTTTGGCATGTGTTTGAGTTGAACACTGCAAAGTAGAACTGAAAGCAGAAGAGCAGCATGGGAGAGGTCCTTGTACTGTTGCTATCGCTTCATTTGTGACAAGGGTTAAGTTTCCTTGGCTCTTAAATAATGTTTCTTTACTGTTCAAGCAGGCGTAGCAAATTTAGTTTGCAGAGGTGTTTGTTAATGATGGAACCATACATGAGTTGCCACAGCTGGCTTTGAAGAGAAAGAAGCTACGCAGAATATAACTTGGGGTACAATGCGATCATGTTTAGGGAGGAGGTTATTTTATATAAATGTAGATTCCTGATATTGAAGGTAGTTTCATATGGAGAATATTCTTAATTTTCTTCTGTTTGATCACACAGTGTCTTTAAAATTCTGTTCCACGCCTTGTTCCTCAGCTCCACTTTCCCAAGTATGCTCAAAGCTGGTGTAACGCTCATTTGCCTGTAGAAGTATTGGTACATTCTCATGGTGTGTTTCATTTGCAGTCAGGTCCCTCTGTCTATTTTTGTAATGAAGTTTTTGGTTCCAGATGCCTAGATGTTTCCAGTTTTAGAATTAAAATTTATAGTTGTCAAGATAGAAAAATATTCTTGTCTACTTATCAGCTGTGTTTTATTTCTGCCCAAGGCGGTTTTTTAATTTTTTTAGTCATGCATGTGCATGATTAGGACTAAATTTAATCATATTTGGGGTTTTACCTGAAAACTATTCTATTCTAGAACTACACATTCTGAAAACATGAAGATGGGTAGCTTTTTGTTATGATGAGTCAAAATAACCAAGTTCTGGGTCTGAAAAAAAAAAGTCCTTTATTTTCATGGCAAATTAACTTGGAACTAGAAATGCAAATAAAACTTGTCATTTCAAGCTAGTGTTGTCTTAATTGACTGAATATAGTGGTAAGTAATTTGCTGTGGTTGGATTATGAAATATCAAGGTGATAATGCTTCCATGCTGTTGGCGATAGTCTATCAAGCAATGCGTTGGAGCTGTGTTGGGTAAGCATGTACATCAACTGTAGTAAGTGAAAATTTGTCTTGCCATGTCAGTGATGTATTTCTGCGTAGGACAAACATGAAAATACAGATTAGTCTCTGGTTAGATCTTGCCATCCAAAAATTCAGTAGACAGTAGTTTACTGACACCATCAACATTAACTTGTGTCCTTAATGCTTGATATTTCTATGGCTCTTTCTAGTTATACTATTATCTTAATCTTTTTTTTTTTTTTTGCAGGTTGGGAGGTCAACAGAAAGCCCCATAGACTTCGTAGTAACAGATACTATTTCTGGAAGTCAAAATAATGATGAAACCCAGATTACTCAAAGCACCATATCCCGTTTTGCATGCAGGATTGTTTGTGACAGGAGCCCACCATATACAGCAAGGATTTTTGCAGCTGGATTTGACTCTTCTAAAAATATATTTCTTGGTGTAAGTACTAATAATAATTGTTATGTATGAGCAAACTCTGGTTTTAGTCTCTGTTATTTTCAAGCCCCCAAATTCCCTTGTACTAGTTGATAACTTATACTGTCATTAGACTTTTATTGCTCCAGTGTACCAGCTGCATTGTTAAGTAGAAACTGCAGTTTTATGTGCCTGATTTATTACCAGTGTGGACTCATGGTCATAATTGTCTTTAGCAATGCAGCTCTACTTAGTAACTGTTAGTGGATTTTCTTTAGATTTGTTTGATATATTCTTGATAGTCATTGTGAATAAGCTGCTGTTGCTCTTGAGTGCTGAAGACCAAGGAGGACATTAGCTGCTTTATGGAGAAGGATTTGCCCATTGCAATGGTATTCCATTACGGTGGTTAGGAGTATCTATGCTGCTGGCCTCTGAGGCCTTAACTCTTACCTGATCTGCAGTCAGAGGCACTCAACTGAGTTAAAAATACTAATATTTAAGATTGAATAGTAATTGAAGATGCATAAGCAAAAGATGTTACCACTCTGGCACAAGGTATTCTTAAAAATGGTTTGTTTGTTTTTTTTTTTTGTAAATCTATGTCTAAGCACCGCTGTCTGGTGAGGAAATGCTGTGTGTTAGACAGTGCTAGTAAAACTTCAGTGTGTAAAACTTTAACCCGTAAGCTTTTAGACAAACTTTTTTTTTTTTCCTGGGGTGGCTGTCACATACAGGAAAAAGCAGCAAAATGGAAAAATCCTGATGGCCACATGGATGGATTGACAACTAATGGGGTGCTGGTCATGCATCCGAAAGGAGGGTTCACTGAGGAGTCCAAACCTGGAGTTTGGCGGGAGATCTCGGTCTGTGGTGATGTATACACTCTCCGGGAAACCAGATCTGCTCAACAAAGGGGGAAACTGGTAAGTTGAAAGTAGTTAAAACAAAACAAGGGATACTTGTTTTCCTGGCATTGAAGGGAGGCAGTCATAGGGTGACTACAGAGTTATACCGTTGTCCCTACATAGCAGGCACTGAAATTATCTAAGTAGTTATGTGTTATGGTAGATTCCGTACTGCTGCCCTGTTTCTGCCTAGGCAGGAGAACACTAAGTTATCTGCTAATGTCACATTTCCAACTGAAACAGCATAGAGTGTAAAATCTAAATAAACTTTGCTCTTGATCTCCATCTCTGAAATGTTCTCCTGGGACATGGGGACATCTGGAAGCTAGTGCATAGGGAGCTGTCTTTTGCAGTACAAAGAAGAGTCTACTTGCATGCAAAACAAGTTTGGATAACTCAGCTTCTGTTTGATTTACCTGTGCTAAGAAGCTAAGAGAAACCCTGCTAAGTATATTCCTCTTTTATCCTGTGGAGCAGGATGGCCTTTGGCTTTACCAAAAGTGAAAGGTTTCAGCTGCCACAGACCTGTGGCATACATAACCAGGAGAGAGGTTCCCATGAAAGAATATGTCCACTTCTCCATAGGAGATGGAACAGAATTGCGCTCTTGTTCTTTACCCTTCCTAAGATCTGTGGGGCCTAGGAAGGAGAATGCTATCATTGCTCATCCTTTTCGCGCCCCCCCCTCCCTGCCCTCAAAGGGCNTACATAAAGTAGCCCAGCAGAATACCATATTCTGGTATTCTCAGTCAGGCAGACGAGCTTCCCCAGAAGTCCTCCTCATCTCTGGTAGGTTAGAGCGCTCTCCTGCCTGCAGGCCTGGAAAAACCTTCGTGGTTCATCAGTTCTGCTCTTTAGGTTAGAATTCAGGAAGTGAGAAGATGTTCAAGGGGCATCTTCACAGGCCCTGAAGGTGGCCCTTCTCTTTTATAACTTTGTCCAGATTGTTAGAGTTTAAAGACTGAGAAAGTGTGCATGCCGAGAGGAATATCCTTCTCTTCTTCATGCCAAAGTTGCTTTTGTGCTGCTACCTCCAGTTCCCATTAGCTTGATGCCATTAGAGGTATCCCACACGCTGGCACTGAACTGATTGTCCAGCTTTGCCATTGGCTTTGCAGAAAACTGACTGTTTAAAGGAGTTAGGAAAATGGAGTTTGAATGTTTTGTTCTGCTCTCAGTAGACAGCCCGCAGTACATAAATTGCTTTGTCACTTTAATGGTGGCAGGCAAACATCGCCTCGGGGACTGGGATGGATGATGTTGCAATTGCGCCCTTTGTATGTGGTTAGCAAAACACCTTTTTAGTGCTGCTAAAGAAAGGCAATACTAAAACAAATTCTCTTCTCTGCATCCAGAATGACTTGAACTCTCATTTAAATAAAATTACATGGCACGCTGGTATTGATGTGATCAGTATTTGTTGACTGGGTTCATAAAACCAAATGCACACTGTATAATGAATTGAACGCATTGCATACGAGAAAGCTTTTGCTGTGCTGTTTGTGAAGGAATTATCTGAAAAGTGCATCAAATCAAGGCTTCTCTCATCTCTATTGAACCGCTGAATTTTTCTGCTGGAAGTACTTTACACTGGTGACCTTTTATCTGTAGTCTGTATTGTACCATCTAGGTGTTTTGTGCAAGGATGATCCACAGTTAATCTGTGAATTTAAACCGGATTAAAATGTAAATGCCACATTGGTTGTCATTCATAGTATTCTTAGACATGATGATTTCATGCGACCTATGTAATGTACAGGGTATTTGTTTTGCCTTAGTGGTATTTTCTACGCACTTTCGATGTATAAAGCCAGGCAGTAGGTCTGTTTTCCTTTTTAATTTCATAAAGAACCTTTTTAACTTGTATTTATCACTAGTGAGCCAGTAGCAATAGCACAAGTTGCTTATAAGTTTGTGACAATAAAATAAAGAATATTTCAGCAAAGTTCTACATGCGTTTAGTATAATCTCTTGAAAATGTTTTAAGTACCTGCTTTTAGTCAGATGAGAGAAGCCTTTAGGCAGTGCACGTTGGAGGTTGTATTTGCATGGAATGCCTCATTAAATAAAGAGCCTAACTAGCTGGGGTGGTTAATTGTTCAGAAGTTGAGCCTGTGTGGCTTCAGTTGCAGAACTTGTCACTTGAGAAATGCAACTGGTAATTCACTCTGCTGTAATGATAATCTATGAAAGTACCTGTGCATGTAGTTAGTATTGCATTTGTCATTTATCCCTAATGTATCTATGGAAGACTTTCACTGTTGATGAGGTATACTGTGGGACTTCATGCTTCTGCAAAATGCTTTGCACTTCCCGGAAGCCAAAAAAATGGTATCTGAGTAGCAGGACAGCTGGTCTGTCCTGGGTAGCAGTTTTTAGTCCAAGAAAAGGTCTTTTGCTGTGTGAACATTATCATTATAATCTTAAATATAGGATAAGAGACAAGAGATTCAGATAAATGGGGGGGCACAAGGAAATAAGACCAAAAAAAAAAAAGGAGGTAGCGTGCTAGGGAGGGTAACAATTTGGTGAGAAAGACAATGTGTTTACAGAATTAACTCAGTTGTCTGTAAAAACTCTTGGGCTTAACTGCTTATCCTTGTGTTCTACCACTAGGTAGAAAATGAGACCAACGTCCTACAAGATGGCTCTCTGATTGACCTGTGTGGAGCCACCCTTCTGTGGAGAACGGCAGATGGACTGTTTCACACTCCAACTCAGAAACACATTGAAGCTCTGCGACAGGAGATAAATGCTGCCAGACCACAGTGTCCTGTTGGGTTAAACACTTTAGCATTTCCCAGCATCAACCGTAAAGATGTGGTAGAAGAGAAGCAGCCTTGGGCATACCTCAGCTGCGGTCATGTTCATGGCTATCACAACTGGGGACATCGCAGTGACACAGAAGCCAATGAGCGAGAATGTCCGATGTGCAGAACCATTGGCCCTTATGTGCCTCTCTGGCTTGGTTGTGAAGCAGGCTTTTATGTGGATGCTGGTCCTCCAACTCATGCTTTCACCCCTTGTGGACACGTGTGCTCTGAGAAATCTGCAAAATACTGGTCTCAAATCCCACTGCCTCATGGTACTCATGCATTTCATGCTGCCTGCCCTTTTTGTGCAACACAACTGTCTGGGGAACACAACTGCATCAAGCTAATTTTTCAGGGTCCGATTGACTGATATCACTTTGCAATGACCACAATAACATTTTCTTTTAACAATTTACTGTGAAGATTTTGCCACTAACTCTAGATTTTACCTTTTTTTACAATGTTATTAATAAGGTGGTAGGGTGAGGACGGGGAACTGACAAGGAAATTGTGAGGGACTGTGGTGGAATTGGGATACATTGATACCTGGAACTTGACAGATATCAGTGGTGTTGCATGCTCAAAAGCAGCATATTCATGAAGTCTTCTTGGTCAAATTGTAGTATATTTGTAATCTTTTTATTAGTACCCTGGATCGGAAAAAGGTGTCTTAATGATTTTTTTAAGCTAAGATTTTTTAATGGAAAGGTTTTTTCTTCTAAACTTTGACAAGCCTTTAAAAACCTATTTTTCAAATCTAGAAGGAACATACAGAATGTAACTGTCTTTAATTTGCAATATAATTTAACTTGAATAGTTTCTCAAGGAGCTAATACAGAATGTGTGGACAACCACAGGTGAATGTTCACTAGAGATAATTGGATACATAAGAGAAAAATTAGCTGCCTAAATTGTAGAGTATAAAAGCTATTAAAATATCTATTACGGTATTACACAGCTGGCCAAAAAGGCATCAAGGATTACTTGAAACTGAGGAAATCCTGTTTGCATTGATTTCCTTTCAGTGTAATAGATATCCACTGTTCATTATGTATGGTATATGGCTGATTATTTTTCTTCTTTTTTTTCCCCTGTTTAACCTGCATCTGGTAAAACTGCTTTACTTTTTTACATACTTAGCTCTGGTTTTTAAGCCAATGTTCTGTACATGTGTAGTCTGGCCTTTTTATTTCTGCTTAAGTTAGCTTGCCCTAACTGCTCCTTGCATGCCCGGGACCATTGGGTTAATTGAGATGTAGCGAGCCGTTAAAAACTGCATTAATGAAGGGGGAGTGCTGCAGCAAGACAGGAGGGTTAGGTACAACTTATACAGAACTTACTTAACGTAGACCTGAATTCAGGAGAGCACTTAGTTCGTGTTTAAATATAAGCCCATGCATGGGACTGTTTAGATTCTCAAGTGCTTCAATGGATTGTGGGTATTTGCTGTTATGTTTTGAAATAAAAAAAGCAATTAAGTTATTTTTTTAAGCTCACTTACTAGCCAAAATGCTGTAAGGAGAGCATCATTTCTAGTTCAGCCGAGTATTTTTGTTCAGTTTTCGACTTGCTGCCATCTGTCACCTTTTTTTGCAGATTGAGACGTGTTTGTATCCATTATTTTTTTTCAAATGTTTGCAAATCAGACAACATTCAAATGTAATCAAATATACGCAACATGATGGTACATCTGAAATGGATCACTTGAAATTCCTGACTTTTTAAGAGAGCTGATAAGTGTTTACTATGGAAATAATTAAATCAGAATTTCATGAGATGTACCCTGCCCACTGTTAGTTTCATTTCATACTGAATGATAACTCTTTGATTTTTGGTGGTGTTTTTTTTTCCTTTTGCTTTCTGTACTCTTGGTATCTGAGGTATCAATCTATCCAGGTTTAAAAGGAAAAAAAAAAAAAAAGNTTGTATAAATATATAATTTATATGATTTTAATATATTCTGTATATATATACTTGAATTGGCCTGTTCATACTTTGGTTGTAAAATTGTTTTATAGTTAACCTTATAAACATTTTACATGTCCCTTGCCAGTGGTGATGGGATGTACTCTGTCTGCTGCTGTTTTTAATATAATTTTGCTGTATAAATGTTCAGCATTTTAATAATTTGAAAATAGCTTTACTCTTCTTTTAATGCTTTTGCTGTTAAAATTCTTTTTCTGCAGCATTTCTCTAAAAATCCCAAACTGTACAGGTTTTGTCCCATTTAGTGATTGGAAATAGGATGAATCTCGTTAACCTAAAACTATATGCTTCTTCCTAGTGCCTTTTCAATGAGATCCTCTTGTGATTCCGTATTCTGAGTCCTTACTCCCACAAGACAACCTTGTGGCTAGTCTTCATCAAGAGTGGCAGCACAGCCAGACAGGGAAGAAACGCCTTTGGCCTTCAATTCCTTGTCATGGTTTCTGTCATAAACGTGAAGGTGCCTCTTCCTTGTTGATATTCAGTACAAGTTCCTCAGGTCCCATATGCATACTGCAGCATTATTTCTATTTAGCATATACCTCATCTGCGAGAGGCAGTCTCACCTCCACCTCGTTCTTGCTGGACTCTGTGAAATACTTAACTTTATTTCTCACAAGAGATGCTATGAAAACACACTTTCAGGAAATGTTCCGTGTTGAATTAAGGCCAGGAGCCCTGTGTTAATTCTTGTGGCCGGAGGTCTTGAGCTGCCTGTACGACAGCTTCACAGGTGGCAACTGTGTTGCTGAGCTGATCAGGACTTGCATGTGTAGTCTTTTCTCTAAGCATAAGTGGGCTGTGAATGTGCAGGTTCCCAGACACCTCCGTTATTGAGCTTCTTTTTCTTTCTTCGCTGTTGCAGTTTAATTGCTGCTTCGGGGCTTTGTATAGCTACCCCCTGTGCACAGTGAATGTACAGCGGTAGAGGAATCCCCACTGGAAATACTAGCACATCATCTGGTTGTGGTGTGTCTGGCGTGCATGAAGTGGAAGGCAGGTTAATGGTTTGTATCTGAGGGAAGTGTCCATTTGAAAAGTGTTTTGAGCGAGATTTTTGTTTCTGTCACTGTTGGCAATTCCGTGTAACGCAAGAAATACTGCAGGAAGGAAAACTCTCCTTTTATCTGGGAAACAAACTTCCACAGTTCCTTTGCATGAATCCAGGTGCTTTGCCATTAATCAGTATTGAAATCTGGGGTGAGTCCCACAGAGCTGGCTTTACTGGGAAGGCAGGAGAGTTTGTAGCATTATTTTTCTCAAACACTACTGCCACATGTGCTGCTCTGATCAAATGATGGACCATTTGGCTGCTTAGCCCTTTTCCCCTTCCCTTGTCTCAGTAAATGCTCACCTTCACTGGTCTGGTAACTCAGTAGGAGAAAGGTGCTTCTGGATAAATAAGACCAGTTCTGTTTGGAGTGAGTAAACTTGAGAGCCACCCTCAAACTTTGTTTTGAAAGTTTATTTCATGATTTCAGTGTTAAGATATTTCTTGTGTACCATTTCAAATGCTGGCAATGTATTCTGTAAGGATTTCTTCACCTGTTACGGTTGATTCTATTTGAATGCTTCAAAACCAGCTTTGACTGCATAACTTATAGCTAAAAGTATTTTTCTAGTCTGATCTTTAAAAAAAAAAAGAAAAATCTGTCATATCCATGCACGCTGGAGTTGTAACACTTTCCTTTTTCCTGGCAGCTTTTTGATAGAGTGCTGAAGTCTAAATAGACGACTGCTTGGTAAGCGTTGTTCTTGTTTTGAATCGTGGTCCAAGTTGTACAAAAGAGTTAGCATGATACTGCATTTTAATCACAAATTTTTTTGAAGTGTGGTCACTTTGTGCCTCGGGGTACAGTAGTACTACTGTACTGGCAGAGTAATTAAAGGAGAATTTTTTTTTTCTTTGTCGGGGTGGGAATGGGGCTCAGAAGAGACAAAAGCCATTGTCGGGCTGGTTCCAGGAGGTACAGAACCACCTTGAAGCAAAGGCACGCCAGGAGCCCATCAGGAATGCGATGGAAGCTGTTCCTGCTTTCAGACCTGGTTCATGCCTTAGAAAGGATCCTCCTCAGTTCGTTAGAAGCTCCGGGATGACATGGAAAGGCTGTGATCTTCCCAACAAGGCACTCTGCTGTTTTAATGGCAGTTCTTGGAGTTTGAGGGTTCTGCTTCAGAGCCTGAGCGAGAAGAAGAGTTTGAGTGTATCATAGTGAGAAACTGCAGTAGTCTCTGAAGAGAATGTATTTATTTTCTAACTCCACACACCACCCAAAAGAAAACTGTTGGTTTCAACTGTGGTAACTCTCCCTTTAGTGCTGTTGCAGTAGCTGATTGCTTTGCTCACCAGTTTTTCATTCTTCTGGAAGTGGAAGGAAGCTTCTCTAAGACTGTCATGTTTCCGTTCATCCAGCTCATGGTCTTGATGCGTTTCTGGGGTCAGAGAGCTGTTGGCACTGATCTGGCCATCGTGAGAGCCAATAGAGGCATTTAAATGCATTTTTAGTGTGGCAGGAAAACTGATGGGGCTTGGTTCCTGTTCTTGCTTAAGAGCTGCAGGAATGCTTTTGAAATGAGCTGCGCTCGTCTGCTCTTCGTAGAGGAATGCTTGGTCACGGGTGGTTAAGTCTTGTTTTCCCCGAGACTGTTGTTAACGTGTGGTGTTGGATGCCAGGTAGAATCGGCAGCTTGAGCTGTTGATCGGTACAGGTAGGAACAGAAGTCTGTTCGGTGCTTGTGCTGAATAGGTGTGGACGGCCCAGCTGTTCCGCAGTGTTCTGCCCAAGCATTCCTCCTCCTCCTCGTTTGCTCAGTTTTCAGCCTCTTGTGAGTTCTTGGCTCCTCTCACTTTCTATTTATCCACATCGTTGCAGATAAACAAGTAAATACAGCTTGGAAAGAAAACAAGGAAGATAATTAAAAAGATACCTTCAGGCTTGTTTATCTATTTGAGGAAAATATAAATGGGAGTTGCAAATGTCTTTTACAGATTTTTCTCATTATTTTGATTTTTATAAGCACTCTTCACAAGTCTCCGCACTTGGTGTTATGAATTAAAAGGAAAAACTTAGAAGGTAAGGCTGTTTTCTGGGGGGTGGGGGGCAGAGAGGGGGTAGTTTCTAGGATGAAGTCACCGTAGCTCTGCAGGCCTCATGCAAACCTCGTCCCATTGACTGCAGCAGACACTTCGGTCTGGAAAGAACAGTGGGAGTCAGCCTTGAGAGGTTGTAAAGACCGAGCTTTACTTTCCGTGTTGATCAGAGTTTTCATTTATTGGCAGCGGAACAGAAATACGAGTTGCTTGGACAACCAAACTACAGGTGAAACTGGTGGCTGCCAAGATTTCCTTTTAACGGGACGTATTTGTACTTTCCTGGAGGGCAAGCCAGGCTTCAAGTCACCTGGAAGTCCCTCTGTTTGTGTCACGGTGGCTAGGGATGGGTATCGCTTTCCTCTCGGAGTAAAGGTGAGACGGAGAGCCCCTGGAAGGCTCCTTCTTGTGACACAACCGTAGGAAAAGTCTTGTTCTCACAGTGAACCCTTTATGATGGAGAAGTGATGTTTACCTTTAAACAGTGTTAGCAGCTGTTAAAACGTCTGGGTATATTTGTAAAATTGGTCTTTTATACACCATGTGAAATGGACTGAAATAATTTCTTTGTTGTTGTACCTGTGGAAGTACAAGCCATTTTACAGGGGGGGAAAAAAACCTACAAAAAATTAAAATATTATCTCAGTATTGTCACTGACTCCTTCAGTTTTTTTTCCTGCTGGCTGGTTGTCAGGGTTTAACTTTGATTTGCAAAAACTTATAAATAACTTCAAAAATAAACAGTTTCTCTTACTCTTTTATCCCCTCTCTTCTACTCCTTAGCAAACAAAAACCTATGCCTTTGAGGATTCTTGAGAATTCAAGGTAGTGGAGTGTATTCAGGTGTGAGTGCCCTGAAATTTCAGTTAATTCACTTCCCTGATTTTTAAATTGAACTGTTTGTTTTCAGTGCCAGCTGCCTTCTTGCGGTGTTAACATAATTGCTAAATAAAAGCAATTTCCAGGAATAATATGCTTTGTGACTCTTAAAATTAATTTCCATAATGGTAATTCAGTGTTTTGTTTGCATCTGTGTATTCATCCCTTTTTGTATGCTGTCCCTGGGAGTACATAAGCTTCTTTTTTTTTTTTTTTTTTAAAAAGAGCTAAAATGAATTGTCTGCCTTTTTTGTTAAGTAGGAAAAAAAAAAAAAGTTGGCATGAGCATCAGAAAGGGAAATAAGGATATCCACAAATTTCCCTAGATGTGGTCGTCTGCCCGCAGGCTCTCAGGCTGCCTTGTAATTGAAGATCCCTAAATACTTCCCAGGGAAGATGCTCCCAGACGAAGGGGAGACGCTTTGGGTTATTTGTGTGTAACTGTCCCCAGCTATCAAGGGAAGAGTAAAACCTCTGTCCTCTGGTACCATTGCTGTCCGCGTAGGGAAAAGCTTCGTTTCAGGACATCTTCAATGAGCTCAGAGTGGTGCTGGGCAGGCACTGGATAGGTGTGGTCAGAGCAGTCTCTGGCCCGGTGGGTTTCGGAATGGGGATTCTGTGCTTAAAGAAAAGCAGCGCCTGGGTGAAGAACGGCTGTTCATACCTGGCCAAAGATAGGGCTCATCCTCTTTTCTTTAAGACGGTTGGAGGCAGCCTAAGAGGAGTGGTTCTGCTGGGGACATCGGTGGGGAGAGGCTTCTGCTGGCCCTTAGACGAGACGAGCCTCGAGGCGGGAAGGGAGGAACAAGGAGCACTTGGAGCTGAGGCGGTTGGCGGTGTCTCTCTCTTCCAAGAGAAGTGTTGCAGCTCAGATCGAAAAGCATCCCTATAGTACTCCTCAGTGGTAACCTTTTCGGGGCTTTTTAGGCAAATTGTGCAGATTTTGTATCAGTTCTGTCAGACAACACCGCAAGTTCTTTTTGGTTTAAACCTACAGCTTTCGGTCTGTTCTCAGCTCACTTTACGTGAGGCGACAGGACTAGACATCACCCTAAGGATCCCAGTCCCTTGCTGCTTTTTCTCCTCGTTCTTCCAGCCAGCTGATTAAAGATGCCGTGGTCTTGTCTCGCTCCCCGCTGAAGAGAGAGTGTTGGTTCCTGCCTCGGTGTTCCCTGCCTGCAAAACTTCACTTCTTACTGTGACTTCTGCTGCTGGGAAATGACCTTTGCGAGAGGTTTCCAGAGCGTCTGTGATTACGGCTTTCCTTTCCCTTTCAAGGTATTGCTGTCTGGATGCATATTTTTGGGGAGGAACTTAAGAAATCTCTTTTGTGTCAAACTAAGGCAGACAGAAGTTTGACACAGGAGTCTGAGCCTGATACTACTTTTGTTTTTTAACTCGCTGAAAACTCATGTCTGAAGGCGGGCTCAAGGTGAGGGAACGCTGAACAGCACAAAGGAATTCCGTAGAACCCCAATTACATCAGTGCTTAAAATTTACATGTAGGCATGTGTATAACTGTATATGTACAGAAATACATTTTGTGGAATATTTACCTTAAAATGCCGTGTTCTTAAAGCTCTAGCGAAAGCAGCCTGCAGAGACGGGAGCCCTGGCCTCTGAAGTGAGCGGGGAATTTGCTACTTCTGGTAGCAATTGTCCTCTGCCAGAGCGGCGGAGGCAGGCAGGGCAGGGAAGGAGGCCGTGCTTCCAAGTCTAAAACTAAACTTGGACTCCCTCAAAACACAGCGATGCCTTGGGGACTGTCTGCTGCCCTTTCCGGAGAAGCGGCTCTGACTCCCCTCCTCGGTCTGGGGTGGAGGGAGCTGCGCTGGCCGTGGGGCGGGCTGAGCCCACGGACCGCAAAAGGGATGCTGCTGGGTTTCGTCAGGGATGCTTTCTCTGCGGTCCTCCTTCCGTGCATCACCTTGCGAAGGCGAGGGAGGTGTGCCGAGGGCAGCTCGCAGGCTCCCGAAATCCAGCTGTGGCTCCGTGGAGCAGCTGCACAGCCAGGTGTGTTAGCAAAGGAGAGGAGCTGGGGCTTGGCGTGGGATTTGGGCCAAATTGCCTGTCAAGCTCAGACCACAAATCCTGCTCAGCAGGCTGGGGAGAGCAATGAGCAACATCTGGCTAATCTCAGGTCTGTGGTTCGTCCCCTCCCCTCTTTATTTCTCTCTGATTAAATAGAGGCGAGGAGCCAGGGAAGGGGTGGAGGGAGGGAGACTGGGGCCAGAATAATTCTCCTGATGAGATGATCTGGACGAGGACTGGGCTGGGCTTTGTCCACGCAATGTCTGTGCCAAGTGGAGTCTCTTCTTGCCTTAGATGTGATTCAGCAAACCTTGGTGTGTTCCCCAGCCCTGGACTCGCCTCTGCCCTGCTTCATAGTCCTGGGAAAGCTGCTTTGCTTTTCCCACGTACACATGGATTGTCTTGTCCTGTTTGGAAACTGTGGCCTCCACTGGGATCTTGAGGTCCGTGCAGAAAGGCGCTTAGGAGTGCTGCCATAGCCACCCTACACTATGGGGGCTGTGTGGGCACCTGAAGCCGAAAAATTAACGGAGCCCAGGGGAAGGCAGCGAGTTAACGGGGAGAGCAGGTCTGACTTTGGGCTTTCCCCTGCTGTACCCTTGGGTTGGATGTCTTTCATTTCCCCTTTCCTAGCTAAAGAGTAGGAACTACAGGGCTACCCAGCCCTGCTTTGGAGGGTTGAGACAACAACTTCAGGGTTTTCTGAAAGAAATCTGGCTTTTGACTAAAGGGTTTTACCCCCACCCCACTTCCCTGCAACCAGAAAATAACCATTTCCCTTTTTTTAATGGGAATGTCCCCCGCATAAACCAGTGTCTTCCTTCATGTGTCTGTTCTTCCTTCACCTTCCGAGGTTTCCCAGGAGTGCCATCCCTTCAGTAAGACTTGTTTTCTCTCTCCCCTCCCTTCCCGTGAGGATACACCGCCCCAGTGCTGGAGTCCTCTGGCCGGGCCCTACATCTCAAGATCCTCCTGCCTTTCCCTTGGCTGGGGAGGGGGTCAGCCCCTCCTTGGGAGGAGAGCCAGCAGGGTCCCTTCGAGCCAGATCAGGAGCGGCTGGGGATTTGAGTGCATGTAAACGAACATGTCTAGACAGCCAGGAGCCTCCAGCGGAGAGAACAGTGAGTTTTACAGGCGATCCCTGACGTACCAGGAGAAATCTTTTTCCTTCCCGACACACGTGTGGGCCAGATGTTCTGCCTCGCCTTGGCTGCCGTGATCCGCAGGCTCCCGAGCTGCGTGGACAGCAGGCAGCGAAGGTGGGCTCCCAGTCTCCTACTCAAGGAGTTCCCCAGGCAGGGACATGTGCAGCGAATGCAGAAAGGGCTTGGATGTGTCAGGACAGACAAGGAACATGCAGGGAATCTGAGAAACTTCAGGTTTGGTCTCTCTGTGCATGGTTCAACCTGGCAGCAGTAGGTCTGGTGTGTCCTGGGTAGGATGGACTTGTAAGCCATCAGGTTGGAAAGCGCATGCCGAGCAGCTATCTGCACGGGGCTTTGTGCGCATGGAAGCCCAAAGATATCCAAACTTTTTTTTTTTTCCAGAATTTGCAGATGAGGAAAGAGGAGATATAAATTAATTTAAATTCTGGGCTCCCCGGTTCCAGAAGGACAGTGAACTGCTGGAGAGGGTCCAGCAGAGGGCTACTAAGATGATTAGGGGATTGGAGCATCTTCCTTACGAGGAAAGGCTGACACACTTGGGACTTAAGTCTAGAGAAAAGAAGACTGAGGGGGGATCTTATCAATACTTACAAATACTTACAGGGAGGGTGCCAGGGGGATGGTAAAGGTCTTTTTTCAGTGGTGCCCAGTGATAGGACAAGAGGTAATGGGCACAAACGAGCGTAAGAAGTTCCATCTTAACATGAGGAGGAACTTCTTTCTTTTGAGGGTGGCAGAGCACTGGCACAGGCTGCGCAGAGAGGTGGGGGAGTCTCCCACTCTGGAGACATTCCAAACCCGCCTGGACGCCGTCCTGTGTAGCTGACCCTGCTCTGGCAGAGGGGTTGGACTGGATGATCTCCAGAGGTCCCATTCTGTGATTCTGTGAAATAATTCCTCGCCCTACAGTCAAAAGGCATGATCTCGCCTTAGTGGAAGAATGTATTTAATGCAAAGAAGCAACTTGCTTGTCTTTATCCTAAGCATTGTCTCCTCCAGTTTCCAGGGAAGGTAATTTTCTGCTGGTCTTTGCTCACAGCTACAAAACTCCACTGCTGTAAATTGCTTTAAACAGAAAAATATCTGATTTAGATAGTTTCCCCCACTCAGAAAACTTCAACCGCTTTAGTCCGAATAAACTCTACAATGAGCATCATCACTCCTCCATCAACTTCCAAACAAGTGTTGGGAACGGTTTGTTATGCAGAAATTCTGAGTGTTTTAAACTCTATCGTGAATGACCAAATAAATAAAAAAGCTGCAAACATCTCTAAGATGACATTTCCAGAAAGATCCAGAGGTTCAAGGCAATGACTCCACAGTGGTTCTGGTTACTGGAAACATCACGTGTGCCAGCGAATACACCAGAAACTTCCTCAAAAGCCTGAAGTCTTTTCAAGTGATTCACGGTGGTGGGGCGGCTGGGAAGAGAACCCAGACGTTGTTTGCAGATTTGAAGGACTTGGCATATTTCGTATTCAAGGTCTGCAATTAATCAACACAGAGCCTGCTAAGGAACTAGTGCCCTGGCCCCTCATCTCAGCAACGGCAGATCAATGCCCTGACGCAGGGGCTGGCGAAACTACTGCGCTACGCTTCCCTGGAGCTGGATTGGGTTGGTTTGTTGGGGTTTTTTTTGTTTTTTTTTTTTTTTTAAGGGAAGTTTTTNTTTTTTTTAAGGGAAGTTTTTGGAAAAACAGGTCTTGGGGGGGTTTGGCAGGAGTTCTGCAAAGCACAGCTGTGGTTCGCCTGGGAGGATAAAGCACCATTAATGTCACTGCGCGTACGGCAGCCCTGTCTGCATCTCTGGAACCCCTGTGCTCTACAAGCAAGGACTAAAGNGGGGGGGACGACAAAACCCAAATATCTTCAGTTTGAAGCAAAGAATATATTTGTCATGGGAAACCAGAGCAGCTGATGGATGCTGTAGCCCAGGGTTCGCTCCGGCAGCCCTGCCTGATGCACAGGTTTTCTTCGGGACCCAGATCTGCGGAGCATCAAGCAGCGCTAAGTAATAGCTTCCAGCCCTGGGGCGCGTATAAACTCTTCTTTCAAGAAGGATATGAGGAGGGTTGAACTCTCACATCTTCACCTGCTGGTGAAGCTGTGCCGGGGTGGCTCGTGTGTCTAAAAGGCTGAGGTTCAAGTGGGGTGTTGTGTTTTTTCTTTGTGTTTTGGTTTTTGTTTTTTGTTTTTTGTTTTTTGTTTTTTTTTTTTACTAGAATCAGCAGTTTCAGCTGTGGTTTTGTTCCTGTTGACAGCAAGAGTGTTGCTGTAGGATTATGCACTGATGTTGCGTTGTCTCCTGCTTTCCTTGGGAGCTGCCCTGAGCCCCTACAGGGTAATAACCCAAAACACCATCAACCCAAAGCACTATCATCCCCAAGCAATTGCTCTATGTATTTCTGATGATCTACCAGTTTCCCCAGAAAAAAACTGGCCTGTGGGCTGTGTTGAAGGGCCATGTGGAAAGGGAAGGGCAGTAACTGTCCCAACGGCTGGGCACAGCGGGATGCTGAGGATGCAGGGAAGGAGGGGAGACGGACACATGGATGGGAGCCCAGGCGGGATGAGCCACTGTCATCGGATTTTTGCTGGGGTTTGGGTGGCTCTAGAGGCTTGTGGGGCAGAGCACACTTAGACAACACCTGCCTGGTGTGTCTGAAAGCAGATGGATGATGAGGTGGCTGCCGAGAGCCTGTGCCACCTATGATGGTGCCCACTCCAGCTGCAGTGGTGCTCCCCAAACCTCCCTCCTCAGGGTACCGCTTGGGAGCTCAGCCCAGGGGGGCTCGGGGCTTTCGGGACCCCTTCAATCCACAGGACTGAGATACAAGGGATCAAAAACTCAAGCCAGGCTGCTGGATTCCAGCCTGGTTTGAGCTTGTGTCTGACCAAAGCACCTCTCCCAAGATTGTGTTTCATCTTCATTTTTGAGCCACTTGGACTGGAATATCCCTGAGCTTCCCTTGGAGGCTGTCCTGCCGTTACTCCCCCTCCCCATGAACGTGTACCTCCTTATTTCGTCCAGTCTGGCCCTGCTTTTCAACCATCCTCTTTCAAAACAGGCTTCAAGCCCTTTAGGTCTCCGGTTTTTCTTCCTGTTCAGGTGCAAGGGTGTAGTCAAGCCCCTGTCAATCTTCTTTCCCATAAACTTAAGCAGGATGAGGTCCTTATGAGCCTTTCTACAGGGTATCTTCTCTGGCCTTAAAACCATTTTGGGGCTTCTCTGCTTTTCCAATTTTCTCTACTAGATCTGTGCATGCCTTTACCTGCCCCCCT
>VZSZ01010399.1:0-19860 GCA_013398815.1 Ibidorhyncha struthersii
TAACATCTTATGTCCTTCTCTGATTGTTTCCTCTGGTACTTCACACCAATACATTTCTGTACATACTAATCATAGTTGTCCTTTCACAAGCCTCTACCATGATGGCAAACTGGTGTAGCCCTTCAACGGGTGTGGTTCAGTAATGCGGTATTGGGATTTTTGGTTGCCACAACAATTCTGAACCAGCATGAAACAGATTTTTCTTTGGAAGCTGAGGTGTTTGAACAGTTGTGTTTGTGTATCCCCACTAATGCACAAGAATGGGGTTCCAGCAGAGACGCTTAAACAAGTCCTTTTAATTTGGAGAGACATGTTTTTTCTTTAAGACACAATTTTCTCTCTGACACCTATCAGTTTATGTTTTGTCCACAAAGTTTTCTAGCTAGCAAGAGGGAAGAATTTGGTTCATTTTACACTGCAGAAAAATGAACAGGGTGAAACTGAGGCCTGAGAAGTTTTGGAAAGAGTTGTAGGGATGGTGTCAAAGCCAAACAACACCAAATGTAAATGCTGCACAATGCAAATAACACGCTTTCACATAACACAAGTGGTATATGAAAAGGAGATGTTGCCAGGGCAAAGTGTATAAACAGTCATGAGGCGTATTGGGCTAATTTTCCCCAGTAAAGGATGTGGAATGCTGAACCAAATAGGTTTGCCATTTGGTGAAAAAAAATCTGAACATTTGAACATTTTAACTGGCATTTACCTGTTACTTTTCTTCTGGGAAAGCAAAATATAATGACACAGATATTTCAGTGATATGGGCTACCTGTGAGTGCTTGCTCCTTGACTCAGATGCTCCAGACGGTATGTTCATAAATATGAATTTCCATGCTGTTTTCAAATGGATCAAAAAAAACTAGAAAACAAGCTAGTCCAGCTTAAAAAAAAGTTTTTGATCACCCTAGTATTTTTCAGTCTTTAGATACAAAGTCATTTTTATAAAGTTAAGCCCACAGGGAATGGGAAGTATCTTGAGGAGCACTTGGTAAGGGAATTGTTAAAACCAGGATAGGAGATAGTTTAGAAAAGATAATTTTTGTGATATTTTTTGCTTAATTTTTTACTAGATGCTGACCCCCTGCTTCAGTACATTACAAGTTGACGAAGGTCAGAGTTCTCAAAACAGATAAAATTAAGAATGATATCAGCTCTTTAAGCAAAGCAGACTAACAGTCTGAGCATAGGATTCCTCTGTTGTAGTTTCAAAGACAGTGTCTTCCTTTGGATTATGAGGATTTGACTAGTGCTGCATTGTAATCCATTTTTCATAGGTTCTGCTTTTACTGGGAGATCAAAGTCATCACCAAACTAAAAGACGAACAATTTACAAGAGTATGTTAAATTTTGAATGGAGAATCTGAGGACATCATGCCCATGAAACCAACTGCCAAACAGAAAACAGCTTTTTAAAAACTGTTACAACATTTTTTCAATCATTTTAAATATTAAAATCCTCAAGGATAAGAGGAAAATGAGAAGAGTGTTGAAAATTATAAGCATTAAATGTTACAAAATATGTCGGGCCTAAGAAATGTGACAAAACCAATGATAGGACAACAAGATCACCTTTTAATTAAGCCTAAAACTCTCTCTTTTAAGAAAGTCTAGCCATGTACTTTGGCTAGAGCTGAGCATTGAACTCTCCATTTCATGCAAGACCGTGGAGCCCTCTCCTTGCATTTCCTGCCTTACAGTAAAACGTGCCTGTGGTCACAGTTATCCATGTATTTAATTTACATTTGTGGCGGTGTGCACATGTTTTAACAGAAATTAAAAAAAAAAAAGATTTGAAAGGGACAGAGATGGAAGAACATGAATTTCTTTTCTCTCAGTTGGAGTAAAGACCTCAGATGCTTCCAAATGCGTTACACGACCAGTAGCTGAAAAGCATTACACCATCTACACAGTTTTTCTGTACACGTAGCAAAAATTATCAACTAGCTATCTCATTACTTCTGTCTTGGCTGTTCCCCTCTAAAATTTCTGTATCTTCTCTGCAAGTCTCCACCTTAAGAATTATTTAAAGTGTTGCTGCCTTATGTTGTTGTAAAGTTGTTTGCTTAACCCTGTAACACTTTCTCATAATCAAGGTATTTACAAGCACTTGCCTTTTACAGCTCTGCTTTTCTCCCTTTAGCCTGATTCAACTTCTGATATACCAGCTTGACACTCTTGTTTGCCATTTGAATACAACCCTTTCTCCTTTGGTCTGTTTGGAAAGACCTCATAGTTTGCCTTGGGATCATTTTTCATATCTTCAGATATAACCTGTTCCCAACCACAGTCTCTAATTCACCTTTAATTCAGATTTTTTTCTTTAGAGCTGTAGATTTTCAACACAGCATCTCTCAGATCCTGCAAAGGAAGGAATAGATGGGGGCTGGAGGAGTATACCGCTAAATATTCCATTATACTCCATTTGAGACCAGGCTTATCAAGGCACTTTCACATTTCACCTCTCAGTTCCACTTTGAATAAGGTTAAGTGCCAAAAGCTATATTTTGGAAAGAGGAACTCCCAGTGTTTCTGGATTGGAATCATTAATGGAAAAAATCTTTAGTTGCTTAGTCTATCTCTGCTTTAAGACTATTCCTCTCAAAGTGAGGTGATGGGCTCATGCTGATTTTCGTCTTTTAGGTCTTCAATTTTTTTCTCAAAATTCTAAAGACTCACTAGTTGGTTAAACTACTGCAAATGACACAGGCTTTTTTTCTATGGAATTTAAGCTAGGATGCCACAAACTGTATTACAGCTGACATAGCACACAAAAAACAGAGCTGTAATCTTGTGGCCGCTAGCTGTCCATAGGGAAATGAAAAATATTACCCCATTGCAAACTGCTGAATAGCTAAGAATGAGGACAAGACTCTGCATGTTTTTCACTGATAAGTCTTGTATACTGTGATCCTACTTAGAATATGATTTGTCCTATGTTACCATGGAACCAACAGTCCAGTTCAAGTTGCCGCTCATTGCCTACATTGCACAGTAAGTTTGAGGTGAAAGGTAAATGAGAGATAAATGAGGTAAATTTCCCTGTGAGGAAAATTACTGCCTTAAAAATGCACATAAAAGGAAATTGAAAATTCAAGAGAGTCAAATTCACTGCATAGACCTGCTTCTGAGGATAGCAGGGAAGAGATTGGAAAGATGGCAAAAATCCTTGCTTGTTTGTTTATTGTGTCACTATTATGCAATTATTTTTATGGATTACAGCTTATTTATTTATTATTCCATTACAGATGATTCACATCTTTTAACAAATGTATTCCCTCATCAATGCTGCCTAGCTCATGGACGGATCATATCGTGCATGTGAGGCTGATACAGCCATAGGTATGACTACAAATATTCTCTTTCTTACCCACAAGGAGATTAAGAAGGGAAAGACAATGAATATTACTGCACTTAACATGTTGTATCTATTTTTAATTTGCTCACACAACATAGTGTACAAGAGACTTAAATACACGAAACTCTTGAGTAGGTAGGAGCTGTTGATCGCGTTTGCATAAAGTCCGGATTTTTCAATGTTTTTGGAAAAAAACAAGGGTGAGTAACAGTACCAAAATTAAGAATCAGGCAAAGACATTTGCAGAAAAAAATCCTGTGGGATTTAGACACGGACTCCTCTGTACAGTCCAACACTACCACAAGCAGAAGGAGGATGTGAGATCATTCCTCACCACATCTGCCACCCCAGAACCCTCCCTTCTTGTCAGTGCAAAACTGTCGGCATGATGCACCCAGTATGTAAGTAGCATTGTACATTTGCATAGCTATATGAGCAGCAAATGTGAACCCTCTGTGATTTATAGTATACAGACACACAAGTAAGCCCTCTGGCAAAAAATGTTTCTTCGTCAGATCACATCCAAGGCAACAGTTCCTCGAGTGGAAACTTTTATTTGTCCATTTTGTTTTGCTTTTTTATCTCCTCATAGGCTTGGAAGGGTGGAGAAGGGACAGGGGAGAAGCAAAGCTTCAAAAGCTCCTAACTCCACCATTCACATGGAGGAGGAGAAGATTGTGCTGGGAACATGTTAAGGACAAGGGCTGATAACATGTTATCTCTAAATGAGTCGCAGAATTAGCATTCTCTCCTACCTCCCTGCTCTTTCCTTTCCTGAAGCTAAATGGTAAAGCAAGTGCTTAGCAAACAAATGAGGTGATGGTCCATATTACTATAAACCCCTGTTGTTATAAACCACTGCTATAGAGTCCTAGCCCTTTTTTCCATACTTTATATTCTTCATAAAATATTAAGATCGAAATATTCCAAGACCACATAGTGTCTTGGAAGAAACTAGAGGTCCCCTGAAGGCTATATTACGATCACATCGCTTATTTAGGAGCAATAATACCTCATAAAGGCATCTCTTAACAGCTACCTTTGGTTTCTGATTATCTAAGTCAAAGTACATGTTTAAAGGTTAAAAAGTTATAAACTCTTGTAATTCATCTGTGCAGCTGGAAAGCCTGGTAATTCGGTTAACTGCAGATCAGCCACAATCTCACCTAACATCTGACGAGCACTATATTGCCAGCCTCCACAACAGGGCAAGAGTGACAAAGAACTGAGTTTCCTCCTCGATTCCTTTGTATGCAGAGGTATCTCTGTACATAGTACATGGAATGGGTCACCAATACATACGCTATTGTTTGTTTTAAAGCATCTGAAAATCCTATTTGATTTTAAGGATCCTGAAATATACTGTGGACTGCCACGGACCAGCTGGTGTGACTCTATGGTCAGAGCTCAATGCAGCCCTTGAGACAACCAAGGCAGATGAAGAAGAGCACCTAGAGGATACTACTATTTCATCATATTCCACCCAGTGCTGACCCAAAGGTTGAACCCTTGTAAAAGACTGAAAAGTCTTTTAGGAATTTTTTAGGAACAAGCTGAATTCAAAACCCAACAGAGGACATAATTCATTTCTCAATAACTCCTCTGACTTCTTCCTAGCAGAAACTGATGTGCTGGTAAGGGAACACATGAAAATGGAATAACACTATTTATAAAATACTCATAGAGGAAGAGGGGAAATAAAACATTCTTTTGCTGTTCATGGAGAGCTTAACTCCCTCTTGTTGTGGCCCTGTAAGAGAAGTCTATGTGCTTTGGGATGGCAGCTGCTGTTACGTCCTTCCCTACAGCTCTCCCATCTCCTGGGAAGCTGCCATCACGTGCTGGAGGCCGGGCTCTTGCAGCAAGAGCTGCTTTGTAGTGCCAGGATGACTCAGGAGGGCAGACGCACGGGCACAGGAGCCTTTGCTGGTGAGGCATAGTGTATACAAGTAGAGCAAATCACAACAAGCCGTGAGCAGGTGCTGTTCTCCATGGTGGGAGAGGTGGGACCTCGATGAACGGTCCTCCCTTCTCCCATGAAGGGTCTGCTGCAGCGTGCCATTTGACCTACACAGTAACTCCTTTTACCATCCACGGACACATATTAGACCTTATCAGAATAGTTATATTTGGCAAGACAATGAAATCATCCCAGTTTCAGGTCACTTCGTCCCAGTTCCATATCAAAGAGCTCCTATCAGCAGCAGTCTCATTTCAACAAGCTAGTAATATACCTGGAGGTCCTACATGTCAGCAAAAGGTTCGCCACAGCTGCAATTAACCAGCAAAACAGAAGTTTAAAAGTGTATATTGAGCACATGTAAGTGATGAAGTCTATGCATTTGGCTCTGCTATTGTACAGGATTGCATCGGCCTAAGCGAGCCGATGGGAAGGCCTCTGGCAGTGTTAACGGCTGTTTCTGTTTTAAGCTGTGATATGAACCTGCCTGGGACTAACAGTATTTTTCTAGTGCCTCAGGGGGTCCAGAGGGATTACCCTCGGCCAGGGGGATACGTTCCTCCAGGAGCAGCATGGGGAAAGGCAGCTACAGATGTCCACCTTTTTAATCACAGGGTGCTTCACCTTGAGGAAGCAGGTTCCTTTACATTATGTGTTGGACTGTACCAGAAAACATTTCAGAAAAGTTTTGGGTTCTTTTTTTCTAAATATTCATTGTTCTTTGAATGATTATTGCTGCTTAGCTTTGATACAAGCATTGCGACTGTTCTTACCTTGTTCTTGTCCTTGGAAATGAAGAGAGTGTCAAATTCATCCTTGTGTGCATACCACCCCTTTAAACGGTCAAACCAAGAGGTTCCCACCACTCCTAGCAAAACCAGATGGCAGCCTATGCTAATCAGCTGTCCTGGCAGTTTGTACAATTATTTCCCATAGGCTTTTACTGGGCTATGAGAGGTGGCGCGTAGCTGGATGGAAGCCATACAACAGTTTATCTTGGTCTCTCTGTCACTCCGCATAGTCAATAGAAAGGATAAGACCTTTTTTCTATGTATCGTATCATACATTAGACATTGTATTATAATAACAAAGTCCAAAAGAGTTGTCTTCAATCTTTGCCTTTGAGAAAATTCGAACAATAAATTAGCAAAAGAAGCTGCTCATGTATGTTTGATGAAAAAGAATGAGTAGAAATAGACACTGAGGGTAAGGCACAACAAATAGACATGCTCTGTTTTCCGGTTACTTCTTGTAAAAGAAGCTCCAAAACTAATTGTTTGTTAGTCATCTGAAACTGTGACCTTCCAATTTTTGTTCTTGTAAGTAACAGTCACCGCTAGAAAAGAGCAGGGAGGAACAAATTCCAGAGAGTCTGTTGATGTAAAGGCCATCAATTAATGCACGTATCAGTTCATATAAATGTCTTCTATGGGTCTGCAAGGACACGATCAACAGATTTGGCTTCTCCCTTAAACTTGTGAAGCAAATACCCTTTGCCTGTGCAAGTCCCACTTTTTTAGCAGAAGGAAGAGGGAAGTTTGCCTGCACTTTCAAGATCTGGACAGTTTATTTCCACCTACCTCTTTTCTCCCATTCAGCATTAAGGACTTTTAAGTGACCTGAGTGTCATCTTCTATCACCCTCTTATGATATTTCTCATCATGCCTAAGACAAATTCCTTCTAAACACCTACAAAACAAGATCATTTCCCTTCTTTAAATCCCTTCCTCAGACGACGCTATGCTGTGATACCTGGAAACCAGTTGCCAGCAGATGGACAGTCATTGCTGTCATCATTGTCTGCCACACTGACTAATTCTGTCTCCTTATTTCCTTTTTCTCTGGGACACGGATATGTCCATCTGTTGTTTGTTGTCTTGAGATTGTAAATGCATTGCTCTTGTGTGTGTGCACTTGTTAGCATTCTGTATTTGCCTAGGTATTTTGGCTTTTAGGTATTACTTCAGTAAAAATTCATCATGTTTTTTATAATGAATCGATAAATGAAATGTCACTAGTAAATGTTAATAAAACAATGTAAACTTCGGGACAGTCTTCCTTCTATCATAGCGCAGGCAAAACAAATGCATACACCCAGCTATGCTGGCCACAGGTGAAAGCAACAACACACAAAACGCTGTTGTGATCTCAAGACAGAGGAGTGTAATTCACTGCCATATAACCCAAGAGAATAATTAGAACGTGTTAAAATTTTTTTCTGTGAGAAAAACCTAGGGGCCACCAAAATCTAGCGATATTTCATCTGAAAATGCCTATCTATAAAGCAATGTGAATTACAATTAAATACTAGAAATACTTGAAAATTACTAGCATACGAGAATTAGATGACTTGATTTTTTGCTTGAAAATAATGTTCACACTAAACTCTTTGTAAGTTCTTAATATTTTCGTGTATAAAAATGTATTTGGACAAGTCATGTATATGATAAATTGAACATAAATAGACAAGAAAGAATGAAACATTTTGCCCCCAAAATTTTGAATTTACAGAGAGTTTTTACATTGTTCTCAAGGAGAAATGAAGACATTTTCAAAATCATGGTGAAACAGTTCCAGCTTCTGACGAACACCAGCGGCAACTTTCACAATAATCACCTGAAGCTTTTCTGAGAGTTAGTTTGCTGCATGTAAAGATTAAACTGCTTCAGCACTCAAAGTGTAGCAGACTCAGGAGGCCTTTCAGTAATCAGTTTGTGTTCTGTCTTGCGGACGTTCGCAGATGCTCTTTCACTGCTTTTTCAGAAAACAGAGTTTGCAGCTGAAGGTGAGCAGCCAGGACCTCCAGCAACAAGAAGTCTCTGTGCACAATTGACTTCTGATTACAAAAGTGTACCACTCCTTCCATTGCCCTGCCACCTGGGAAGACAAAAATGCATCAAAGTCCTTCTTGGGAGTTCAGGGACACACTGTCAGTGTCTTCACCCAGGTGGTTCACCAAATATTCAGGGTCTTGTGAATAGATCCAAACAGGATCCCGTTGTTCCTCTGAGGCAAATAGTTGCAAAGAAGATAAAAAGTTCAGCTTCCGTGAACCCAGAGGAGTCTGACGATAAGAGGCAACCTCCCTTACGCAGTTATTTTAGTTAGCATTGAGCCCAAATGCACTCGTTCTCTCTCTCTGGGCGAGCTTGTGGTAGTGGTTCAGGCTGCAAGTCGGGGGTCTCAGTAGGGTTATTTTAATGTTCTGTTACCCCCCGGCTTTCTTTCCCATGGTGCCTAGCTAATGTTTGGAAGTTACCCCCCTGCCCTGCCCCAGCTGCCACTCCCTGAAAAGGCGATTGTTTGCTACGCCGTGATTACCTTGGGTAGTCAGACCTTTGCGTGGCATTCCTGGGGTGAAGCTGANACCTGAAAAAACAACTAAACAAAAAAATACCCACAACAAACCCAAATACAACAGAATTTATTGGGAACTTAGCATAAGGTCATGCTTACACACGGAATCAAATGGTTGGTTGCTGCCCAGGTGGTGCCAGGAATGGCCATTGCAAGGGCCCTTGCAGAGGCATCTTCAGCTGGATCAAGTGAGACTCTCACTTTTCTGCTCACTTTAATCAAGCGGCCCCATGGTGCTTACGTAAGACTCAAACAGCACATACAACCCAGTACAAAGAAGTTATTTCAAATTTGGCACATTACAGCATTTCTCTAGAACACCACCAGCTTAGTCCCAGTGGCCGTTTGAACACGTAAGTGAAGGGCTGGGCTGAGCTGCAACTCCTGCTTCGCAGGCTGACACATGTGGGCACAGCGTCACACTGGTAAGGAACATGCGTGGTCTGGAGTTAGCAGAGCCTTGGCCAGGAACAGACACAGCCCCAGGCACAGGGGAGTGAGGGAACACTGCAGAAGAGACTGAAGTGGACCTGTGAGAGGTTAAATGATCACATGGCTGCAAAACTTTACATGGCCTAAGAACATGTACCACCCAGACCAGGGCTAACATGGGAACTGATGGTCCCTCAGTTCCCAGGAACTCTGTCCCTAGTCTCAGCCCTTCCAGCGTCCTAAATGTTTAACCCTTTGACAGGTTATAGGCCGCTTCTACACGCCTACTGAAATTAACGCATTTGCATAACTAGATTTTTTTTTAACTTTCATGTTTCAGAAAAATTATTGTTTTATGGGTTGTAACATCTTTACACGTTCGCATGTTTCACTGCGTCCAAAAATTACTAATTCTTATTGCCAGAGCATATTAAACATGAGAGAAACAGGTTAATGCTAAGACTCCTACACCTACATCTAGATAGACATCAACATGTAAGTGAGTCTAAATGAAAGGGAAGTATCTAAGCTTTAGTTACAGTAAATGGATGCTCTGGCACGTTTTAATGGCTTTAGCAAAGGCATCTACTGCTATTTGCACCACACACAACCATCCCTGCCAGCCACCAGCCACCCTGCTGGAGAGGCAGGACTCCTACATTCAGCCAGAGCAGCATGTCTTAGATATAGCAGGGTGCCTCAAACGCCCAAAATACTTGTTTCAGCAGATAGCCTCAGTCTCTTAAATGGCGTTAACCCTGTGCAGTAGAGCCCCCCATCAACAGTCAGTTCAAATGTCCTTTTGAGAGGCCTCTGAGACCTAGGGGATGTACTTTATAAAACATAGAGAAAAACAGAAATAAAGGATGAAATAAAGACTTTTAAAAAATATTTTTATTTATGGTACAAAAGAAATACTTCTTTCCCATACCCCAGTGGACCGTCTTGTGCAGCCCCTAAAGCGCACGCACCCCACTTTGGACTTCACAGCTAATGCCAACACTGATCCACCTCATAAGCACACGTTCATGTTTACAAGTGATACAGCTAGAGAAGGCAGCTAACTAAAAAGAAGTTCAGTAGTAAACTAATCCCTGGTGGAACAGCCTTTTCGTGAGATCACTGCACTGTCTCTGTACTTTGCAAATAGTTGCAGGAGAATTTGCTGAGGCATAATAGATATTTGTTGATCAAATTTGGTATGAAATAGAGCATTGGCCACAGAGGCAGCATAAACATATTTACAGAGGTAAATCATGACCAGGCACTCCAATAAAGTACTTCCATAGTATCTTCATCCACCGCTTATTGACAGTTAACTACGATGCATAGCTTGCTACGGGATGGTAGGTGTTGCTTGGTAATTTCAGCAACTAAGAAAATACCAAATTTTCCAGTAAGACAAGGACTGTAATACTTCAGAGTTTCAGACCCACCAGGAGGGCACTTTTGACTGAAGATCAAAACTACAGGTTTACTCCAGCATTGTGCTTCTCCACAGCCCCCAAGCATTTATGGAGACAGAGTTTATGTCTAGAAATTGTTGAGTTAGGGTCACAGTCCAGAAAGGCATCCTTTAAGGAATCTTCTCTGACGTTAAGACTTGAGAAGCACGGCAGCAAGCCTAAAAAAAGGTGGGGAGAGAAGAACATGAGTAGTTTCATGGACAAAACCACCATTTTTAAAGAGCATTTTCCAAATTAGCAGTTTAGTAAGCTTAACAAGTATAAGAGGTTATATTTCATCTTAACGAAATGGGAGCTTTCAAGACAAAATTCTAAACAACTGATATAAATCAAATATTTAAAGAGGATGAAAACCCAAACAACACCCAACATGCAAACCCCATACAACACTCTTCCTTTTACCACGTTCTGAACTTTAAAGCTTTTGCCAGTAGGAGGAAGAGAGGATGTCTGTGTTTCACTGATACTTCCGATGTGTTCAGGACCAGAAAACACTTAAGACAATACCTCACTTCAATACACAGATGTTAAATACAGTTAAGCAGATGACTCAGTCACCAGTTATTTCATAGTTTAAACAAAAGTCTGTACTGAAGCTTGAACATGCTGAACAGTGCTAAGACACCACAGAATCAGAACATGGGTCCTCAGAGTCAATTTGTTAGTGTAGGAAAGAGAAAGCTTACGAAACAAAAATTACATCTAACATTCAGCTGAAAAGGTCTTAAGAAGTTACAAGGCCCAAAGTGAAACATGTGGATAGGATTTATAAAAACGCCAACAGCTCAAACATGTGAATTGCTCAGAGCTGTGTTTTGAATATATGAAGTTCTAAGTACTTTCAGAAAGCAGAATGCACTAGTTCTCGTGTCAAAGCTGAGGAGACACTGGATGGTTAGGCCTCAGTGCGCCTTGTTCTTCAACAATCAAAGGCTGACAGACTCCACATAGCTTTACAAAAAAAAAAAAAAAAAACAAACACACAACCCTGAGCATAATTTTGGACTATGAATGCTTTGTAAGTACCTTGTATGCCCACAATAAGTTACTTAGGAGAAAATATTAAGAAAATAGAAAGAAGAAAAAAAGCCTAATTTACATGTGCAAACAGCTGCAAGCTTCACAAAAGATTTAACAGTTGTCAGTTACATCAAGGTGGCATGCATTTATATGCAAAACCTTTTTGGTCTTGATATCCTGTGATTACTCAATTCACAGAGAATAAGCAGACAGTAGCAGACAAGAAAAATGAGGAAAGTGAAGAGATGAAAAAAATCCACCATGCAACGACATATGCATATTCATTTTGAGTATTAAAGAAAAGATGCAGATTCTCTTAAATTTTCTTAGACAGAAACTATTTTTGGGAATACTTACAGCTTTCTCTTCCAATGAGAGTACACCATCTACAGCCACTATCTGGTATTGCTTTTCTTTTAAGCTACCCACAAATTTACGAAGTAGTTTGAGACTAGTACCATCACTGTTTTGTTTTAGCAATTTCTGCATTTCTTGGGAAGGACATCCCGGATCAAACAGTAGCAAACATAAGGTTTTATTCTTCTTCTCTTCTATTCCAACAATGGTACGACTATGACCTAATTTCAAAAGAGTTTCAGTATTTTAAAAACACATAAATCCCATTCCTTATAGCATACTACTTATTTTCAGATCAAGGAAAATATTACTTGAAATTGAATAAGGTAGTTCTAAGTAAAGAGCAGATGCCAAAGAGTTGAGATCCCAGTCACACCATCCATCCAATAAAAATACAAACTTTAATGTTGCTCTTACTAAATAAAAAATAACAGGAAATAAAGCCATACCTTCAATTAAATGAAGGAGGAATATAAAATGTTGCTCTGAATTGCTGCACATATAAAGAAAGATAGAGAAAAGAAAGAAACCAGCACGTTGTGATTCTGACCTTGATGTTGCAAGTAGATAGGTGGTTTGGAAGTACACAACACCTTTGCACCACCTTCATCATCTGTAGAATAGTAACGCAAAACCCACTCAAATAAATGAGGGTGTGTACCCACAGGGCCAGTTGGTTTGTGAAAGTCAATGATTTGACACCTACAGAACATTGAGAATGAAAACAACAATGCATTTTCAAGCAGGTTGTTTGTGAAAACAACTTTTTCACCTCTCAATCCTTTCCTCCTGCATCAAGAATGTTTTGTAAACACAGCAATTCCAGGCATCAAGTGGTCATTACCAGTTTTTTGGGTTTTTTTTTGTTTGTTTTTTTTTTTTGTTTGTTTGTTTTTTAAATACAGGAGTAGGGGACACATAATTACAAAGCAATGTTATATATACTGTTCAAAACTGGAAGATTTATTCCGTAACAAAGAAACACTACTCTGTTCAGTCTAATGAGTACTTGGGATGCTTGCAAAAACTGAAATGTTTGATTTTTTTTTGTATAAGTTACACACGTACACTACAGAAGCCAGTTAACAGCTCTCAGAATTATGCAAATGAATAGCTGAAATTCAGATTCTTCTTGAGAAGAAACTTCTAGAGAAATTAAGTTTTTTATCAATGTTTGATTTTATGCATATGTGGCACAATTCTTCACCAAGTCTCAATGATCTAAGTAGTTATTCAATTTATATACCCGCATAAGGAGTTACACAGCTTTACACTGTGCTACATCAGATCTGTTTATAGGTCGGTTAAATTTAAAGCCACTAAGGTGGCTTTGTCATCGCACTACCGGCAATTCTGACCTTTAAAGGTAAAGCACTTAAAAATAACAACAATAAAAAAGCACTATTTACTTTATCCTGAGACTGGTTAACAGTGAATAAATTTCACATGCTCCTATCCATGCTTTAGAACCATGTAATCTGTTGTTGAAGTGAGACGCCCCGTGAGGATCAAAGCCTTCTCTCCAGGCATCTTCAATCATGGACTGAATCTTTGGTATACTAGGAATCAGCGTAGTATCTGCAACAGAAAAGGTTCTGAATTACAGTTACTGAAATAGTCTATTAGTTAAAAATATTCAGCTTCTTTTACAAGAGGCTGTTGATGATACAAAGATGCACAAAAAAACACGAAAGCTAAAACTTCACACCATGCCTTGCCAGTATTCACCCCTCTAATTCTTTCCACAGTAAGCTGCAGTGGTGTAACAAGCATTTAGTAGGTATCATTGACCTAGTAAGCCTCACTGTGCAAATGAAAAGGTAAAACATCAGTCAGTTGTCATCATCGGTTGTCATCCAAGGTACGTGAAACAAATAGGCAGCGTTTTGTTTAATACCTTTCAAGCAGTCATTATACAAGCTGTTTCGCAACAGCGAGGAAAGGAGCATCTGGAAATTCCTGTATCCACAACCCCAGCCTCTGTCACCCAAAGATGAGTGGAAGTGATCTACTTCTGTTGAAAGCCATACATGCCTCACATCTTTATTTTCGTTCTGATAGTACTTGCACAATGCTTCGATGACTCCTAAAAGATCAAACATAAAGTTTACCTGCAAAATGAAGAAGCTTCTTTCTCCAGCTTGGAACAGATACAGATTAAGACAATTTATTGTAAAACTTCTAAGTGATCCTACGTTACATCTGGAACCCAAATCACAAAAACAGTGGACGTTGCACCTATTTCATTTTGCAGGTGTTTACTTTGATGAATTTATGTACTATGAACCTTTCAGAATTCAAGCTATTTTTTCACTGGTGCTACACAATGAATATTTTAAATTTAACAGCTTGGACTACATCAAAAACTGTGATACACGCAGGAACTATTACAATGAAACAGGAAAAGCAATGTCACCAATGAAGCATTTCTATGCCACTGCCACCTCCAGTACAACATCCCCTTAAAAAACATGGCAATAATTATGCATACTATATAATCCTTTTATTCCACCCAAATTATTTTTCCTGGAGAAACTAAGACAAGAAAAGGAATGGCACATAATTTGAGAATTACTGTCAGTATTTTTAAAAAAAAACCACTTGCAGGATATGTCAAACCCTCCTTTGTTACATGAAAGAACAGGCTTGGGAATGCTCTCTCCAATTTGTGTATGTAAATTCTCAAAGGCCCTTTATTGCCATGCAATTGTGAAGACAATCATTCCATAGCCATCACAGGTTATTTTTTGAATTCCTCTCTGAAGTCTAAATCATTGCCAAGAATGGAAATTTTAAGTGTATTATTTCCACTCAATAAATCTTATAGAAAAAAAATTGTTACTCGTCAAGAACTAAATGGATATTTTGTAAGCTAGAACAACTAGCAATAAGCTAAGGGACCTCTGAACTGTGGTCTTGGCAAGTAAAGACAAGGAAGCCTTTTGAAAGGGACACAGAAATGCACTGGCACTGTATTTTTGTACCAATTATAAAACATTTCAAAGAAGATGTATCAGGTAGATGTCTACTCCTCCCAGTCCTATCTTGGACTTTATAATCAGATGAACACTGTGCTTACCTGGGACCAGCTACTACAGCTACTACAACTAACTGAAGCACAAGATAAAAAGATACTGTAAATTTTGACAGCTACTCTAGGTTAGGAACCAATAAGCACTAAGTAGTAAACAAGCACACACTCAAGGACAACCAACTAGTAATAAGTCATTTGCATCTTTCAATACATATTGTATTTGGGCTTGTAACCAGACAAATTGGTTCCAAGGTTCGGGGGGCAGGGAGGGGGAAAACAAAAGGAAAAAAAAAAAAAGAAGAAGAAAAAGAATAAAGATTAGAAACACACCAAGCTTTAATTTTCTTATTACTGTAGGACTAAAATGGTACAGATTGATCTAGAAAATAAGGATTAGAATTAAAATGTAACTAATACTAAAATTTAATTACATGCTTTGTTACAGACAGGTTTGGTCACTACAACCTAGGTCTAAAAGGTAGTCTTAGTTGTATATAATTTCAGCATTTTTACCTGAGGTCTTTGTTTTCCCATCATCTATACCAAAAGCCAAACATTCCATCATGTCAGCTTTTCTCTTGTGATATTCAAAAGGCTGCATCCTTCCTTTATCAACTTCCCTTTCCATATTCTTTAGGAATTGCTGCTTGTAGCCTCCAGAATTATCCAAGCCATACTGTCTCTGTTAGGGATGGAATGTGCACGATTTAAACCTTGTTTTTTTAAAATTCACATTTATTGATTTCGAGAAGCTGCATGCACAATCAGTAACTTTGAAAAATAGTGAACAGTGAGACCTAAAAACTTCACATTTATGATACTTTACAGCTGAAGACCAAGGTTCAACTCCTGAATAGGAACGTGGGACTAGGAAAGTCACACCTGGAAGAGCAGGCACATCCCTCTGCTCCCTGTTGAGCAGACAGCCATTGGCACAGAGGCAGGCAACGGCTGGAAGGTAGTGAAAGCGGGAAATGAGCTATCAGGGCTGTCAGATGGGAGGGGGAGGGAAGCAGGACCTAGCTGGGGAGTGGAGCAGGTGATGGCATCCAGGAAGAGGAGAGCCAGGATGCTCAGAGCCTCAGGCATTCTGCCAGGGAATATGCCCCAGGCTGCGCTGCAAGGCAGAGCACTAGAGCTGAGGAGAGCACAGTAGAAGGCAGCAGGCACACTGGGGCCCCCGGTGAGAGCAGTATGGCATGCACAGGGAGCACCCGGTTCCATCCTGAGCCAGCACCCGTCAGAGCAGTAAAGCCAAGTACCTCAAGGATGGCATGCCCAGCACCTGCGCCACGATCAGGGTTGCTGAGAACTCGCCTTTGCCTGCAACATACTCCTGCACCACTACTTCAACAGAGCCTGTCTGACTGCACAGGTCTGAGCTGGTATTGCTATTCCAGGTCATTACGGTTCCAAGATACTCAGCTTCTAATGGCACAACTGTTCAAAATTTTACCATTCCGAAATATTACTGTACCTGCAGCTTTTTGAATTCTTCCTTCTCTCGCTTCTCCTCTTCTGATCTCTGCCGATTATCTTCTTCAGTTTGGAGCCATTGAGCCAATTCTAGATCTCTTAAGTTTCCACCTACCCAGGAATAACATTCCAAAGAGGGAAGACTCGATCAGGAGGTTAACAATGCTTTGATGGATCATTTATTTAATTTTATTTAAGATGCTTTTCTAAGCAAACATAAACACAACTGAGCTTTAATTTTAGGAGATGCATCCCACACTATTTTGAGCTATTAGCAACAAACAGTAAACAGGACTGACTGCATTCAGCCTACCAAGACTCGGCCTCTTGACTTGGACAAAGTTTATGCCAAGTTACAGAAGCAATTACTTGGCAAATAACGCATGTACCTCTACTACCAAGAAAACAGCTTTTGTTTACTACGTTTCACATAATTGTTAGCAAGAAGTCCCAGTTTCTTGAATACCACATGCTTATTAGCTTCTAACCACTGCCAGCAGTCTCATAACAAAGTGACAAAAACAAATTTAGGATCAGAGAACTGGATAGGGAATCTCTAGCATTTTATTAGCCAAGCTAATAAACAAAATTGATTTTGATTCCTTTACTTTATCGCTATGACTAATGAATCAGCACAAGCATTTAGAGAAAATAATTGAGAAAAAAATCTGAAGTTTTCATAAGCTACAGATTTTCAGCTCATCACACCAGAACATGCCACTTTAAATTCCGTGTATGTAAATCTTCTATAGAACTAGGAAAAAATACAATAATACGGCTGTCTTTTAAACACTTTTCGCTCTAAGTTTTAGTTTTGGCTAACATGCAGTGCATTTACTTAACAAGCATGAATAGACAAATATTTCTGTTAGCATGTGTAATTAAGCAGAGCACTTGGGCAAGTGATAGGACTTGCTATTAACTATGTTCACTCCATTATGTATGTGTCCAGTTCTCTTTTTAAATATGGAAGTATTTAGTTTAAATTTTGTCTGAGATTCTATACTACAACATGCAAATACTTGTAAACGCTTTCAAGTATTATCAAGCTTGTATCCTTTCATGTACCTTCTGAAAAGCTCTGTTCCTCTAAGTGTAAATCCACATGTTCTTCAAGAATCTGAATGTTTGTACAGGTAAGACTGCACATTGGACATTCATATAGCTGTTCATCATTTCCTGTGTCTGAAAAAGAAATGCAGTTTCTTAATTAATTTAATTCCTGGTTTCTGTGAGAATCACCCCCCTAACTGATATACAGCCTAAGACAAATACACAGTAATGAATTTTACGTTGCCATTGAACCCCCCCAGCGAAAGGCAGCCAATTCTAAACAGCCATTACTCTTAACCATTTAAGAATTTGTATCTAAATACCTAACAATTTTAAGACATATTTTCCTTCTTTCTGCTAATCAAATTTTGCCCCATTTAACTTATAGATCACAATTTGCTATGATGATATTTGTATTAAGAAATGCTTCATCCGAAATATCAAACTGTTAATGAAAAGATCTGTCCTGCTAACAGAAGAACACCTGCTTACAAAACTTTTAATATTTGTGTGATAACAGTGCAGTTGGTGGGCACAAAGAATAAAGTCAAACGTGTTGTCATTCATACTTTGTTGGTTTTCCTGCATCTCCTCAAATAAATATTCTTTCTGCAGTTTTAGTATTATTATTGAAGAGTACCATATAGAATGGGTAAGGTTCAAAGGGACTTCTGGAGATTATCTAGTCCCTCAAACCCAGGTCAAATTAAACAGACTAAGTTATATAGGGCCTTTTCCAGTCAGTTTTTGAGTAAGTCCAAGGACAGACACTCCACAAGCGCCCCAGACAATTTATTCCAGTTTGACCATTCCCACAGTAAAAAAAAAAAAAAAAAAAAGAGTGATCTTGTGTTTAAATGGCATTTCCTGTATTTCAGCTTGTGCCTGCTGTCCTTTCACTAGTTCACTAGGCACCAGGGGAGAGCCTGACTCCATCTTTACTGCCCTCCTTTGGAGTCCCTAGATTTTACTTGCACCTTCCTAGGTTCACAAAACATAGGAATTAATACGCTATATCAGTCGTTTCTGGAAAGCATTTGCCCAAGCTAAAAGTTCATGGCTGGCTAGAAGGAAACTTGATGGTATAATACTCTAAATTCACCAGCAACATTTTGCATAACACTGCAAACATATAGTTTCCTGAAACACACTGCGTACATAAAACAACCAAACCAACCTTAATGCAACTATTTTTAAAATAGAAAATGGCAGGCATGGAAGCAAGTCATTTATTCAAGCTCTGCATTACTTGCACACATAGAAGTAAGATATCATTAAATGCTAAGATCTGTTGTAGGGTTTTTTGTTTGATTGTTTGTTGTGTTTCTGTTGTTGTGGGTTTGTTTTTTTTTAAGAAAAATGTACTTTTAACCACAGACTACACAGTGTGGTTGATTGTAATGCCACATTCAGCATCCTCATCATCATTTGTTTTTCTTGTCAGTATACATCGCTTGTTACATCAAGAATGCTAGTCTTCTAAGAGAATTACCCACTAGCAGAGATGTCATTACTAAGGTTTTCACATAGCTACCAGCAGCTTTGGACAGTTAGTCAGAATAAAGTTCTGAGCACGCTTAAAATAAAATGCACAATTCAAATAAGTAACCGTTTTCCTTATCCCAACTTTATCCCCCAAAACATTCCTGTGGTCTCCAAATCAACACTTAGCTCTTCAGAATACCTCGATGCTGGGTCTTTCCTAAGTTTCTACCTCAAACTGAAAACTGCCTTTTCCTAACGAGTACTGCAACTGGTCTACAGGATCCTGTCAAAGATGTGACTTCAGGAGGCAAAGCTAAACCTTTGTGACAAAGCATGTGTCAAGCAGGTAAAAGCCACCTCCCTATCACACAACAGCTTTACGATTTTCGCTGATACGGATGGCGTATTTTGGGCATGCAGAACACGGCAGGTTCGTCTGCGTCAGTGTTTTTAGTTCTGCTCTCCGGAGCAGATTTCTCACGCGACATCTTCGCTCGCTGTCCCTTTCCAAGCAACTTCCCTCTACCGCCCCTGGTTCGCACCCACGAGCAGTCCCGGAGCTCTCCGGCTGCACCCCCGGTGAGGAAAACCCCACGGACGAGGCACTCCGGCCGCACCCCCGACACGCTGCAGCCACCCCCGGGGTGGTCAGTCCCCGGCACACCGGCAAAGCTCCCCGCCCGGGTGGACCACGGCCAGCCCCAACCTCCGCCGGGGCCCGGGCGCGACGCCTCCGCCGCGGCCCCTCACCTCCGCCCGTGCCGCCCAGCAGCTGTCCGTGCCGCGCCCTGACGTGCGCCTCCAGCTCCCGCCCCGCCGCCTCCCCGCACAAGGGGCACACGGGCAGCCCCTCGGGCAGCTG
>VZSZ01010399.1:20725-46786 GCA_013398815.1 Ibidorhyncha struthersii
GGGCCGGGGGGGGGGGGAGGGGACGTGGCGCAGCAAGGCGCCTTGTGTATTTATGGAGCCTTGTGTAAGCAGGAAGGAAAAGAACGATGAGTAGGATAGGTCTTAGTCTAGGCACAACAAGTGGGTGAGATGCAGGATGTGATGGGTGGAGGGATTTAGTGTTAAAAGGCGCGTAGTTTTGCAGGGCAGAAGTGGATCTTCCTTGGATCTAGATCAGCCGGGAAGCCTGAATAGATCAGGGACTGCCAGTCTTTTTTCCTTTACGATGTCTATACCAAAACCCTTGGGGGGGGATGAAGCTATAAATTTATAAGCTTTTCTTTTTGAAAACACTTTTGTTGAGGTCTTCCTCGTAGTTGTGCCTCTAGCTCTTCATAGAGCTGGGGACATAAACTTGAATGCATGCTTCTCTTGTTTGGTTCGTTGCTTGGCCTGACAGTTTTATTGGCACAACTAAATTAGCAAGGCATGAATGATTAAGGAAGTGATGATGTTCTAGGACTAGTTAAGCCAGTAGTGTTGTTGGAAAAATGATCTTCTTAAATGTACCTTTAAAGTAGCATGACAATTAGTAGAAAATTGCTTTAGATGGTGGCACACAGCATTGTGGTCCAGAGATGGTGGTAGTTTACTAAAGCTCTTGTGAAGCAAATGTATTTGGATAAAACAGGCTGCTGAGTCCTCGGAGTGTCGTGTTGATGTCTGCCTAAGTCTGCAGACTGTTTTCCTCTCATAGCTTGTGTTTATTGCTCAGCAGTCCTTGGTACTGCTGATATATTTAAAAAAATATATAAATCAATAGTCTCAGCGTGGAAGTTGATAGAGAATTGTGCACAGCTCAAGAGCTGTAGTTCAGATATCTTCTTGTTGTAGAAGAATTCCAAACAAGTGAAAATTCTTAAATCATATTTTCACCAGTTATTTCTCAGATGAAGGCTACAGTTTTAGCTTTAAAAACTAGCACTGTGCTGTTAACAACCCTTTTCAGTCAATTTGATCATTTCAGTGACAGAATCATGTTTTATCACTTTTATCTTTTCACAACTGATATGCCTGAAATGACAATCAGATTCTAATTCTCTAATCCATCAAAAGAGCTGTTAATTAGAACGAGTCAATCATTTTGTTAGTTTAAAATGGAAAAGAGTATGCCTGTCTTGGTGCTACTGACCCTGAATTTGGTTTTCTGCAGTTTTTTCCGCATACAGTTTAGAAGGAAAAGCAGCATAGCCTTTAGATCCTGTGTTATGTTTGTGAGGTAGGCATCTTAAAAACAAACAATGCAGTAAGATATTAAAAGAAGCAGTAAGTGCTACAGGTTTTCTTCTTGGATTTGTCCTTATTTTTTAATACATTTAATGTCTCCTCTATGAGAGGAGGAAGCAAATTCCTTTACTTGCTGACAGAATCAAAATTTAGCAATGTTATGTTTTTCCTTTTTGTTTCTCAGTTTGCTCATAAGACCCATACTTTCTTTTTGCAGTCACTTATGCCCTTTAATGAAGTATCTGATCCGTGAGATGAACCGTTAGTTTAATCTACAGTTTAGAAATGCCTATCTAGGCAAAGATTTTTTTCTCTGATTTTTACTTTAGAGATTTTTGTTGATGAACTGGGTATTGCAAGTATCTACAGGAGTATATAGCTGCTGCTGTAGATCCTTTTGTAGTACAAGAGATGGCAGGTTTGCCTTGCAGAGTTTGGCCTTTTGGAGTAATTTTTCTTTTTTTAATAGACAACATGGCAAGCCCGGGTAAAGATAACTTCAGAATGAAAAGCTACAAGAATAATGCACTTAATCCCCAAGAAATGCGCAGACGCAGAGAGGAGGAAGGAATCCAGCTTCGGAAGCAAAAAAGGGAAGAACAGGTAAGTATCTTGGTGAGCTGTTGAGTGCTTGTGAAGCTAAATTCAGATATGCAAAAGGACTTCAGCAGACTCCTTCTGTAGAGCAGAATCCAGAGTGCCAGGTTGAATGTCTGTTTTCTGTGCAATCTTGGGGAGCACCGGGCACCTCTCGATAGAATCATAAAACAAAAAGTGAACAGAAGCCCTCTTCAGTCACTATGGCACAGAGAGGAGAAACCTGTGTCTTAAGTTTAATCCTTAGTCTAGGTTTAAACATGTAAGTCTGGGCTGAAAGGATACTCTTATTTCCCGTAAAGATTAGAAACCTTGCATTCTATTCCAGAGTTCAGGCCAAAGTTGTACTGTTAGAAGGGAGGAGATTTATTTTCATCTTTGAAGCTGTACTTCAAATTGCCCCAGAGCTTTTCTACAGTAACTTAGGTGGCTACCAATTAGTGATCCCCAGACTATTCTATATAACATTTTCAGCTGTCCTCATTGAATTTTTAGTGATCAGAGTACCTGGAGCATTGTATAATTTCATGGTTTGTGGTAGTTTATTTTCCCAGAACGTTTAGTAGTTTCTTGCCAGGAAAGTAAGGAATGTAGTTTGTTTTTCTGCTTGGTCTAAAGTGGCTGAATTTGTCTCCCACACCCTAGAGAGTGTCCCAGGCACTGATCTACAGTCTTCTCTGAGGTGGGAATGCTTACCCTTCTCCTGGGAAAGTGGTGCTACTGCATGGAAAAAGAATTTAAATTAGTTGGGCCAGAGAGGTAAGAGTAAGAAGTAGTATAATACTGGAGCATTTACCTGTGAACGGGTAACTGTGTTGCAGTTCTTGCTGAAAGTTTTGTTTGTGTATTTTGTAGTAATTACTCCCTAGGTAAATTCTGAAAATAACGGCTGTGTCCTTTCCCATGCTGACTGTTGTAACAATGAGAATACTTTTTTGTTCTCCTTGATCTTAATTTGTTGGACTGGTGTTTTGCAGCTCTTCTTGAACGGGGGAGAACAAGTTTATGCAGGGGAATGAGATTGCTTTTGCTCCAGAAGAAATTATGACCGGTAGATAGACCATGATCCTAAACAATAAGTTTATACATTTCGACCAAGAGCTTCTGTGTCCTTGTTGAGTGGTAGAAAGAATGGCTGGTCTTCCAGAAGAGGAATGTTGTTTCTTCTTCCTTTGTGGGTTTAAATGGAATTAAACCTTGTTTACGCCCAGGATTCTGCGGTTGTTTTTTGTGCAGGATTGTGCCCAATCCAGAGGTGTGTTGAACAAGGGAGAGAATGCCTTGGTTTAGGTTCATATTGGAAATATGGGTAGACGTATGCATGGAGTTGCTTCTGCAGTTTTGGGCAGGTACAGTAACAGAACTCTAGGTGTCTATAGACACCTGAAGGACAAAACCTTCAGGATTTAGCAGGTTTCATTACTATGCTTACAGGTGAAATCTTAGGCAATAAACTGAGATTCTAACATTTATTTTTAAAGATATCAGCATAATATTCTTAGAATTGCTAATTACAATAGTTGTAAATGTAGTACTGGATTAAAGATAAAAATTTAGGTTTGGTTTCTAGAAGAAAACAGGCTAATGTGAACTTCTTGCTTGTATGCCAGAAAACAAAGAGGCACGTATTAAACATAGCTTATTAAATACTACAGTGCAGGTATGTATTTTGAGCATAGGAAGTATGTGTAGCCAACTCTAAAGCAATTTTTGGATGTAGAAAATGTTTAATGTTACATACATTAAAAATTCACCTTGAAGCGATGCTATTTTTTTTCTCCAGCTGTATTAAAATAATGTTTCTTTTTTAATCTTTCTGCAACTGCATATGAAATATAGATGCTGTTTAATTGTCATGCAAAGAAAGTACATAGAACTTAGGCTTTCTTTGGAAGGGAGGAATGCAGTCTGCTGAAACACAAACATTGGCTCTGTGTTGATGATTTTAGCCTATAAACTAAAAAGGGAGAAAGTAACTTGTAGAACAGTTTCCTGCTTAAAAATAAATGCTAATTTTGAGGAATAAAAGACTGAAGAACAACTGTATCTTCTTTTTCGTACATGTAGAAAAATGTATGGATCTTTGCTAATTAAAAGAACACCAGTTTTAAAGTGTCTTTCTAAAGTGTTGCAGTGCAGTTTATCAAGATAAAGATACAGTAGTGTTTTTGCCCTTTATGTTCTTTAAACTTTCATGTAGAATTCCATTTGCATGGATGAGTAGGAAGGTGAGTAGTTGAAATGCTTTGACTAGTGTTGGTGAAAGTGTTTCTTCAAGTGTATGTCATCAGTACCCACCCTATGATGAGTTCTAATGTCTCCCAAAAATTTCTTCTTTGTTCAGCTGTTTAAACGCCGAAATGTTTCTCTCCCGGGAAATGAAGAATCTATGGTAGAAAGTCCAATTCAGGATCCTGATGTCAGCTCTACTGTACCTATTCCAGAGGTAATTACTTGAGAGTGTTCAGAATGTTATCTGTTAATGTGCATACTACTGGACATAAGAAATCCTCCTCTCATTTTTAGGAAGAAGTTATTACAGTAGATATGGTGCAGATGATTTTCTCAGATGATCCTGATCAGCAGCTCACAGCAACTCAGAAATTCAGAAAATTGCTATCTAAAGGTATGTAAACATTGTATAATATTTTTTTTTTGTTCCTTCTGTGTTATTATTACTAATTTTAGTGATAGAGAGTCAGTTAACCTTTAGTTCTGTTTCACTTTAAAATAGCGCTTGCTGAAACTACTAGTTCTGTTTATAGAGAAACTGTGCCAAATCTCTTCCAACCTAATGGCTAAATACAGAAAGCTTCATTATTCTAATGTTAAGTCTTTCAGACAAAGTAACAAAAGCAAGGATATTTTGGTTGAAGTGTCCAGGGCAGTAACTAACTGCACGCTAACATTACTTACAGTACTTGTTGCAGTGATTCAATTTCTGGTTCTTGTTCTGCAGTTGAGCGGAGAAAAAATATATGGCTGCCAAAGAACAGTTGTAACTCGTTTTTGTTGAGACTGTAAGACATGCAGGCTTAAATTAATGCTGGTGTTTGTATAGCATAAGAGGTAAAGGTATGCTTGCTCATTTAAAATAGTATCTAATCATAATTGCTCTTCCACTGACCTGAACTACTGATTGAGGGAACAGTGTTTTGTAATGTGTTACTAACTTGCCAATGGATAATAGTCTGTTACTATTAGTATACATAATAGGGTGTTTACTAAATTGTAGCACTTATGGAGATGGTCCTGCAGTCTTCTAAAGTCAAAAGTTTAGCTCTTCCATTTGAGATTAAAACAACTGAATGCTAAAAATTATAAGAACTGAGAATCGTATTCATGTTTTGTGTCATACTGAAAAAGTAATTTATTTGGTCTTTTATGTTAGACTTACACAAACATGTTTATTTTTATTCCCTAGAGCCTAATCCACCTATAGATGAAGTCATACAAAAACCAGGAGTAGTACAGAGATTTGTGAAATTTCTAGAGAGGAATGAGAATTACACTCTGCAAGTGAGTTTGCCTGGTACTGATTGGGGGTTTGGTATGGGATTAGAACCCCCTCAAAAGAGCTTTGGAAAGCGTGTGATTATTGGGTTTTTTATGTGTGTGTAGATATATATAACACCAAATTTAAATTATTTAACCATCAAAGCTGTAAATTTTAGTTGTCTAAAATGTCAGTTACTGCCAATGAAATTGTGACTTGGCTCTTGTGAATGTCATAGTAGTTTTTAGGGTTACCTATTCAGCTGGTCAAATAGTTGGGGTGTTGAAAGCAGAATGTGTTCAAGAGAGTTTCCAGAGTGGTATATTAAGATCATCAGTGCTCATGTGTGAGCAGAATCTGTTTTGTTTGTGTTGAGTATTTTGTAGTAGCTTTAATTTGAAATCTTAGAAGAAAAAAATACAGGAAACTGAAAGGCTTGTATAAAATCCTTTTAGAAAAATCTTTGGAAAATATATAATTAACGATAGGAATAACTAGTTCTGTCTGCTTGTGGTAGCCCATGGAATGGCACTTAGGCCTCACGTACATTCATACTAGAAGAATTAACTTAATATAGAGTAAACAGAAGGGATTTGTACTAGGTAGTATAGATTTGAAATCTTCCTTACAATTAGTGCTGCTAGCCAAAACCTAAAAATTTGTCTATGCCAATTATTTTATTGCATAGAAAGGTACAATAATAGTAATAATTACATTTCAATGGAAAGAAAAAAAAGTTGGAAAATGAACCCCTGCAACTTCCATGTCAAACTGTTTTTCATTAATTTTAAGTTTTACTACTGAGTGGTTTAACATGGTCGTCTTTGTCCTCCTCAACAGTTTGAAGCAGCTTGGGCTTTGACAAACATAGCATCTGGAACTTTTCTACACACCAAAGTTGTAATTGAAACTGGAGCTGTTCCAATTTTTATTAAGTTGCTTAGTTCAGAACATGAAGATGTACAGGAGCAGGTAACTGTTTTCTTGGGGTGTTTTATAACTACTTAAAATTCATTTATGAATGTCGTGTGTGTAGTTAGAGAGATTTTGAGCCCCATTTGCCTACTAGCCCACTGATTTGGCTCCAGGAAGCTAAAAATTTACCTTCAGTGTATTTTTTTTTTCCCTCATGTTTGTTTTTTTTTTTTCCCCTCTGATTCTTTCAGGTTTCTTTGAACTTTTTTTTTATTTCATGTTATTGAATAATTTGAAGATTTAACTATTATTATTAGATTATTAACTATTATTATTAGATTTAACTATTTAACTTTTTTATTCCTCATACATTTTTTGCAACTTTGAGCCATTTTTATTGAACCTATTACATATAGTGAACAAATGTAACTTGAAAAGAGTGCGTGCATCCTTTTTATTGCAAAGCACATGAATCAACATATTTTTGTAACAGAAGACTTGCTTTCCTTGCAATGATGATTTCAAGTGTAGCTAATTGACTTTGTGTGAGTTCACAAAAAGATGTAATACAGAAATCGGTAGTCTTCTGAAATTTTATATTTGCAAATATGGTTTTTTTTTTTTCTATTATTCTTAATATTTGCTCTAAAAAACTTACAGATGATCTGTAAAAGTTGATTTGTAAGCATGTATAAATTCACTTGGATGCTTTGCTTTTTAAGGCGGTGTGGGCTCTTGGTAACATTGCTGGTGATAACGCAGAATGCAGAGATTTTGTTTTAAACTGTGGAATATTACCACCCCTTTTGGAGTAAGTATTGTAAATTAAGACTAACTATAATGTACGGGTATAGATAACTGTAAACTTCAACTTAAAATTTATTTGAAAAGAATATAAGGTTTTTACTATATTGTTCTGGTTTGAGGTAAAACAGGACCAATTTTGTTCAGTAACTTTACTTTTAGCTAGGCCTCTTCTGACTACTGAAATTAACAGCATATTATGCAGACACTGTTTATTCTCAGAGTGGTAAGACCTATGTTTGTAGCTGATGCCAAGGGGTGGTATGCAGAGAGGCTCTCGCTTATACTTATTACTATAACAACCAAGGCCAGCTCACTTTATTTGCCCCACTGGAGGGTTGGAAGTGGAAAAGCGTAGGAGGGTTCCACCTGTGAGGAGGAGCATGTTTCTTTTTTTTTTATTATATTGCTACGAATGTAATATTTTAGATTACCTGAGCTTCATGCATATCTTTAATGAGTTCATGACTACAGGTTTTCCAATGTTTGCAAAAGGAGAGAAGTGTTATTTCACAGGTATGAAATTTCTGTTATGCACAGAACTCTGTGTTGCCAGAGTTCTGGATATGTAAGGTGGGAGAGTGATTTACTTCACACTTGCGGTTGTGTGGTTCCAGCTGGCTGGGCAATAGACTGGTTTCCCTACCTTTGTCGAGTAGCTCCAGGCTCCTGTCTTTCTAACTATCCGTTTGCTTGTTGAGATGAGCTGGCAGAGTAGTTGTTACGTGGGCTGTGTTCCACGAGCAGATTTCTATTCACTAGGAATATCATTCCAGCATTAACTATATACTTAAAATAGGATGTAAGATAACTTCATCACAAGGAAAAAATTTATACAACACAAATTTTGTTCAATTTATTGTTGCCTAAAATACTAAAGTGGTTTAAAATATTTGTAAAACAGCTTAAAATAATAGAGGAGAATTGATTGCCTTCCTCGAGGATTTAAAGGATTAACAGTTTAGACATTTTGGTATGTATCTGAAAATGAATCTGTTTTTTCGGGTGTTGAATCTTTCGCATTCTATTCAGCAAAAACAGTAAAGCATTATTTCTTTTTTTTAGAACATCTTTGAAGTTCTTTTTATGGAACTATTTTTATTATTAATTGCATTTTCTGAATGTAAAGATCAAGGTTAATTCAAGGGAGGGTTGCATCACCTCGCCCCTTCTGGAGACCCTCAGAAAAGATTAGTTGACTGATTTGTCAGATGAGCAATGTTTTACTTTATATGCATATACTTGACTTGGGAATAAGATATCCATGCAAAATAATCTATTCAGATTCAGTTGATTCTAAGAAAAATATTTGCAGCATGTAAACTCTGAAGAGAAATAAATTGAAACTAGTGCCCATCATAGGATTTCTTTTCCTGATTTGAAGTACTGTTGGTAATAATAGACATTAAAAGGCTTAACTTTTCAATAAGCAGTAATTATTTTTTGTAATTGTTGTCTCTCTTCGACAGACTGTTAACAAATTCAAATCGTCTTACAACAACTAGAAATGCAGTCTGGGCTCTCTCAAATCTCTGTAGAGGAAAGAACCCACCTCCAGACTTCAGTAAGGTATAATAAAGTGTTCATTCTGAGAAATCAGAAAGCGGAAGATGACTTACGTTTGTAATACATTATAACACACAGAATCTTTGAATCTGGAGATAGACTAAATTTTATCTTTTTAATGTAATCACACAGTCTTGTCCATTTATTGTATCTGCACAAAATCATCTACTTTAACACCTATCAGCAATAAAATTAAATTACTTAAAAACCTGAGATTGTAGTTAGATGCAAATAGTCTTTCACTGATGTGAAATGATGGACAAATAATACATTCAGCACTAAACCACTTGGAACTGTATTTTCTCCAGATCTCTTTTAGAAGATGTGAGTTATGATTGAAGCTTTTTGTTAAATTATTATTTGTTTATTTTATTTTTTGATTGCAAGCACATGCTGCAGGAATAAAATTTTGAGTTTTCTGATGTCAGATGCAGTTAAATCAGACTGATGACAGAGGTGATTTGCCTGTATGCTCTCCCCTTCACTTCCTCCTCTCTCCAGTGTGTGGTTATAGTGACAGTAAGACTGTAGAGCCTAGTTAGGTGTATTAACTCCTTACTTTCAGTATGAAATTAATTTATGGTAAGGTTAATAACATTAAAAGATGGAACTGAAAATTGGATGTTCTAGTAGGAGAGACTGGGGTTAAATGACAGTTGATGATAATCTGGAGAGAATTTACATGTCTTGAAGCTTTTCTCATGAAGTAGGAATTGTCATAGCTACTTAACTATTCTTGGAGAGATATTAACAAAAAGGGGGATTTCTGAGGTCAATTAATCGATCACCTCACAATTGCTCTGCCTAAGTTATATCCTTCAGTAGTGTTTTCTTCTGGTAGTAAAAGAACAGCAAGATTTCTTGCTGCTTAAACACTTTGAACTTCAGTGGAAAAGGATGCCCTGTAGGCAGCTGCAAATAAGAATAGCTCCTTTGCTTTTTGCTCTTTGCAATAGTACCAGTTGGATGCATAAAGGAGGCTGAATTGCATAACTGATGGAAAATAAAGAATTAAGTTCCACAAAGAATATGAAAATCCCAAGCTGTACAGCTGAAACCTCTCAGGTTTCAAGGGGTGTTAAGATGGTCTAGTTCGTTTGGCTCTGTCTGTGTGGAACTCATAGGCGATTAAGGCCAGAGACTACAGTTGCAGTGAGAACTGAAGTCAGCCATTGCTTGTTTGATTTGGTTCAGTGAACGTTGAGTCCTCCGTGAATTACTCTGAATTTCTTTGTGCTAAAGCAATTGTAAATTGGTTATTACAAATAACCTCCAGCAATTCTACAAAGACAGCCATATCAAAAAATGTTATTACTGTGAAATTCTGTTCCCTGAGTGATTCAAAAAAGCATCAGGAATTCCTGATTATCTGGTTACCTGTAAAAGCAGATGTTTTTTGTTTAAGATGAACAATTATATATCTAATATAGTATCTCTAAATAAAGAGGCCATGAATCAGAATTTATCCAATTTTCCAGTTTGAATTTGATATCTAGTTTAAACAGGAAGTGTTCCATCTAGGTCCTGATTCATTAATGAGCTCATGTGCTTTGGCAGTAAATAGTTTTGCACCTTTATGCCTTTGCAGAATGTTCTCTGAAACATGAAAAATATGAAACACCTAATTTTATGTAATATTTTTCTTTAACCTAGGTTGCTCCTTGCTTAAATGTTTTATCAAGACTGTTATTTAGCAGTGACCCGGATGTATTAGCAGATGCTTGCTGGGCCCTCTCTTACCTTTCGGATGGTCCCAATGATAAAATTCAAGCTGTTATTGATTCTGGAGTGTGTCGAAGATTGGTAGAGCTGCTTATGTAAGTCGTCTCTTCACCAGATAAACATCTTGCAGTACTGTTAATTCAAATTGAGTTGTTTTTTCTCACCTCAAGTCTGAATTTATTTTGTGAGAAGTGATGAACGTGAATTCAGTCTGAAACTTTTTAAGTTGCTTGCTGTGTTGCTTGGCTTCTGGGATTTTTCCTGAGATTGACAGTAAAAGAAGTTTTCTCCAAATTATTATTTTATATTCTTTAACATTTAATGTAGGATTTCATTTACATGGAAGAATAAAAAGATGAAGACTGATGACCAAGCTTGAATTGTAAATTAATTTCTTAGCTTTTTTTTTTTAATTTCCCTGTTGTATTTTGTTTTCTGATATTTCTAGGAGATGTAGTTGCAACACAGACAGTTCTTGGACTCACCGAGTCCAGAGGCAGGCTTGTGCCACTTTTGAACTGTTTCAGTATATTTGGTTTACAGTTCATTATTTTCCTAGAAAGGGAGAATAAATCCCAGTGTTCACATGGGGACTGCAGCGTAGGTCAGGGACAGTAGATCCCTGTGCTGAGAGCTCAGCACAGTTCCCTGTGAAAAGCTCGTTTGTACAGCTGCCAGGAGAGGGTGAGGTTGCTTTATCTTCTATAGAAGCATTAGGACAGCTGAGTAGACGTCTTTCCCCCACCTCAGGCAGTTGAATATGGGAATACTGGCATCATGCACTGGCTTCTAGGGTTATGGACTTACGAAAGGGTGGAGTTCACTTACAAAGGGGTGCTTGCTGTGTTTTACTGTACAACTAATTACACCCCTTTTGTTTCTGTGACTGTTGAATGGTTCAGGTTCCAGTATTGTATTCAATAATACTTGAGCTGGGTGAAATGAATCTACTGGACAGATAGATTGCTCCAAGTTGTATTATTCCACAGAGATGCCCTTTCCTTGAATCAGCAATTCAGTTGTGGGCTTGTACTTCTCAAATTTGTCTAAATAGGGGGAAAGTATAAGAAGTAATGCAGTGTTTTCTATAACTAAAAATTTGGCATCCGGAGTCAACCATTGTTCACGGAAAATACAAAATTATACTTTAACACTTGGTAATACCAACCAATGTAATATTTTTCTCCAGGCATAATGATTACAAGGTGGTATCCCCTGCATTGAGAGCAGTTGGAAATATTGTTACTGGAGATGATATCCAAACACAGGTAAGACTAGTAGATTTAAGAAAAATTAATTGGCAGGACAGAATTTTGTAAAAATTGTGACAAAATACACGTCCAGTACAGGCATCTATATACATCAGTGAAAGAGGCTCTGTAGAAATCTACAGTTAATTTTACAATTTAGGCTGCTATTTTTAACACTAAATGACTGCAAACATGCACATATGTTTTACAGCACTGTATGTAGTGGATTGCTTCGTTCCTGTACGGACTGTTGCCCCCTGCCCCCCCCTTTTTTTTTTCCCCTCCTTAGTGCAAGTTCAATTATTTGTTACTGTTCCCTTTAAGTCTTCAAATGCAGTCAAAGTTTTCACTTGTAAACAACGGTCATACTTGATTTGTCCATGAATTCGTATGTGATAGTCTTACTGATGCAATTTGTTCTATCTGTTTTTTAATTTTGGGCAATGGACTTGAGTTTGAAGCAATGCAGGAAATGCTGAGACAGGACCTGCTTTAAAGAAAATTGTGTCTAAAAGACTGTTAGAACTAGTGTAAAGGGAAAATAAGGAAATAAGTTAATTATATAATTTGTGAGCTCTATAGGAGAGGATTTTGCTAAGGAATTAAATAGAAAACATCTGTCTCAAAAAAAATGAGCAAATAGCTATACAAATTAGATTTACACTTCTCCGTTATTCTCAGTTATGCAGATTCTAGCCTTAAGCAGCCTTATTTAGTCTTGTTGTTGTTGGTCTTCTGGTCTGAATTTAATTGAGGGCAGGTTCTTTCAAATTGTTGGATTGTCTGTTCACACACTACAGCATTGAACACTAATTTTGCGGGATGTTGTCTATGATAGCTTGTATAATATAAATGTGTTGCAAAATCTTCTTTTGAAGTCATCTGTAAAATGCTTTTATATGTACAGGTATATTGCACAAGCCAATATATGTATATGTGTATATTGTACAACCCAGTTTTCAATTCTGCAATTATTTTAGGTGATTCTGAACTGCTCTGCATTACCCTGTCTCTTGCACTTGCTTAGTAGTCCCAAGGAATCTATTCGAAAAGAAGCCTGCTGGACTGTTTCTAATATTACTGCAGGAAACAGAGCTCAGATTCAGGTAAAGCCTGTATATTTATTTCCTGGATGGTTTTGTTTTCATTTTACTAGTTCACTTGGTTTTCTGTCACAAGGAGAAATAAGTAGATACTACATTGATTCTGCATTATTTGTTTTAGTCCTGTCTATAATTTTACCTAACTTAAATGTTTTCTTCTAAATTTTGAAAGATTATTTATAAGTTATATAAATAACTTCATAAAATAATACTTGAAAAATAGCTGTCACGATTTTTGCTAGAGAAATGGATTAATTTTTCTCAAAGGGATTTGATTGATGCTTATAAAACAAATGAAAGGATACTTCTCTTAGATACGATATCAACAGTTGTTATTTTTCCCTGTGGAAGCCTCATCTACTGATATATTCTCTTTAATTTTGTTCTGCATTGTAATATATGTGTTAAAGTAATAAGCAATTTTTCTTTTTTAAAAGTTGAAACAAAACATCTTGCACAAATTAGTCCAGTGAAAAGTGGACAACTATACCAATTTGGAAATGCTGAACATTTTGCTTGGATAAGAAACCTGCGTGATGTCGTCAATACTGAGTTGTATTGTGGGAACTACTAAATCCTGACTATTGCTCCAGGTGTCTGGAGTTACCTGAAGAAAGGTTCTGGTCGATAAAAAATGAGAATTCTGAATAAGAGTATATGTTTCAATATGAAATTTTTCCCCCCTCTACTTCAATCAAACATGAAAATGCTACTTCTTGATGTCATTAAAAATATATTATATAGTCTGCAATTATAGACATAGTTTTTCTATGGAGACTGCAAACCTGGTGGACAAAGTGAAGTTTTGTTTTGAGGCTTGAACTCCAGTTCAAAACCTCAGGTTTAGTCCTTACATCATATGACTTTTAAATGGGCCTATCCAGTAAGCAGTATTCTGTCCACCAGAGACAGAGAAATCAAAAAAGAAGATATTCTGATGGCTGCTGCAGTGTAACATTGGAATAATTCTGAATTTCAGTTTAGGATTTCTAGTTGTTGTGGTGCCTTCTAGAAAAACATTGTTTGCCTTGATATCAACAGGCATCACTGACTCTTGTGGTGAAGGGTATTAATGTTCTTTGTGTATACTAAGTCTTTATTAATGAAGGTAAAGTATTACAAATTCATCTTTTAGGCTGTTATAGATGCAAATATTTTTCCAATATTGATCGAAATTCTTCAAAAAGCTGAATTTCGCACCAGAAAAGAAGCAGCGTGGGCCATAACTAATGCAACATCAGGAGGAACCCCTGAACAGATTAGGTAAGTTTGTGTACGTTACTATTTTCTCTGCCTAAGTATCTTCTCTAAGGCATTTTTATTTCTGCATTTGAATCTTGACAAACATAGCAACAAAATCCTAAGTGTACAGGGACAAAACATGTAGAAATTCAGAAAAAAGAGTGACATATGTGCAATAGACAATAAATTGACTGATACTGCTTTGTTTCAGTGGTATTACACCTAAAGCTTTCACAGGGTTATCTTCCAGACTTGGTATTACATTATCAAACACAACTGGAACAGTTAATGAACAGTTTCAGTGTTTAAAAATGGGAAACTTTGGGAGAGCTGTTTAGAAAACTTGTGCGATGGGATTATGTCTTTGTGGAGAGACTTCAGAAATTTTAGTGGTTTCTTAATGTATTTTAAACTCACTATCAGTATTATTTTAAAGCAGGTATCTAAACTCCTTTTTCAAAATTGAGTTTGATTAAAATTTTGCTGTCAGCAGCTATTTATGTGCTGCAAAGATTGGACTTCTTGAATGACTAGAATAAAATACTCCCCGGTTTCTCTGAATACTGTCAGCATAGTGATCAGTTTGAATCAGTAGTTGATAAATGGATTTATAAATGAAAACGTGTTATTTGGAAGCCAGAACTGAAAGTGATGTGATAACTCTTCCAGCACATTTGGGAGATCTGTTGCAGTAAGTACAAGGCTGTTTATTTAAAATGTAAACAATCCTGGTTTTCTTATAACCACTAAGTGTTATCAGAGGTAAGGAAAGTTTGTTGGTTGGGGTTTTTTTTTTGCTATTGTTTTGATTGCTTGCCTGACATAACATCTTAAAATTTAGCATATTTTAAATAAATTTTAATTCAGGATCTTCGAATAGTAATCATGCATGTAATACAATAAAAATAGCTTCTCATCACAAAAGACAGATGTATTATCTGTGTTTAGTTTGAGCCCTTTTAATGTCCTCAAGGTACTATTGTCTAACTGCAGGATAATTTAAAATCACTAAATAAACTATATTTAACTAACATTTTGATGCAGGAAACATTCCTGTCTTCATTTTACTTACACACTAGAAACAAGGACACAGGTTCTGACTTTCAAAAGTTCATACGCAGTTTTGTGCAAAATTGGAAAAAGGAATAGGATACTCCAGAATCCCAATTTATTTTTTTTTTTTATATTTACAATTATGTCCTTCCCTTTAGGTACCTTTTAAGGTAATGCTAGTATCTTAATGGACTCCTAGCGTGGATGACATTTTACAGAGCGGTGTGCAACGTTCTTATCTGTTTCTAATGTGTTTACTTGGGTTTTTTGCCACTACAAAATTTCAAATGCCTGAGAAAAGAACTCACTGCTAAAACTAACCTTTTCACTTATATTCAGTTAAAACTATCTGAAGATCACAAGTGAAAAGGAGCTGGAAAGACTACAAATGTCACATTCCAGTTAGGAATATGCACATTAAATTTTCTCATTAGGATAAATTAGAATATTTATTCAATTTCAGAATAATCTTATCTTTGTGTTGTTGCATGTTTTAGAAATTTTTCTATTTCAGCCACTTTAGCAAAAGTAAGGACCAATAGTCATAGACTGGCATGTCAGAATAAATGTGCTGCATTATCACTCCTTTTTCCCCCCACCCCCTTCTGTGTTTCTGCTGTTATGAAGGTATTTGGTAGCTCTAGGTTGCACCAAGCCTCTTTGTGACCTCCTGACTGTGATGGATTCAAAAATAGTACAGGTGGCTTTAAATGGACTTGAAAATATTCTGCGTCTTGGAGAACAAGAGTCTAAGCAAAATGGAATGGGCATTAATCCTTATTGTGCCCTTATAGAGGAAGCATATGGTAAGAAATTCTTTCTTGTAAAACTACATCATACCTAAACTTCTTATTTCAGGCTGTAAAAACAAAACCATTCTGAACCATTTTGAAGTTTGTAGGTAAGTTTAATATAAGAATTACTTCAACTGTAAGTGGGCATTAAAGTAGCATAAATTAAGTAATGTAACATGGTGGGAAGGGTGGTTAAATGCCAAAAACTTGTGGATGTTTGTCTGTGGTCACTTTATGAAATGTCCCTCTAGAGAAACATTCTCATAAATATTTAATGTTTAATATTTGTCCTAGTCTACTGGAGCCATGGTTTGCATAAGTTTATCAGCCAATCCTAAATATAGTTTTATTGCTTTAATACATAGTCCTGTCTGGTAGAGTTTCATTACCAACAGGGATGTGAGATCAGAGTTTGTTTTACTTATTCCCAAAGTCAGATCACTTTTCAGCATAGTAAATATCAGTAATAGCAAAATCAACTTCAGATCATAAAACTATTTGTACTTAATTTGTGGAAGTATTTTGTTCTGTTTCCTCTTTTAAGAGCTGTTGAATTAATCCATGCTTTAAAGATGGTATCAAAACTAAATTTGTGGAAATTCATGACTAGATGCTTTTGATTTAACAAAATTAATGTTACAACTGGCTTATAATGAATCTGCCATTATTTATGGAGGGTTATCTTTTTGTAGCTCTGACAAAATAAAAATTGGCAGACATTTGTGTTTCAGAAACTGCTAATAACAATTCTAGTTGACCACATTATAGCTGATTAGATGGTACTAACTTTTCTGTAAAGCAGCCTGTAAATCTGGATTCCTTGTTGCAGATTTTCATTTCTAAAATCAAGTGCATACTTGGAGAACTTACTTTGCAATCTAACGTGTGAGAGGAATAAGTACTGAATACTTCATTGGAATGTATTCTGTTCCAGATTTTGAGTCCTTTCATAATTTCAGCTATTGAACGTCTAGGTTCTCTTTTTCCTTTACTAGTAAAGTGTAGGCTGCTGAAGCTGATTATGTCACCCGCATTGATCTGGCCTCTCTAGTCACCAGAAGGGTTTGTGTGAGCTCTTCCTAATCCAACTTAAGTGAAAACTGAATTATCTTAAATAGCTAGAGACTTTTGAATCAACCTATCTGACCGCCAAGCTCTTAATTCTGCCAGCAGAGCAGAGGTTATGTCCTCTAGCTTGCAAATGCTAAGCTTTTGGAAAGGTAATATCTTCAAAACTTACAATTAAATTTGAAAAAAGATACCAGACTGTGCCCAGTGATGACTCCATAATAGGGGATGGAATTTGGAGTTGGGGAAGATTGAAAGAATAAAAGAAATGGGGATATTGGAAAATTGCTACAGCAAACAGTTTTATGATATGCTAATTCTATACAGATTCCGTTTATTTCTAGGCATGACATATTTCTTTGTAGATACTAAGGGCTTCTCCTCCTTACTTGAATTTATATTCTTTTAGCATAGTTTTAAACTTAGTTTGGACACCAGTAAATGCTGCAGAAAATTAAGACTAGCAATACTTGGGTTAGGAAATCAGGAATCAATGATACGGAATAAATTGAGATGATTTGGGATTCCATTTTTTTTATCTGAGAAGTACCACTATACTACAAGCTGTTTTGCTTTGAATTTATCATTCATTTAAGTAACTAGATTTTGAAAATGTTTTGTTTTGAATTTAGGACTTGATAAAATTGAATTTCTTCAGAGGCATGAAAACCAAGAGATCTACCAAAAGGCTTTTGAACTCATAGAGCATTACTTTGGTGTTGAAGAAGAGGACTCCAGTATTGCACCTCAGGTGGATGAAAGTCAGCAGCAGTTTGTGTTTCAACAGCAGGAGGCTCCAATGGAGGGATTTCAGCTGTAAATTACTGAAGTGAAGACAAGCATAAAATGTAAACACTTGTAGGGTTTTGTTGTTGGGTTTTTTTTTTTCCCCAGAGGTCTTTTCTTTATGGCCAAAGTTAGAGGAAACATTGAGTATGTTTTGCAGAAATAGATGAAGCAGCAGCTCATGCACTTTTATATATTGTGTTAGGTACAACCGTTCTTTGTTTTGTATTTGTGTTTTCCATTATCTCTTATGTACAGAAAACAACTGTGAGTAATCATGTCTAAAGTAAAGCATTAAATGTGATTTAACAAGAACTGTTAAGCTAAGACTTGGTAGGATATTAGGTAGTGGTTCTGAATTTTTCATGTAGTCTCAAACTGCATATCAGCAATACAGTTACTGACAGTTGCATTTTTGGCAGTAGGCTTGACTTGCCCAGTCTCTATCAAATCTACCTCTTGTATTGAAGCAAAAACATTGCTTCAGAAATAAGGCATGAAATAAAGGTGAGCTTGTAAGAAGCTGAATTGGAATGTGAAAAATATTTATTTAAATTGTGAAACTTTTATGCATTACTTACTTTACAACACACTGTTGGAATTTATTTATAAAATGTATTTAAAGACATAATAGATATACATATATAATGCTAATTACCTAATATAATATTGAATATATGAAAAAAATGAAATATGTGGGAAGAGGACTATTTCAGAGGTTTTCAAATTGGAATCAGCAGAGAGCTTGCTGGTCATTTGATGTTGGCTCTGGAATTAAAGCTGCTAAATGGCATTAAAAGTCAGCCACAAATGCAGTACTTTGCAGTGGAAGCAGTTGCTGTAGTTACCACAAGAATGCTGCGATTATGAATGACAGACGGTGGTTTGCACAAATCACCAAGCAGATGGTTTACAGCTGTCTCCTGTCAAAATGTGGTAACACCACTTTAGTTTGAGAAACATTGCAATGTTTGCCTTTCTAGTGCAGTAGCTTCTTAAAGTTTAGACAGTAGGTGTTATTTTTTTGACCAAATACACTACCGCCATTTGAATTGTTCTCTAAGTTCACTAACTTGGTTTTCTTTTGGTAAGATAGTAGAAGTACTGCAGTGAAGAATGAGTAGTGAATCACTCCTTTCCAATTGAAGGAGAAGTTTGTTGTACTGTAAATAGCATTAAGTGTGTGGACACCAAAACTAACTAGAAGTTATTGTCATCTAAATATTTAGGCTCTACAATATACAGTGTTTGCTGTTAAACACTAAAAGAAATAGAATTCTAATATTTAAATTAACAATTTTGAATACAGAAAAATGTATGTTCTGCTTCGACTTGCATATAAGTAGTGTTTCTGGTGTATTAGTAGCATATCTCATTTGTAGAAATTAATACTTTGGGTTAACTCTGAAGTACAATTATTTTTTATTACCTGTAATTAATGTATTAACATCAAACTCTTGGGTTAAGTGAAATCCTTGACATATGAGAGCATTTCATGCTTCATAAAAAGCTGCATTTTTCAAATAACTTACCCCACGGCACTGTGCTTGTCACTAAACAATACTTTAATGCACTGAAAAATACAGGTTAAAGGTGGTATAATTTACAGTACCATTTTATATTTAGAATTTTTTTTACGTGCAAGTTGAGATTCTTAGATATTTCACTTTGATGTTACAGCAATATATACTATATTGTAATTGAATGTGGGACTTGAAGTGGATTTTCTAAGATTAATGGTCAGTTTTGACTAAGATGTAAGTGGGAGGGAAGAAAACTTTTTGAAGTCTTTTTAGTGGGAGATAGAAGTGTAAGAAGTGTATATAGGAGTGCTGTTACTTTATGAACTCTGAATAATGAAGATATTTTAGCAAATGACACTTTAAACCTAGATTTGTACAGCATACAACAGTTTTGAATAGTGTGATAACATTGAGTACGGCTGCCAAATTTTCATACAATGTTAGGTGATTGTATTTGTGCCCTTTTTACTCTCATAGTTTTAGGTTTTCATATACTGACCTTCCTTCTTTCCCCGCCCACCCCATCTGTTCAAAGTACAGGGTAACAATCATGGAAATCCACCAGGATTACTAGTAAATGCTGAATTTCAATGTTGTTCTAGTGTAAGAAAATTATTCAGGTAACAGGGTATTCCATTGTTTCAAACAACCTTGTTTTGATAACATAACCAGCTGTGCCTGCTTTTTATTTGGAGAACCCTGTAAAAACTGCATTTATAAGCCTCTCTAATTTAAACCAAATCTGAATTATAAAAATCTTGATTAAAAGACTTGAAAATGAAGAAAAGAGGGGACATTTAAAGTATTATGTTTGTTTTGAAAGAATGTCTTCAGTTTTGTGGATATATTATTCTATATGTATGAAGAGTTAGTGACTGCACTTTATGCATTTAGATAAACTATTTCATGCCTCTGATACATTTAAAGGTAACAGTTTAAGAGGGAACTAAAATTTAGCTAATGAAAATCATTATTTAAACTCAACATTTGGTTTACCCTAAAAATGTTAAAAAATAAGAATGAAAATTCTTCTTTAAAGGATAAATGTACAGGATGGCCTCTCCTATTTTATCACTGGGTTTACATCACGCTTTATTAAAGGAACATAAATGAACAATATAAAAGCAGAGATGATGACTTAAGGTCAGCTCTGGTGTAGGTAGGGGCGTGAATATGATGATGATGTCTGAACAGATGAAACCAGTGTAGAGAAAAAAATAACGAAGTGAGAGAAGAAAATCTCTTGAAGTTTGGTATTTTATATGGAATCTGAAGTGCCCCATTAGTTACAAAATCTGTTTAAAAACACAGGCTTTTGGGGTTTGTGGCTTTGGTTTTAATTAAACGGGTACCATTTGTTCTGCTTAAATGTGAATACTAACTAGCTAATCTATGCAACTATGCAAAGCATAAGATTATTTTTTTTTCAGTTCCCTACTCTTGATACACTGAATCATATCTAATTTTTTCATCATTGCACTTTTGTCTGAGGACTGGTTCATACAGCTTTTTAATTTTCTAGTATTTGCTTTAAACGCTGTTGCTAGCAGCAATCGGAGAACAGTAATAATGTTGGCACAGAAGTAAGTTAGCTGTAGAACAAGTTTGCAACTGGAAAATATTTATTGTTGGGTCTGTCTTTTAAAAAACAATAAAATAGAAAAGATGCACTATTGTCTTTCCTTCATGGTTCATTCTCAGTTGGTTTAAATTTTTAATAAATTGTACGACTGAGGATTTTTGTAATAGGTCTGCCAATTGATATGTGAAGTTTAACTGTGACCTCAAGAGTTCACTGAAACCTGGAATGAGAAATTTCAGTTTCTTACGGCACAATATCTTCATACAATGTGTGGAAACTAAAACACCTATACTAACTTCAGATAGTAATAGTGCATCTTTAAATCCAGGCCAAAGGCCCATTACTGTAACAGAACACATATGAGTAGTATGCAATATTATGGAATGTTAAATCTCCAAATACCATACAGAAACCAATAAAACCTATTTTACAGATGTTTATTGTATTTATTCAGTGGTTCAATAAGTGTGGCTTCTTAAACTAGAAAACACAACTGCCATTTTGAATACGGCAACGAGGCAAATGAATTCAAACTGGCTGATTTGTGCACTATGCGATTATGCACTGTCACCAGACAGAAAACTTTTTGGTTTAAATACGTTTTGTAAATATCGAACCAAACACATACTTGTAGGACAATCACAGACCTGTCTTTGCCTGCAGAACTGACCACTTATCTGGGGATTCCCATGAAGTTTCCATGGGCTTGAGAATTTGTGGGATTATCAGGCCATTTCCCCTCCCCTCACTTCTCCAAACCTTCTCAGTGTTGAAGATCCATAATATTCTGGCTGAGTACAGCTTGTTCTTCATGTAGAATTGCAAAAGTGAATTGCATAAGTCTCCTTATTTTTGCACTTTTCATACTTTCACTTCACTGCTATCCAGTCTTTGCTGTATTTCACCTTTCACTGAAAAATCCAACTAGTTTTTCTGTAAGGCGCTTTTATCTGTATAACAGAGCTCAAGATCAAGTCTGAAAGACAGGCTTTAAGACAGTGGAAACTTGGTTCCCCACCACCACCACCTGACATTCTTAGGAAACTACCTCATCTCCTTTAAAATTAATTACTGCTTTTAATTATCTGCAAAACAGTCTAACTAATTTTAATTATATGCAACAGGTACATTGAGTATCTCTCTGATAAGAGACCCTCCATTTCTTCCTATGGTTGTGTAACTACCCTTGTTGGCTCCAGCCTGTCCACCACTACAGGTACCCATTTACTGGTGAAATTCACTAATTGCTTTCGGCAATGGTTAATTTTGTTCCTACAAGGATGTTCAGCATTTCATGTGAAGTTACTTTGTCTTCGACTCCGCTGCTAGTGCAGCCTCTTTCCGCCACTTGGCCTTCTTCGCCAAATTCCAGCTTGTTAAGGACTCGTGACGCGCCGCAGCCTGCGGAAGCAAAACATCTGCTTCAGAGCAGTGTGGTAGGAGGAACGATGTACCTTGGGGAAAGCTACCCAATCTCGGGAACAGCCAGCAGCTACTTACGCCTCAGGGGTGATCGGGACATAGGTTAGCTAAAACGAGGGTAGGTGTAAGTTGCTGCTGTTCAGGTTTGTCTACTTTTCACAGAATTCCATCATTTTTAAGTAGGCCACGTGATAACTAGCTAGCGGTGTACTCACCTTTTTAGCTGAGGCGATCACTGCAAAACAGGCAACGACGGAGAGTCCGATCATGATGTAACAGGCTTTAACTCGAGCTTTGTTCCTTGCCCTGTCCAGCATCTCCGGCCTGCAATTAGTTATTGAGTTGAATCATTGCAAAACCGTGAAGTACATCTTCTTCAAAGCATCGCAGACATAACATCGCCATTGAAAAATAAAACCAGAATTAGCTCCTGAAACAACCACCTTCAGCTTGCCATGACTGGTTGTGTACCACCCAAGAACGTCGCATTTTCTAACGCTAATCCATTGCCAGTGGAAAAGGAACATTTAGTGAATTTAAGCTGATCTTTTTCTTCAAGCTGAAAAAAAAAATTGCTCATGCAATAAATATTTGCACTTAAATACCTGGGCTAAATCCACCAGAAGTCATACCTTGAGCTCTATTTAAATGTGGTGAAATTGAAGGGGGTTTATCTATTTTAAACAGATGGAGAAGCATATGCAGCGTCAACCAGATGTGGTGAAAGCGAGTTCCTCTCATTCAGAATTAACTTTACAAATTAATTGCTGTCATATCTAACCCGTTCAGATGGTGTCCTGTATACTGTAGGCTAGGGGCTTGGATAGGTGATTAAACCAGAGTTTGTACTGCTATGAGTTAGAGTTTTTAGTTCTCTAAAAAAGCAGCAGCTTTATTTGAAGTGGGCAGCCGATGTCAGCCTTCTCACTATTACAGGAATACACACCTAAACAAGAACACTCTACGTGATTATTTTTGCTGGTCATCAAAGGCAAAACTAATGAAACTTCTGCCCTACGTTTGGCAGTAGTTGCTGCAAGGGAGGCATTGTATGGCCCGGCGAGCTCTTGTCGGTTCAGCTCCCATTTCCATCCTCCGTTCTGAGACGCAGCAGCAGCCTGCGTATCCCTGCGAACCAGGAGTATGGGAAATCTCCCTATCACTCAAATTATCTCAAAACCTTCAGCTAAGTCATTTTCTGAGTCAGACATTATACTTGGGAGTACTGGTTTTAAGATGGTCATTGTAGCTGGTTGTACACTGTTTTCCTTTTATAAATCACATGGGAATGCTTTATATGTCTAAACATAGATTCATAAGATACTGAACATAAATATACATTTTATATATATGTATAAAACTGTAACTATATGTAAAAAGGATAGTTGCATAAAGAATTGATTTTTACGTTGTGAATAAAGATCTTGTAATGATCTCTTTCCCCCAAAACACCTTTAGCTTTACTTTAAAGAGGATGAGTGGTGGGATGGGGCAGAGCTGGAGTTTTTACAGTGGAAGTTCTGCCCGTGGGAGTGTGTACCAGGGCTGCGGGCTGCAGTGCTGCTCTCGAAGGCTTGATGCAGCAGAAGAGGACAAGTGTGACAAGTGGCTATGCCGTACTACCCCCTTCCCGGCCAACGCACGCACACGCGCACATGTTGTATGTGTCACATTTCTTGCTGATGACTGACACTACCCACCATTCTAAGTAACTGCTTTTGTTTGGTACAATGGTAAACATCATCTTTAAAACAAACCGCACATCAGACCAGCACATAAAATCGTTAATCCGCTAATCCATTTGTAGCAACAAAAGCAAAAACATAAATGTTATTAGTCTCGCTTATTAGCCTAATCATATTCCACAATGCACTAATTGAAACTCTTCTGAAGCAGATTTTCACTTTCTGCCTCTGCTTTAAGGAGAACTGACCTGATTATGTGCTTTCCTAATTGCACATTAGGGCCTTTGCTACTTAAGCCTTAATCAAGACTGGGTAAACCTCTGCTGAAGCCAGTAACAGCTGTTTTAAAAAGAAAAAACAAACCACAACAACCCAACAACTTTGAATAAGGACTGCAGATTTCACCCTTAGTACAAATGCTCTTCAGCAGCAAGATTGTGCTCACAGGTAATGATAATTTGCAATTCTGTTTTGGTTTGGGTTTTTTTAAGTTGAAGCAGTGACACAGTTCAGCTTCAATGTTTCACAATCAACTTCTAGTATATTACTATTTGTGATCTTGCAGTTCTAAAAAGACTGTGCCCACCCGGAAAGCCCAAAGTGGTGACACGCACTTGGCAGGCCAACTACTGCACAGAAACGAGCCATGTGTGTATGTGGATGGACTGGCGAACGTGTGTGTCTTTACAAACACCTCCCAGTAACTCGAATAGCTTTCAAAGCCTCTGAGACCTGTCTGAACCTTCCTCTAGGGGAAGATGGTGGGACTCACACTGTGCAAGAGAGGTTGGACCCCTTAGAAAGCCACTGTTCAGCTCAGCAAATGCCGGTGAAACTGTCGGGAACCAACAGGACCAGGCAGAGTATGTACCTGTTGCTTGGCACAGCTCAGCACGCTGCTGACACGCAGCGTACCACCCAAGGCAGGGACATGCCGTGGTGATAAAAAGTAGTGTCCTGGGGAGAGACATCTAACATGCTATTGAACAACCTAAGAAAAATGCAGCACTTGGCCATAGAGGGGTTTCGTGTGTTCGGTGACTGACTCCCTTGGGGGATGCTAACGTTCAGCGAGTCAGAGAACCATAGAATCAGAGTGGTTTGCGTGCAAAGGGACCTTCAAAGATCCTCTAGTCCAGTGGGTCAACAAGAATGGGAGGCTAAGGCTATGTCAAGGACTTGGTTTTCCTTGGTCGGGGATGTTTCTCTCATAACCTCCTTCTCTATTTTTCCTCAAGTTCTGTAAGAAATCATAATTTGTTGGAGGTAATCATTCAGTGACAGTCAGCTTCCTTAGAACTGTTTGTGGGAGCTAAAACCAGAAAATATTGTTTACCGATAACATCCCTCTCTGATTGCACATTAGGAATAAACAAAATAAACAACCCAGTATATAAATGTAACTGAGGCTATCTACTCAGATGGATCCAGTTCTTAATCCCAGGCTCTGGGGACTCCAGTAAGGAACATTTTTTCTTCTTAACCTCTAACCAGGACAGGAAATTCTCTTGCCCTCTAATTTGTTTCCAAGATTTCAGTGTTGAAAAACTGACTGGTTCAAACTCTGCGGAAAAGCTTTAGATCAGGATCACGCCACCGCTTTCCCTTCAGCTCCACGTTCCCTTCGGACAAGAGCCATGCACTTACGGGATCCTCAGAGGAATCTCTTCTTCAGTCTTGAAACGTCCAGTCCAGAGCAGGATTTTTTTGTCAAACTTCGAAGGTTTGTAACTTGCAACCACCTTGTGAGCCTGCTCAGCTTAAAGATGAGGAAAAAAAACGCTTCATCAAACCATGCACTGAAAGTGAATGAATGATGGGTGGTAGCAACGGTTGGAAGGGGAAAACCGCTGCCCAGCCTGGTGGCTGGAAGAGTAATCCAGGGATTAAACTTCCAGCTCTCTGCTGGGCAGCGTTATCTCCACGCAGCCTCCTGAGCACCCCCGCATGCAATGAGTGTCTGCAGCTCTGGTTCTATCTCCCTGCAACCTGCGGGTGTGAGCTACCCAAGCGGACATAAGCATGCCTGGCTACTGTCCCCCAAACCACAGTGTCCCCCATGCGCCGCACTGCCCACCCAGTAAACCGGCCAGCCCCAGCCCCAGCTCCAGCCCAGCCCCAGCTCCATCCCCATCCACAGCACAGCCCCAGCCCCAGCTCCAGCCGCATCCCCAGCCCCAGCACAGC
>VZSZ01010399.1:48004-89723 GCA_013398815.1 Ibidorhyncha struthersii
CCCCCCCGCCCGGGACAAAATAAACCTTTATTAAAAAAAAAAAAAAAAAAAACAACCCACAAACCAACCCAATGCAACCAACCAATCAAACAAACAAAACCAACCCAAAACCCAAAGAAACAACAACAACAACAAAACCCCCCAAACCATTAGGTACATACATATCCTTGAAAAAAAAGTAATTCAGAAAAGTGAGCACAAAATGCGTATTTAGTAAGCAACAGCCCGTGCCAGTACGGTACCAGTGCCGGTGCAACACAGGGACCCACAGAAGAGGGTCTGACGCACTGAACAGCAGAGGATTTTGCAGCCAACAACCAGCGCCAGAACGCCTGCGGATGAACGGAGGAAGCCCCGCTCCCCAGGGATGGATCACTGCCCGGCAGCAGCCAAAGCCCTGTGCTCAACGTGGTGGAACGGATTAGGAGTTTTGAACCGTCTGTAACCAAAACCTCCAGTTAGCTGTTTTCAGGAGCAGGGGCAAAGCTAAGCAGCTTTTTCTGAGAGGGAACTGTTGAGTAGAAGAAATAAGAAATTTGTCACCAAAGTGAGTTCTAGTGTCCTCGATATTAAAAGTTTTTTTAAAAGCTGTTTCGACATCATTTCATTCTGGAAAGACACTCAAAAAAGCACTTTCTTTTCAGTAAGTGGTCCCAAGTTGATGTTTTCTTACTCACACATGTAGTTTCCATTCCAAAATCTTTAATGTAACAAAATGTCCTTATTATTGGTAAAACATCAAAGCCATTCCAATCCATTTAACTTATACAACTTTTAAACAAAATTAAAAAATCGGTCTTCCCACATTCTATTTCAGAACAAAAATTCTGTTTGCAAATGAGCCATTCTCTAAACAGAAGAACTCAGCTCCCTGAATCTAAGCTCCACACCCACTTTCTCATGTCCTTCTAAAAATAAACAAAAAGGAAGAGCATGCACCTCTTTGCACACACCACACCCCCACCCCGCCCCCCCTCAAGCAGCTCTGCCTTATTTCAGAACATTGTTGGGGAGATGAAGACACATCAATAGAAACAACTTAGAGGTTGTGTCATGGTTTAGGCCAAATTGGCTACTGGGGACGTGGGGGACCGCAGATGGGACCAACAGATGCTCCCCTCTACCTCTCTTCAAAGAAGAGAGGCAGAGGAGGGAAAAAGAGACTTATGAGTTTAGAAGGAACTAAACTACTTTAATGAAAATATTAATAATAAAATAAAAGGAAATAATGAAATATATACAAAACCGTTATCAGGCTCCCAGGATGACAATCACGACACCGGCTGGCACTGGGGCAGTCCCAGGCTGGACTCGGTGATGGATGGGAACTGGATTCCGGATCTGCATTGAGGATCGGGATCAAAGGCAGATGAACAGAGTGCTCCTCAGACATCAGCCATTGAAGAAAGAGCCCTGACGCTTTGATCCCTCAGGTTTCATAGTAAGCATGAGGCAGATGGGATGGAATACCCTGTTGGTCAGTTTTGAGTCACTTGTCCTCCCCGCAGGTGGGACCCCACTGCACTTTTCCGCCTCCGACCCGCCAACGGGGCAAATAACCAAGTGAGCTGCCCTTGGCTGTTATAGCGATAAGTATAAGCAAGAGCCTCCCCACATCCCATGCCTGGGCATCAACTATAAACATCAGTCTTATCATTCTGAGAGCAGACATTGTCTGCACGATCTGCTGTTAATTTCAGCAGTTAGAAGAGGCCCAGCTAAGAAGCAAAGTTACTGAACAAAATTGGTCCTGTTTTACTTCAAACCAGGACAGGGCGATACTGGGGTTACAGGCTGCCCGTAGCCCCTTTGCCACCTTCCTGCTCAAAGAGAGTGGCGTGGTGTCAAGCAGTGCTCCTTGTCCCTGGAGACACAGCTGGGAAGGGCAGGAAAAGTCAGCACAGCTGGACTGGGCCACTCGGCGTCGTATGTTATGAGCAGCATCCCAAACACTGCTGTTAGCTGCTGGTCATGCTGGTAACCAACACGTTTAGAGCCATGGTAGTTCCAGTGGCCGTCTGCAGAACCACTGGGAGGAAGCCTGGAGCTCACATAAATAGTTCCCAGCACTCGCCACTTCAGCTGCTCTGAAGATTATGGGCAGCTGAAAGGCATCTGCACAGACAGAGCTACCGAAATCCTGAGGGAATTATGCCCTGGAGGGGGGGGACTTGAAAAACTTGTTGGCCTTCCTAGTCTTCGTTCTCCCTAAAGATATTGTACACTGTGCGATAGTGGCTTCAGAATGCATCATTTAGCATTATTAACAATGAAGGACATAAAACCCAAAAAGGTTAAATAGTGGTCACATCCAGAGCAGCCTCCCAGTGAGCTCCACAAATGACATTTTCATGCCTGACTTCTCTATGGACAGCACTGTGCGTGGGGACATTTGTCCTCTCTGTTGCTCACAGAGATGGAAAATGTGCCGGTGGGCACATACAGACGTTAGCGTTTCGAGAAGTGAGGACCTTTCCAAAGTAAGCGGGCAGGGCGGGCTCTAACCCCTGTGGCCCCCCACGGTCTGACCTACGGGCTGTGGCTCTGGGGGGGCCGTGCTGAGACTTCGCTGTGCCTCGGGAAGGTCATTCCTGTTCTGTGCTCTGGGCATGAAAATCTGTTTCAGGCTCATTTAATGTTCCTGTGCCTGGTAACAGGAATAGTTAGGTTGCTAGAATAGCTATTGTTCTGGGAAGGGGAACGCGTGCAAATGCTCCCTTTAGCATCATGAACCCCTACTTTCAGCTTTTTTTATCCTCTCTATAGGGTAGCACAATCCCTTTGTGTTCTGCATATGATCACGTGCTTCTTGCAGACAAGGCATGTAAGAACTTCTGTCACACAGCTTGCTATAGCATCTCTTTTTTGCTGCCAGGTCTAGCTAGCAAATCTGTTACATCCTCTCAGCTCCACCATCGACTGTGCTCTGCACAGAAGACCTGAGGAGCTGGAGAGGCAGACGTAGCATGTAGGGACTCCTTTGAAATTCTTCCATGTGTGAGATATCTTTCCTTGAAGATACCTCCGTAGAGACCTTCATATTGCTGTCACCACACCCCGTTCCTCAAGACACTTTCCCCGTTGTCCTGTAGGGGGAATGCCCTACCGTGCTTAGCTTTCAACCTAAAGGACGTTTGTAAGAAGCAGATTGAGATCTACTGGGTGGAAACACTGCATGGGTGCGTGTGTTGCTGCTGTTCAAGGCCAAACCAAAGTTCACGGGGAAAGGTAAGGAAATTAAGTAGGCAAACTCAATTTTAAATAACAATATGGCTTTAATCATTCCCTTTCCTTAAAGCTTCAAGACATGACATGCTCAACACTTTTGAAAACAATAAACACAGGCACAGCATTCAAGTAACTTTTCTAACCAGCCGAGTGCTGCCAGTCGTGCAATGTAAGCTCTCGTCTCTCTTTTGGGGAGAGACTTCTTGCTACACTGACAGCCAAATTGCAAGAATTTTAACCTTATCGTACATAACTTCATATTCAGACCAGTGATCGCAACAACTGATGTATGAATAGCATTCATCATATAAATACATGTGCATAAACCTTCATTCTTCCAATCCGCTACAGAACTTACATAATTACTCAAATATGTATATAAATTGCACCCTTGCCATTCGATTTGCTTTAATGTCTTCACAGATGCATATTACATATATGGTCTACATGTCACAGTAATTTCATTGTTGAAATGTGATTTATAGGTATTTTTAACAAAATATGAGTAGAAAAATCATATGGATATGGGTTACAACCTATAAATATAAATGATAGAAAAATAGATATATTGTACATAAAAATAATACAATATTTCTGTGTAACACCAAATCTACTGAATTTTATTTTGGTCTGCCACAACATCCAGTTATTCCAGATCTAAACAGAAGCATGGACAAAACTCAAGGAATTTAGCATTATTTCACAGTAACATGGCACAGAAATTAAAATAGCAATGTTCCTATGGTCTGGGCTATGGGCTTTAGGAACAGGGAAAAGTATTCTTCCCAGTCCTGGACTGGCAGCATAGCTCTGCTGTTTAGGGTTTGAAAAGACTCTGTGGTACCGTTGCCCTGACAGAAAAATTCCGCCTCCTCTGAACGTGCCTTTTGCCTCTGGTACAGAAGGCACAGCACTGTGCTCACGGAGCTACAGAGAGGAGACCCATCCAGTGCAGCTCCTATCTGTTCATTCTTGTGCTATTCCCGCCTATCGGAATGGCGCATTGTCATTTTCTTGTTGAAAATCAGATTTTTAAAATATGTATCAAAAAAACTAAAATCCCCATGCTGATCATGGTTATTATATTATTTATGCTAATGAGAGGGATCAATTAGTGTTTATAAGTTTTGATATTACACATTGACATTACATCCTCAACTAAGAGGAATCAGAGGAGGTGCATGAGGGGAATCAGTGTATTGCCTCTAAGTATGGAATAAAAGTAGTAGACCATATGTCTAACTACAGAGCTCCAGAGAAATTCTTTACCTTTTTTAGATAGACTTCTCTTGAGTTCATTATCATCCTGGTAATTGCAAAGGAACTTTAAAAGTTCCTGCAGCACTTGCCTGGAACAAAATGTGCAAATTTTTTTTGGGGAAAAAAAAAAGGATTCACTGATACCATGTGAACAGGGTTACTTTTGGGTGTTCAGGAGAATGAAAAGCCTGTCTTAAAACTGGAGACTAAAGGACTGGGCTTGTTTATCCTAACAAACAAAGGCTGAGAGAGGGTTCTGTTTGATCTGTAAAACAGATCCAGGTGAGAAGAAGAGCTCCTTAAACAACTGGGCATCAAAGACACCAAAAAAAAAGTGGGGTGAACCCCTATGTTCCCACCTACACGTCTGTGAGAAATAATAATTTCCTGATGTTTCTACCTCACTTGGGCAAGTGAGATTGCAGACGAGGTTCCCGCAGGTCTACGTGAGCGGGCCGGGGAAGGAAAGGAGCTGCAGAAGGGGACTGCACCTCATGGTGCCCGCAGGAGCAGGGGATGGGCTCTGTGAGCAAGGAGAGCCTTGCAAGTCTGGTAATGGATAACTGCTTACGTACCAGAGGAGAAGGCATTTTGTGTGGCCTGCTCTCTTTGGGGATGCCAAAAGGAAAGAGACCTGAAAGAGAAATGTCTCCCTAAGATGGCTTTTCATCTTCCAGTACGTTAACGTTGCCCAGTCATATGCTGGAGAGTCGTTTCCTGGCCACAGTCCTCGCAGTGTTTTTAGGAAGACCTTTGCCTTTTATTAGTCTCTGCCCAGGCACTTGGGAATGGCAGTTTCCATTCACAGAGTTTTTCTCAGATTTACACGAGTCTGAGATAGTAGCTCGGGAGCTGGAAGACTTTGACTCCAACGAGATCTGACTAACAGCAACGCTGCCTGCGCTCTTGGAGGAATACGTGTAAATCATTTTGAGAAAGGCAGATTTTGTGTTTGTTTCTTGCTTGTAAATGATGACATAGCACTTTGGAAGAAAAGTGCAGCAGAGGATTCCATAGTTGGATATTAAAACAACGATGATTTCCACTGCTGGCAGGTATTTGCCAAACGTCGTCGCATAGACAGGGATAAACACAATCCATGCTATAAAGTAAATTAGCATCCCAAAGGTGATGAATTTAGCTTCATTGTAGTTCTCTGGTAACTTCCTACCTTTAAAGGCAAATATGAAGCAGACGAAGGCTAGGGCAGCGATGTAGCCCAACATAATCCCAAAAGCCACAATAGAGCCCTCATTGCACTCCAGAATTATTGCTCTGGGGATGGAGAAATTTTGCTTTACAAAAGGTGTCCTAAATATTAGCCAGAAGGTGCATATGACAACTTGAATTCCAGTGCAGGTGACCACAGTGGGAACAGGTTTATATACGCATTTCAGGAAATTCTGCAACTTGGGATCAAAGCTGAAGGCTAGTAAAATTTTTAGTGACTTTATTAAAATACATGAAATGCAGAGTGCGAAACTTATGCCAAAGAGGGCTTGCCTAGTTTTACACTTGAATTCTGTGGGTTCATCTATGAAGAAGACAGTGCTTAAAAAAATTAAGAAGTGGCTGAAAAGAATAATATAGCAGACAGTTAGACCTCCGGATGCCTTTACAACTGGTGTGTTCAAGTTTTTCGTAAATATTACACTGATTGACAAAACCAACACAACCCCAAAAGCGGAGAGGAGGAGGAGGAAAATAGCAAACCAGTCCGTCCAGGCGAGGAAATGGATTGTCTTTCTGTAGCATGTGGTACTGTTGATGGGAGCCCAGTAAGTTTTGTTGTTGCATCGGTAACAGTAATCCATATCTGAAAGCAGAAAAAGGAAGATAACTTAGAAACCCGAAGTAAATAAACTGCGAAGGGGCTTATCGAGGCTTGAGAGATACAAGAGGAATGTGGGAAGGGATGCTGAGGGGAATAGGCAGGGCTGAGTCCTTCCGACTATTGCGGCCGCCGTCCGGGCGGAGGAGCTGCAGGGCTGCGGTGGCAGCGGTGGCAGTGGCGACAGTGGTGGTAGGGGTGGCAATGGTGACAGTGGTGGCAGAGGTGGCTGCAGCCGGGGGCAGGGAGGGGACAGGGAGCACGGGCAGGGTCCTACAAGTGCCTTGGTCTTCGCTGACTGGTGAGACATAACCCGGGCAGAGCTCTGGACAGGCAAACTTTAACTGAAACCTGAGCAATGATTTGAGATGAAATCAATTATCTTACAGAAACTGGAACTATGTTTCTTTCACTTACCTACTTAGACAAGAAAAAAAGCACCCAACTTTCTCTTTACAGACAGCTTTTGAAATGCAACAGCAAGAATAAACATTGCTTTAGAGTATGCTTTGAAATGTTACTTTTGCTGTAAAATTCCTATTCTCTGGTATGGACAAATTTCACAATTATTTCAAATAAAAAGGTAGAATTTAATTTCTTTCTGCTCGCAGGATATGAAAAGTACATTGTGCCTCAAATGTCTTAATTCCATCTCTCTTCTCCATATTTAATTTTCCCCTTTAGAAAACTTTGCTCAAACCTATAAATGAACCAGTGGTTAAGCACACATCAGATTTGATACTAGAAAATATTACTGTACAGTTATATCAAACTTCACAGTACCCCCTGGTAAGACAAAAAAATAGGCTGGTAAGCAAAATACACAACCCTTGAACTTCACAGATTCACAGAACGGTTTGGGTTGGATGGAAGCTTCAAAGATCGTCTGGTCCACCCCCCCTGCCCTGGCCAGGGACCCCTCCCACTAGACCAGGTTGCTCAAAGCCCCACCCAACCTGGCCTTGAACACTTCCAGGGATGGGGCATCCACAACATCCCTGGGCAACCCGTTCCAGTACCTCACCACCCTCATTGTAAAAAATTTCTTCCTTATTGGGCTGGGTGTACTGCAGAAAGAGAGGGAAGCAAGACTCTATTTTAATGAGAGCTGGTCTCACTGATAAATCAGTCAGACTTTCCATCCTAACAAAGAATAATGCCAGTCACCTGGAAAATCTAACTGCTTTACATTTGGTCTTCTAAAATGCATTTAAACCAAGTTTTATAGGCTGAACACTCATATTTGGGAAACTAAGCATAAACAAATATTTTAATCCCATTCCAAAATTATACTTAAGGTTGCCAAGGCACATTATGTCCAAACAAAACAATCATATCTCTTTCTAAATAAACCTTTATTTGGATCACAATTCCTTACCTGTCTGATTGCTGTAATGGTTTTCTGGGCAGTAAACACACTCATAGCAGCATGTGTGTGGACTTTCTGTAACCTTTTTCATCTGTCCTGGCCTGCAGTGCTGCGAACATGTTGACTGAACCTTCTGCAGTGTGCAGAGAACAAAAAAAATAATCAGCTCAGGTCCAACGAATTACTAAGAACCATTAAAATAAACCTCTATTAACTCTGCAATTTGCACTCTCTTTTTGTACCTAACATATTTCAAGGGAATCTGAAAATGATGGTGAAAAAAGGCATTGTAGGCTCCATGTTTCTTGTATTTTCTCCACATAGTCAACAAGTGACAGGGTGGGGCATTATCTACCTGATAATTTTATTTTTTGGGGCCTGAATGCCAATCAGTGGAACTGTCTGTGGCTTTAAAATCAAGACCAAAGTGTCTCATCGAGCTCACACAGGATTTAGACTGCTGAGGATCTGCTCCAATGAAAGCCTAGAAGCATCTGACAGGGCATTTGAGTGGACTGCTTCATGAGTGGGATCCTGAAACCCTGCTCGGCTGCTCTGAGCCTGATGGAGACACCTTGGCTCGGGGGAGAAACTTCAGCTCCGTTGAGACATGTCTGCGGGTGCTCTGCACTGCAGCTGTGACATTCCTGACCCTCGCGCAGCACCACTCTGGGGGCTGTGAGCAGGGCCTTCTCTCAGGGTCTGAGTTCAGGTCATCTTTCCAAAGACAGCCGTTTAGAAAATGGAGAAGCAGTCCTGAGGGACATTGCTATTTCTTTTCCCTCCAGGATGGTGCTCGCAAGCAGGTGGAGGCATTTCCTTGCCATCCTGGGCAGCACCACAAAGAGGGGCAAGACTTGAGCTTTTCTTCTGCCCTCAGCCTTTTCTATCAGCTGAGTCCCCACAATGAGACTGGAAGTCAGCCCACCTAGTGAGCAGCCTCTCCACGTCCCCTTAGTGGTGAACACCCTGCAGCACATAGCTGCACAACGAATCAAGACCTCCGCCCATGCAAAGACAACAGTTTATCCAGCTGGAACTGGCCCGGGCCACCCACTAGTCCACTAGTGGCACCACCAGTGCCAGGGCTCCAGATGGTGTCACCTACCTCAGACTCCCATAGTCACGCTGACCTCAGCTCTAACAGGAGCAAATAACCAACCACATTTTTTTTAAATTTTTAAGCAGTAAAGTCAACAGATATGAGTCTTCATGTACAAAATAAATGGTGGTGTTACATAAAAAAGGGAGCTTTTATACACATTTCATTTTTTATTTTAAAACCCCTTTTCAAGATTCTGGAATAGCATCCTTGGCATAGATATAACTTCTGATTTTCTCATCTTAGGAAACTTTCTAGGAGCATTCTGGAGAAATAACTCAATTTCAAATCACTGAGCCTGCTTACAGGCTAATGGGCTTCTCAGGGTGCACGAAGGTGGTCAAATAAAGCCAGAGAGGATTCTTTGCTCTAAAAGGAGACCATGAAACCACAAGAGAGATTTCTAGCTGACACATACTGCAGTTGCAAGTACTGGAGGGAGAAGAAAACATACAAAGCAAACTTCATGTTAGGTCAACAAATTAAAAGTTACCTTTAGATCCAGAAATTCTTTTTTTTTCTCCTCATCCTCAAAGATAAAGTCACCTTTCTCTGGGTCATATTCTGCCATGCTGGTGATTTCCATGTGGCCATCAATTTCTTTCCAAAGAAGTACATCGTAACTGGTGCTCATGTCTCCATTGGAGTCAAACTTGATTTCTTTGTCGTCATCAATGACTGTAACTTTTTTAAGTTCTTCAAGGAGCTGAACACACGTATAAGGAACAATAACATACATCATGTCAGTGTGATAAACTCAATAGTTTAACATTTGTATGATAATATTAAGTTAAAAACAAATGTTGCTTTTTAGGAATAAAAGAAATCTTTAAGACTAAAAGTCATTGTTATAACTGTTTAATTTCACGTCTTACACAGAATTACATTATTCAGACAATCCTGTTGACCTTAAAAATCTATTAATAAAAAAATCATAATTTCTTAACTCTATGCAATGTATACAAATGCTCATATAAGTGTTTTTTTTCAGCCTTGGAAATTTTGGTACAATCATGGGAGAGAAAAGGTTTTTTTGCTTGCGAGAAATAATTGCCCTTTTGTAATAACTCTTTTGTAACTTTTGCAACTTCTTGTAAAGAACAACCATGAATGATGCTCCTGTTGTTACTTTACTGTCACCAGAGTCGATCTGAGCAGTGTTTGTTTCTGAAGTAACCTCCCCCAGCATGCCTGGAAATATCTACTCAACATTGTTTTCAGCTTTGACACTGACTGATATTGTGTATTTCAATGTGAGACTCAGAACTGTTAAATGAACAATACATGCCAGTTTGCTCAGATGAAGTGATCAACACCACGATGGCAATGAACAGCCAGGCCATATTTGATAGATTGTAGAAAATATCAGAACAAGCATGCTTTGATAAGGCAACTGCCCAGCTTCATATTGCAACCTGTTCTGTTCAACAGAGTGAAAGTTCTCTCTCTCTCATCACAAACAAACAGACCAAGAGCTTCTGCATGAATCTAGGATAGGACAGGTTAAAGCACATATAATCCACTCCCAGTTCATGGGGAGACCATAGAAGGCCTCTCGTGAGCTACTGTGGCTCTTAATTGGAGTAAAGGTTTTTATCCCTTTGCAGGTCTAACATTTTTTGTCAATAGGGATTAATTAACAAGAAAAAAAACCAAGGTTTTGGTGAATTTAACTGCCCTTTGACAAGCACACTCTTACATGGATCCTTTTGTGATATTTGTAGCATTTAAAGAACACACTGACCAGTATATTACTTCAAAAGGCTTTGGCATATGTATGTATATAACACATCTGGCACATATGAAATATCATTTTTTCGTGTATAACGTGTCATTATTTTCAGACTTCATATACTCTTGTTGCATTTCTACCAATTTATGAAGAATTTATGAAGAACCAATATTTCATCTGAGCTGGATGTTGCAGTCTTGTGAGACTGAGCAGGAAATTTTTTATTGTGTATACTCAGGCTAGTCATTTAATCTTTCCCTTCTCCACTTTTCAAATTTCTCTAACAATATGGGAACAACGGAGCTTTTGGAATACAATTTGAGCTTCAGACAGAAGGGGTTAATAATTGTCAACATTTTGATTTAATTGATGGCTATTTTTGCGAAGGCTGTAACATGAATGCCTCTTTAATTCCTCTGTATGTGGAGATGTGTGATACGGATTAGTTGCATTAGTAGCTTTATGTATATATATTCATTTCTGAAGGGTTTAAATTTGGTATAGAGGAAAAGTATGATGAAAACAGCACAGGTGGAATAACTATCAGTTTTCTTCATGAGTTCTTTGCCTCTTAACAGGACTTATAATTTGGGTGGTTTGGGATTTAATTCAACAACGATGTAAATGCAGCTCCATAAAGTTGCATCCCCTGTAGAGCAGTCCTGAATTTTTCCCATTTGCCTTAACAAATTCATGTAAGACTGTGATTGCTACTGGTGGGGTGTTTTTTTTGTCAAATCCCCTATCTTGGTTTGACCTGCCCTGACCTAGCATGAGAGGTCAGAGCAAGTCAGAGTGCTTCAGTGGTTGTTTGACTTTTAAATGAACTTTGTTTAATCCTCTGAGTAAAAGTGTGTAAAAGTGAATACTCCTGAGCAGGTTCTTGGGTAAAAGGTCAGGTCAGGTTTACTTGTCTGATTTTTCCTCTTCTTTTCCCACCCAGTATAGTTTGATAACAAGTACCTCAGCCATCTTAAAGATTGTGTCTAATATTCCTACCAGTCACTTCAGTATAAATCAAGATATGACAGAGGAATAGTCTGTTGCATTTTCACTTTCAAGTAAAGATTCATTATAGAAGAAAATACCTGAATTCAGACAAAACAGAGATAATGGTGAGAAAGAGAAGAAAATTGAAACTCTTTGGTGAATGCTCCTATCCTGCGATATCGCAGTCTCTCAAGAGCGCTCATCGCTGTGTATTACGGTGGTTTGCAGCAATGGGACCAACTGCTAGTAGCTGAAAAGCTGATAAGTCAACTGTAGACTGATTATATGTTTTATTCTGTCCCACATGAGTAGCTAGTAAGACGTTCCAGCAAGGAGCCTACAGACTGGAGCCTTCATCCAAGCTGGTGCCTGCTCCGTGTGCTCTTTGAAGGTGGTGGGGGAAGTGTTAGGGTATCTAATGAAGCCCAGCAGCTAAAGATCTCTTCTGCACCTGTGGAATCATGTATTTGCAGCCATTGGTATTGTACCCATGAAGGAGGAGGTGATGGGTATGCAGTTAACTCATGATCAGTTAGCTATCTGTATGTGAAAGGCAATAATCATTCCCTGTCTACAGCAGGAGACAGCCATGGCTTAGGATGAGGAGCTTCTGTGTCTACAGGGGCCAAAAAAAAAGGAGGTAAACCTGGATTTTAGTTCTCAGCACTGCAGCAGTTAGATACTGCTGCTCTAGCGCATAGTCTGTGATTTCAGTCAGTGAAGAAAGACAGGAACAGGAATAAAAAAATCTTTCAGTAAAAGGACCAAGCTAGTAAATTCAGGAATGTGTGAGCAAAAATGAGATGAAAGTTCTGCAGAGAGAATGAGACCTGAAAGAATTAGCATCATACCTCCCAGGGAGTGAAGGCAGAGGGATCCTTGCAGTTCCTGTCTTTGCATTGCCCTTTAATGGCATGAGCAATGGCATAGACTGCAAGTACAGTACTATGGATAAATCCTGGTTCAATGTTAGCATTCAAAAAATCATCTCTCCAGATCTGATGTTTATTTTCAACATTTTGCAATAGATCATCCTGGGACTGGTTTGAAATGCACATTTGAAAATCGTGGTATTCCAGGTGTGCACAGACTGACAAAAGCATAATATATTCATGTAAAAACTTGTTGTTGTCAGTGGACTTTTCATGAAGGTTTCTCAGAAAATCTTGGAATGTGGACATGTCTCCGCTTTTAAATCCAAATCCCACAATGGTCCCCAGCTGTCTGATATTGGGAATTGCACTAATTTTGACTGCAGCCGACCAATTATCACTCGCAATCCAGATTTTCTTTACGTTCCTCTCAATTGCCTTCTTAAATAGTTTGAGCACATGGAATTGTCTCATAAAGACAACAATAACATTTACTCTGGTTTCCTTGACAATCTTCTCAATTGCATGATCAACTTTGGTGTGAAAGGTGTTGTCAGAGAGATAGGCAGGCAGCATTTCTTTAAAAGCTATGCAAACGTTGTTTGCCATGGCCTGGACCCCAAAGCTCTCCAGAGCGAACCGCCCATTGTCATCATCAGTGGCTATTACTCCAATCCAGTTCCACCCGGACTCACATATCAAGTGGGTCATTGCTCTTGTCTGATGGAAATCGCTGGGGATAGTCCTGAAGAAAGAAGGAAACCGGATTTTGTCACTGAGGATTTCAGCTGATGACACAGGACTGACCTAGGAAGAGCGAACAATTCAGTTACGGAGGCGATCTCCTCCCAAGGACACCAAGAGATCCAAAGCTGCCATGACTGCTCTTTCATCCAGCCTGACCCAGGGCTCCCTCCTCCTGTGAATGAACATCAACAAGGCGCAGCCAAAAGGAGGCGGGTTCCCTCACTCTGCTATTCAGATGCAGACTCATGCCCGGTACCAGTTCCACTGTTTTCATCCTCATCCACATAATTACTTCAGTGAAGGCAGAGGATAAAACCTTTCAAAATGGATATGACAATTATGCTGGTATAAGGATTTTGTTTTACTCTGTTCAGATACCATCAACGTGCTATTCAAAACAATATTTAAAACACTGGGAGCATTAAATATTGTTTGAGTTATTATTCAAATGCTAGTACCCTTACATTTTGCAGTATTTCTCTGTCACTGAGTATATTAGTATGGTTCACCTACGTATATATTTTCTCTGCAGGGTTTAATTACTATATTTTAAATGGATCATTAAGTCTGTTAGAAGAACTTCTCAGAAAAACAGACAGTAACCAATACTACAGAATGCTATAATTCTTTCATATAAAAGATTTATTACCTTTTTTCTTGTGAATGTAGCTAGAAAAACATAAATGGAACATTGTTATTTGAATCTCTCTAATTTTAATCCTTTTCTGTTTGTTTGTAGGAGCTTTTTTTCCCTACACTTTTATTTCCTACATCGTTTGACAGTTGTTAAAAAATGAATCTAAGCTTTCCAAAATGAGAGTGAGCTGTCTGGAAGGGATACCAAATCTGACTGATGTCAGAAGATTGCAGATGCTATTGATGAGAAAAATATGCTGGGTCACCTTTTCCATCTCTATGGCCCAATGCAGATTTATTTCATCACCTGCCTTTTAATTATGTTCAAGTGTGGCGTTTTAGTTTTTGTACTTACTATAGCTCCTGGGGTGGAGCTGGAGGTCATAATTATTTCCTACCGTTGCAGAGGAGAAGACTCAGTTGGAAGTTACGTTTAGTTCCAATTTTACGTCTTTTCCACATGTTTGGTTACTATGTTGCTACTTTTCAGTGATGTCATTTATGTCAGATTGCCAAACCCAACCTACAACACAGGATGGCGTTTTCCTTGTTGGTCCTGGCCTTGACCCCACTCTTAGAATGGTGAAAGTAGAAATGGAAGCACCGCTCTAAGTGCAAGTGTGGGACTCTACTAGTCCTAGAGAGGTCAGAAATAAAGAAGGATGTTTTGGGAAGTACCAGTGTGGATCTAGAGAGTTGTATTCCCTCTTTTCTACAACTGTTTGAACAGTAACGCAGCAAAACTGTGGTTTAGAGCAATATTCCTGACTTCTCTGTCCATAGTTAAAACAGACTTCAGCACCTAACCTCTCTCAGGCAGGAGAAATTTTCCAAATTTCTGGCCAAATTTGATTTTGTCCTTTTTTTTTCAGCTTGAGATTGGGTATTGTCATATTCACCACCAGCCAGACTAGACACGGTGGGTCTAACTTTTTTTCCTGAACGAAGTCCTCGAGTGTCACCCAAGGTACACTGGAGTAACTGGCAGCGCCACGCAGGACTGAGTGCTGGCGCTGCCGGGCTGACAAGATCCCAGCATCATCCTCAAATAGCACTTGGAGGCATGCGCCTCGGGCATATAAACTAGCCCTTACTGCCTTTGTTTAGGCAAGTAAATCAAGCCCTACATTTAGAGTCGAATGACACCCCTCCTGATGTCCTTCGGTTGAGCAAAATCCTGCCCTGCAGCAAACACGTGGCTTTTGCAATCCCCACAATCAGAGCCGCACCTTTACTCTAAGCATGGTAAACTTGACCCTCTGTCGAAAATGAAATAATTCCCTCAAACCTACCTGTGGGATTAGTTGCAAAGCCAACAGCCTTGAAACTGCCATTGACACCTCCGAGTAGCTGGCTCCAACGACAGCCTTGATTCTCGGGATGTAGTCTGTGTAGTTACACTTGAACTCTACAACATCCTCAGAAGAATTGAATTTAGACAGAAACCTCAGAGCTGACGCCATGGCTTTTGTCACCTCTGCACAGGTGTCATAGATTTCGTAGCCCAGAGTAACTCCAGATAACAGCGTTGAATTGTTGATCGTTTCAATAGCATGTATCATTGCAAGCGTCTGAAGAAAAATTTGAATTTCAAAGCTGTCAGGAAACACAGAAGTTTTATTTTAGAAAAACATTGCTGTGAACAAGGCCAAAGCAAAGCCCATTTTGAGCATATCCGTTAGAACTTGACAGCTACTGAAAAGAAATGATGGATAGTATGGTTTTTTTGTGATTTGCTTGGGTTTTAACGTACAAAAGATTAGAAATCACACACTTTTTGTCTCACCTAAGTGGGAGGCTAAGCAAAATAAACACAAAATTTAAAATACACCTGAATAAAAATTATTTTCTGAAAAAAAGGGGTACTAAACCCCAAATTTTGATGGTACATGAAAAATCAAAAGTGATATCTTTAGGAAGCATCTGGCAGTCAGTGGGGTTGTTTCAATTTACTTCATCTGCCCAATAAGCTTTTTTTAAAATGTATTTATTTTCACCAAAATCATGAGACAGAGAAAAGAAAGGATTAAATATTTCATAATAGAAGAAAATATTTGAGAGGTTGACGTCTTCTAGCGGTTGCATCGACGTTCCTAAAATGCTCTCTTAACCTGATGAAGTTAGTACAGCTCTTCCCCTTATCTCCAGTGGATATCATAACAGATGCTTAATCAGAACTGTGCTGGCACCAAATGTCTGCAACACAACCAACCCGCCTCTCAGGTAAAGCTTCTCTAAAATTTACAAATCTTGCAAACTAAATTAAATTTCAAATGGACCTGAGATAGTTTATGACGCCATAGAAAAAGAATGGAAGACTGACAAAATTATCAACCTTGCCTTCATTTTGAAATAAATCCAGATAGATACCTGCATGTCCAGCTGATTATTAGATTCAGATATGGGATTAAGTTGCATGTAAAATTCAAATAAAATTTGAGGATTTGCACCCAGATTAAAATTGAAGAAAATGCACATTTGGAATTCCTGGGCTAAGGAAAGCTTTATTATATACTTAAAACGAAGTTCTTCACCAGGTTTCCTTTGCATTCTTTCCAGAAAAATCGGTTTCAAGCACAGTAGGATTTGGAGCCAACAAAATAAATATTCTGATGCATAGTCTGAACCTGAATTCACACATGACATGGTGTTTATATGTAGTCTCTCCTATAACATAATGCCACAATTACAATACAAAGCGTAATAATTACAGTGATTATAACAATAATTACAATCTAGTCAGCAAGATACTGTCATAGATTACAACTGAGCTGCCCTGTGAGGCAGAGGACGTACTTTAATAAGTGCTTAGGTAAAATGGAACAGTCTGCCTATGTTCAAATCGTGTAGGTGTAACTTCATAACGAATAATGAACAACAGCACAGCAGAGTACTTCAGATCTATAACAGAAGATTAACATTTATATGGAAATTAATTGTTCAGCACAAACCTCGAGGGCTCTTTGATTATATATGAAGACTGAAATAGGATCGAACGTTCATTCCCTTCCTGAGGCAGCCACAGTATTTTTTGCTGTAATTTAGCCATATTTTGTCATCCTGTATTAATTTATGTGCAATTTATGTGATGTCCAGGGTCTTTTTAAAGACTAAGACATGCAAGAGAAACAGATTTTGTTGATCTTAATACAAGAAGTACATGCCCGATGTCAGTGATCTCTTCTTTCTTACATATGTAGTTTTCAGTACTACTCACCCAGCGCAATTCTGAATTACTGGCTTGATGGGATATTCTTCTGGACGCAGCATTTCGCTATGAACTGCAAACAAGCCTCCAATAACAATGTCCCCCGGAGAACTGGCACCCACGAAGTCGTCAGTATTCTGGCAAGAGAAAGCGATATCAGTGCCGATCACAAAGCAGGGGATCAAAAAGGTAACAAGTGCCATGTTTCTGTTTCCCTTGCTCACTACCAGCTTTAAGCCAATTAAGCGAGCTGCAGGGCCAACAAGGGCTCCTATGTCATCTATAAACAGCAGCAAAGGAAAAGGGCTGCACTCAGAAGTTAGTCACACCTCATAAGGTGCTTGTGTTTGCTTCACTGGCTGAGGCTGTTTTATTGAAGGTACTAAAGCAAGGCTGCTGTCGCATAAAATGTGAGGGTGCAGGGGTGTGAGAGTGAAGAGGGAGGGAGAAAGATAAAGGAGTTTAAAAGGAAACGTCGGACGTAAAATCTGTTCTGCTGCGTTCAAAGTTTATTATACCTTATCTGAAACACACGGCAAATATTTTGGTATAAATTTGGGCTTGTCTTGGACACCTTCCAACTGAGGGCAGGGTGAGAAGAGTAATCATGTAATATGGTAGTGATATTGCTGCGACCATATTTTAAGGGTCTGGTCCAGAGAGTACTGAAAAAAGACCCCCTTGCCACTGGGTGCTTTAGATCAGACTCTGGTCCAAAAAAACCCACCCCAAAACTATCAAAAGACTTCTTTTCCCTCAACCCTTTTCTTACAATTTTTTTACTTGTTGTATAAAAGTGATTTGGATAAGCTAATATTCATGGTTCTGATGCACACACAGGATCAGGTTCTGTATTTACAAGCCAGGCTACGTTTGCTAAACTCAGAACAGTGGGAAAACATGATATTAGTCCTAGTTTTTTGACAGGAGGGAAGCATGCTCTCTTTTGCCCCTGGCTGAGGACAGCAGGACACAAGCAGCCACTGTTCCACTCAGGTTCGCAGGAATCGGATGCTGCACCAGAAGGGAACTGGGGAAAATAGAAGCAGAGGCTGGACTCTCAGCTTTCATAAACTCCAACGATAAACACCAAAGTGAATCTCTTTAGGACAGAAACATGACTGCTGCTACTAAACAATACCAGTTTACATAAGAGACACAAATCTGACAATAATCGCTTTCTGTTCTTGACATTGGCTTGATTCTATATTTTCTTATAATGGCTTCTTCAGATTTTGCTTCTTCTGGTAGTATGCCAAAAGACTCAGAAGAATGGGGTCAGTCAGAGTGTTTATTGTCTATGATTGCACTATAAGAGAGGCTGAGTCTTACACAGAAAATCTGAATCAAGGATTGTTTTCTGGCAAGCAAAAAAGAGAAGTGGAATGTCTGTTACATATTCTTTCTGATAAGCATAATGCATACCATATAAATTATTTGAATTATTATATTTTACTTTTTTTCTCACTAGTCTTTTTGTAGAGTATCCATTTACAATGGAGATATTTCTTGCAAATTCAAATACAACAGACATATTACTTGCAAAAGCAAATGTTAATCCCCAGTTAAGTCACCATTCAGCCTCTTCTTTGTTATAGTATAACATCTTGTTTTTCTTTCGTCTGCCTTCTTTCTTTCCATGTGGCATTCTCACTGCTGGGTCAGGGCATATAGTAAACACCTGCCTTTCTTTAATGTACCTGGTCACATGCGTGTATGGGCAGGTGATGACACCAGTTTATTCTGCTTCTATATTGACTTGGAAAAAATCCATTTATTCCAAAGGCTTTCCTCTTGTCTTACAGCAGTGTAAGGGTAGTCAGGCTCTGGCCCCGAGTTATGAGACATTCAATTGCAAATATTCATGTACTCACTTCTTTCCATCCAGGTCATGCACCCTAAAGCCTGGCTCCATATACTCTGGTGCTTCCTTTTTCCTGACTTTGCATATAACTTTGTGTACAAACATTGTAAATACTTCACGTAGTTAAAGCGTAAGATTGGAGCTAGTCGTTTCCTTAAGCAAGCCATAAGAAATATTGAGCCATATGCCTCTAATATAAAATGTAAATTTTAAGGACCTAACACTAAGTACTGCATTAAGGATTCAATGGAAATACAGTACTGATAATTTGAAACTTCAAGTTTGCTATAATTTATTATTAGAAGCAGAAAAGAAATTTTACTCTGGCCAGTCTTTAAAAAGTTATTAATTTCTATAGAAGAGGATTTTACTTACAAACAAAAATCCTTACTTGGTCACTTTGGAAAATGGAAGTTGACAGAATAAACATCACATATAAACGGTGCATAATTTAATGTTATTTATAAAAACACCACAAAATGAGGTGTGCTTCAAATTCAACTACATTGAGTTTGCATCACAGTGTAGAGTATTTTCACAGTGAAGAGGTTTTATTGTTATTGTTTGTTTTCAAGACCTATATCTCATAATTACTGGTAGTGATGAGAAGTACTTAGAAGCATTACTGAGACAGCTTGGCCTAACTTAGTTCTGTAGAATTAACTGTGTTTGCAAATACCCTTTTTCATTGTCACTTAAGTACCAACAGAAATAAGTGTGTCATACAAAATGTTCTTTGCTTAAAATTTAGTGACATTTTATTGTAACATAGCTAGACTTTCACCGTTGTCTGCACTGAAGTATTTCCTGGCAGGTGGAATCAAGCATAAGATTCAGGGGAATTCCTGAAGCACCATCATCTCCAGAAAGCAGCCTTTAATGGACTGTACAAAGGCAGAAAATAGGACCTACCAAACCTGAAGCTACTCTGAAAGCCACAGATGAATTCTGAGGCTTTGGAGGATCCGGTGGGAGACAAACATACTCTCTTAGTATCCCTGCAAGCCCCAAAGTTACCTGCTGCCATGCCAAAGTGGCCAATTCTTCTACCTGGGCTTCAGCTTCCCTTTGAGAAGGACCAGAATAGGTGGGTTTTGGAAGACGGCCCTGTCAAGATCAGCACTAATCCTGCAGGTGACTTCTTGTCAATTTAAAGTTAATAAATTTTTGGCAACAGTGCTGTACCTATTGAAAAGATCCACAATCCTAGATGTGCAAGAGAAGCCAGGGGGACTTGAGTATATGAGACCAACTGAGCGTACCCTCAGAGCAGTGGATACCTGTAAAAGTACCACCTGTGTCTCCCATATTTGCAGCCTCTAGACCTGGACAGGTTATGGCTTTTGGGCAGAAGGCAGTTTTGCAACTGTCAGTAGTTTGGTCAAGCAAAGAGAGACTATACCATGCAGGAAACAAACACCAGGATTTTGGCAGAACTTTTTTTGTCCTAGCTATTGTTTTTCATGGAGAAGTTAATGGGTTAGATTTCAACAGGAATATCTTTTCTCTGAAGCCTGTTCAGTCAGATACTGTTAAAGGAGAAAGACATTCTTCACCACTTTCTATTTTAAACTGCTTTTAATTATGCTGTTTCCAAACCAACATACAGCAGAGAGCTAAATCCTTTGCTAGGCATATGCAAAAGTTAAGGAAAGAAAGAAGAAATTTGGATAGTCTCACTGTTATTCAAAAGAGTGGGATAATCCCTCCTCAATCAGACAGGACCTACCTTGACACAAGGGAGATTGCCCCGTTTAGAGAACCCAGCAGCATTTAAATAAAACCCCATCATTTGCAGGGAAGCTGATGCTTGTGTAAATTAAGAGTGACCGCCCCTTCTCATATTGCTCCTGGGGAAGACGTGAGCCACACAGAAAGGAAGATGAGCCAGAAGTTTCAACTGAGTGGTTTGTTCCCAGTTCTGCCACTGACTTTTTGTGCCTGATCTGCACAGACTTCTGCCATGACTTCCCAACCTTAGTCAGACGTTCACAGCCAGGTTTCTGAAAGGCTCCATCAAATTAAGTAGTACTCTCAAATTAAGTAGTGTCAAAGGGCCTTGAAACTCTAGACTTGACCTTCTTCTGATTTGTATCATATCTGTGAAACAGAGAACAATATTGCCTATCCATTCAGGTCATAAACTCTTTAGAATAACTACTGTCCTTCACTTATGGTGACCCCCCCAGATTATAGAGGGTAATTGGATACAAGTAATAAGTAACATAACAACCAGGCAAGACAAAACAAGCTAAACTAAGCCAAATTCGAGTATAGATCAGTGCTGTGGTAAAGGAACATACTTTGTATGAGGTGTCTATTTAAAAAAGTATTACTTTTCACATAACTCTAATTGAGCCTGGCAATGCTGTGGTTGCAGAAGCCTTAACCCACCAGGGGGCTGTTCAGTTGAAACACCTGTGTCTGCTGCCATCTCCCTTCTACTTGAGAGCCAATACCGTATTCCATTGCTTTGACCAGCAGGCCACGTCTCGGTTTGCCTCGTTTTTGGGGCAGTAAGCAGCATGCTTGGAAGGCTCCCAGGTAGCCCAGCTGCTCCCTCATGGTCTTACTGAAGTCCACAGGAGGCAGTGCAGCTCACAACCAAGGCTGAAAAGCCAGCTGAAGGCTAACCTGCTGAAAAGAAAACCAGAGAGTCAAAGTGTGAAGCTCAGTATATACTGACTATGAGCAGAATTTGGGAACACTTCAAAAACCAGAAATACCAAGGAAAACATGTGTGGAACTGCTTTCTAAAATCACCACTAAAAAAAACCCTGTGCAATTGGAAGCAACTATTGTTTCCAGCAGGGAAGCCATTACAAACGAGCACACTAACACCTTCCAGGCCAGAAAGAAGGGATTGTCCTTTGTGAAATCATTTTCTTTTCCATGCAACCAGTTTATGGAGCCATTTCCTTTCAGTATGATAGACTACATTTATGCCAATTAAGACAGTAGATAGTGTTGAGGTCAAAACATTAAGAACGGTAAATATTGGTTAGGATTGCCAGTTTTCTAGACCAATAGAACTATTTTATTTAACCCAATGACTTTGGATTACTGAGTTTCTTTTAAGGACGTTGAAACAATGGGGCAAAACCAAAAGCAGCAGGTATTGCATTACTTAATTTAATTATCTTTTAAAAAAGTCTTCTATTTACTGGGACCCTACATAGTTTAATATTGAATATTAGAATTAAAGAATGGGAAGGACAATACACATTATTTTGATTTGTGGTCTGTTATTAAAAAAAAAAACATACCTTTAAAATTAAAAACACATCAGCAGTGAAGTGGAATTCGGATGGAAGCCAAGCAGTTCCATTAATTGCTGAGAAAAAAACTAACTCAATTTTCAAGTTCATTGGGTTTGTCCTCTAGAGCGTGTCAGCTGAGCTGCATGATGGAGAGGACGAGTCCTGTTTTTCTTTATCAGGTCACAATATTATAATGTGCCTCCTGATGTTCTCTGAAAGTTGAATTTCCCCTGATGCAAATGGCCTTGTTGGAGTACTTCTGATGGAAAACTGAGATACTGGAACATCTACCTAGAGGAGGGCTGTGACACTGTCTTCAGCCTCTTGGCTGGACTGTCAGGGCAGTCCTGGGCAGCCCCACAGTAATTTCTTTTTCAGAAAATGTTCTAGTCAATAGTCAATGTTGTGTACATTCAATGCACCTCTGCTGGTTTTGCTACAGTAGAGCTATAAGAAATATAAGCAGAATTGTGAAGGGGGGAACACAGCTAATTTCTACATTTTTTTGAGTTCAGAGAAGTTTGTTTCATTTAGTTTCTTTCTCTGATATTTTAATATACTTAGATTAAATTTCAAGTCAAATACAATTTTGCCATGAAAACTCATGGATTTCACTTTTCGGATGTTGAGGGCAAATATTTTTACCCGTTCCAAAATTGAATTTCTCTGTAAATGAACTGTTTTTTTTTTCAAAATAATCCAGCAAGGCTGCTCCCATCCCACCCAGACAAGAAGACAGCTGCATAGGTTGGATGCAGGACAATTTTTCATAAAAGCCAGCATGGTAGGCATGACCCAGCTGATCAAGATGCCATTTTCAGAATTCTTCATCAGGTTTTATTTCCGTACTTTGTTCCATCTCCTCCTCTCTTAATTGGAAAACAAGAGAGCAAAAATGTCATTCATCTATTGACAATGCAAACATTTGGGCCCAACCCGTAGTGAAAGGGCCACCCAGAGGGAAAGAACCTCTATCTTAGATACTGGGGCTTCCTCCTGAGAGGCTGGAGGCCAGGGTTCCAGCCCTTCTGCCAATGACTGCTTATGATTCTATACTGAGACCTTTACTACATAAAGGAGGGGACTCAAGTCTTTCTGCTCCCAGTGCCCTCTACTCACTGGAATGTCATTGACGATTTGTTTGACAAAGCTCTTCTAGCCTGACTGTTAAGAACCTTCCTCAGAGAGTCAGTATACTCAGAAATTCTCGGGGGTGTATTGCCTAGTATATTTGGCACATTCTGGAAATGCGTATCTGCAAGAAAGTCAGGCTGGAGATCATCTCACGTGAAAATGCTGGTGGCAAGCAGGTATGAAGTTGGTGCCAAACATCTCAGCATTGTTAATACTGAACACACCTTAAAACAGAATTAGGTTTATAGGGATTTAAAAACATGGTTTTAGACATCTCCAAAGGAATTGACTGTGGAGGATCTGAAGATGTTAACTTTAGATATAGTCTGTTAAAGGGACAGATAGCTGCCTAAATCCAAACAGCCATCTTAGTGACCCTGTGCTTATTCTCATTCAATCACTTTTGCAAATAGTACTTAGTGATTTTTTAACTCTTACAGTACTTGTCCCACATAAATTCCTTTAAAAATATAAGCACTTTTCTTCAGTCATTTTGGAGCTGAAACAGAACTGGTAATATTAAGCAGTAATTAGAATACGAGAAATGAAAAAAGGTTCTGTTTTGGGAGCAGGAACTGAAAGTCAGGTGGACTTTTAAAGGAATGCCTTCATCACTAAAAGATATGGAAATATTCACTTTCTCTCTGGCTCAGGCCTTCAATTACTCAGTGCAAATATCAGCATAGGAAAGAATGAGAATTAATTTTCTTCCCTCCCTGAGCATACTTTAACAAGAACACTTTTGGAAAACATAGGTTTAATCCTCATCAGATAGAAGAAAAAATTGAGTCCATGTGTCCCAAATGTGCTGGCTGACAGGATCTAGACTGGCACACCAGGGAAAGGGCTGGTTTTCACTTGTCCTGATCTCATATGAGTCCCCGTCTTGCCGCTCTCTTGAAACCACTTATCTGAGCAAGCACATACATGTTTTACCTTCTCTCTGAACACTGAGTTATTGGACACAGAAAAAGATAATTTGCGATTGGACTAGATGATGTCCGAGGTGCCTTCCAACCTCAGCTACTGTGCGATTCTATGATAATGTTACTTCAAGTGGTGTTTTGCGGGGAAGGGCTGATGTTCATAGGTGCCGAACAGTAGAAGAGCTGAGTGGGATGTGAGGATCTTCTGAGTACAGGCTACTCTAGGCAGTCCTGAGCTCAGCCAGCTGGTCTTGGGGCACTCTGGTTTTGAGAACCTAAATCTCCTTATGTTCGTACAGGAGGCAAGCTGCTAGGAGCTCATTACTCAGCTCTAAGGAACTCCGCAGGCAAGGGCCAAGATTCCTGAAGGCAGATAGGTTTTACCCCTTAGTTGAATCAGTTCATGCTTGATGCTTAAATACCTTCAAAATTGATTCTAAAACTTTTAGGACCCTAGGACTTCAGCTCTCAAGTTATTTTGTCTTTTTTTTTTTTGGAGAATTGACTCAAGGTTGTCATTGTCACCCTTATTCTGGACTTTTTTATTTATTTTGGTTTTCTTTTGAGATCTTAAAAGATCACAGCTCACCTTACAAGGTTTAATTGATTGTGTTATAAAAGTAAACATACATCTGCAAATAGAGTACAGGCAGAACAGGTGACACTCATAAAAATTCCTTTCAGATAAGGAAAAGAACCCCAAACACCAAACCTGCAGGAGTCACTCTGGAGACTGACTTCAATCTTCAGAGTTAAAGACTAAGAAAAAAAAAGTTTCACAAATTAAAACCATTGGGAATGTTTCCTGCTAAAAAGTTCACTCTTAAAATCTTGTAGAATAATTTATCACTCTACACACTTCCTATAGAATACTGTGCAATGTTGGTTAAGAAGAGCTCACATACAAAAAAAAAAAAAATACTGCATTACTAAGTTTGGCTAACAAGAAAATAGGAAACAAGACTTTGTTTTAAGTCATTTCTGCTCCCTGACAAGAAATTGTCTTTGAAGACATACCGCAAGAATAGATAAAATCATTAATCTGCAGGTACTTCCCCAAGCATCCTGCTTATCCACATCTTTTAGAAACACAATACAGAGTAGTTAACAGTACACAAAACCATGATTGATCTTAAGTTTGGTATTAAATTTCTTTGCAATCACCCAGCCTTTAAAGCTTAGTGTGGTTGAAAAACTATCATTACCCTCATTAATTGGAAAAAGAAACAAGTTATGTCAGCAGCTGTTCAAAAGGCAGTAAGAACTGACTAGAATCAACAAAGGACAGAAAGAAAAAGGCATTAGCTATGTGAAATTTTTAGCTTTTTATTTTACATCTCTCCAGAGTAGATTTTCAGGCATTATATTTCCTTCAATTTTCAGGTACTCCTATTGTGACCTATGTTGATGAAATGCTAATTGCCACACTGCAAGACAGATATTGTGTGAAGGAAGTTTTATCTGAAAAAGAAAAAAGAAAGTTAGCATTTTCCTAGAGGTATATTTAAATACCTGTATTTTTAAAAGGTTACTTCCTCTACCAGTGTTTTCTGTTAGATGGACCTACTTTAAAATCTGAAACAATAAGCACAAAACTTTGTACTACAGGTTGCTCTAAAGATTTCCCTTCCTTCAACAGCAAAAGGCTTTTATATCAACTTTATAATCCAGAGGGGCAGAGAGAAAAAAGAACTTCAGGAGTCTGAGGCCAGCGCATGTAGTGTTTTCCCATTGGTTTTGTTGTTTTTTTAAAATCAGTATGGTTTCCTTCTTTTCACGCATCAACTTGTTTATGTAGATTTCCATGACTCATTGGGGAAGTTCTGTTTTCACTTCATTCCTAGTGATAAGAAAAATTGTTTTTGTGAGGCACCTAAGAAAACCAAAACATAAACTTAAAACCAGTCTTGATTTTAAGGAAACTACAGCTGTGATTTCATAACCAATGGCTGCCAAAGTTGTACAATGAACTAATAATAACTTTAATATCCTAACTTGTTAAAATCCTTCATCTACCTCAAATACATTGAAATGCAGATACTACTTTCTCTAAAACAATAGAATAAAAGTTTATATTTACACAGATGCAGAATTCTTTAACATACATTTGTCTAAGAAATTGCATGCGGACAGCAAATTCTTAGACTCATAGAACAGTTAGAGTTGGAAGGGACCTTAAAGATCACCTAGTTCCAACCCTCCTGCCATAGGCAGGGACCCCTCCCACTAGACCAGGTTGCTCAAAGCCCCATCCAGCCTGGCCTTGAACACTTCCAGGGATGGGGCATCCACAACTTCTCTGGGCAACCTGTTCCAGTGTCTCAACACCCTCATTGTAAAAAAATTCTTCCTTATATACAAATTAAACCCAGCCTCTTTCAATTTAAAACCATTGCCTCTTGTCCTGTCACTACAGGCCTTGGTAAAAAGTCTTTCTCCATCTTTCTTTTGAGACCCCTCTATATATTGAAAGGCCACAAAACTGTTCTTACTGTTCTTGAGACAATTTTGTTTTTAAAAGGTAATGTCATTTCCACATACAAGCATTCATAAATCGTCAACTAGGCACAATAAAAACATGATGATAATTATGGTGATGGTAGGTAGCATTTCCATTAGTTCCCATTAGAGTCTGTGAATATATCTATAGGTTAATGAAATGTGATTCATAATTACATGATTCAAATAAGCGAGGCAGTAAGAAAGGTTTCTGCGCAGGTACCACATCGCGTCCTATCTCATTAGTGAGAAGTTAGGAAACAGAAAACTAAATTCTTTGCTGAGTTACACCAGAGTAATTCACAGCTTAAACCTGCAGAGGTGTTTTGGCTACAGCAGACTGATCTGTACCCTCCAGGACTGAACCATGACAGATCTCCAGATTAACTGTGAGACTATCATGTTTAGGAATGCACCAGCATACCTTCAAATTCAAAACACAATGCTATCGGTTAACTATGAAGGTCTTTGAAGACATCATTTTTAATATATGGCAATGTAACATATGCACTGCATTATTAAGATATAAATGTTAATGGAAGAATGAAAGCAAAGAAATGGACATAGAAATAGCTCATCTGCAAGAAATAATAGCTTTGTATATGTATCCAAGTAGCAAGCAAAAGCAAGCAGCTACAAGGAAAACAATTATGGAATTATTTTGTCATGAGTATGACTGTCTATTATATTACAGTATTCCTGAGTGTACATACATCAAACAGTTCCTTATCCTTCCCGTTCTCAGTCCTTGCACAGATCACGCATTTTGATCACAGACTAATATTCAGTGCTCACTAGTGGACTGATTTAAAACATAAAGAGCAGTAAACAATGAGATGTCAAGTTCAAATGCTAGTGGAAGACTACCTTGTATTCAAATATTCTGAGACTACGATGGCACAGTTATTGTTTATCATGCACAAAAAACCCAAACCCAAAACAACAACAATAAAAATTCAGCTATAACCACAAGCGAATCTTCTTAGTAGTAATTATTATACAGCCTTTATTTTGATACCTAAATGACTAGTCCACTGTTAAATGACAGGCAAAACAAATCCCCTTCCCTACAATTACTGACAGGAATTGCTTTGAGAATTAAATAGACTTGTTAATGACAGAACTCATTTAAACAGGGCAGTCTCTGAAGGGAGGCAAAATGAAGAGAGAGGTGAACATGTGAACTTGATCTAATTTTTTCCTAGTTGCCCAACATGACACTAGATATCGCTGAGCCAGGCAATGATTGTTGTATCACCTACCCTACCACTCATCAACTGCCAAAAAGCTCCTTCATAATAGGACAAGAAAAAGGAGCGCTCATCCTGTTCCTGTTTACCTCTGGACAGTGATCTACACTAAGAAGAGTGAAATTCTCTATAGCAGTTTTGCACAGAAAATCCCAAATTCTGGCCCCTGGGGGTTGCCCATAGTTATGCCTCTCTGCACTTGGAGTCATCCTGCATTTTCTGACATAGTAACAGCACAGTAATCAGAAAATATAAATTGGAGACATATTTAAAATTAAACAGGATCTATTCAAACAAATATTCACCTTAAAAATAATTTTATTCTGTGAGATAAGCAAAGAGGATAAAAAGAAAACATCTCTAGCTCGTGTTCACTAATTGGAAAATTACGTTTCAGAAGATTTAACACAGATGCACAGCCACTGGCAATCTCTCTCTGAACGCCTTTTGCCCATAAGTACACAGCTTTCTCTATGCTTACATTACAGATAGTATCCTTCTTTGAAGACTGATTTAGGCACAGAAATTTTAAAAGCACTTCTTCGGACTGCCTTTCCAGAGCTACATTAATAGAGGATTTGAGGAAGTTACTGCTATTTCAGTAGCCAGTAATGTGTATGTTGTGAGCTATATAAAATACCAGAGAAAAAAATCATTCTTAAATACATATGTAGGTGTTCAACAAAAGTTTCATACGTGAATTTTTGAGTCAGAATTGTTTAATCATCCCATCAATCCATCACAAAATATTTTGAAGAAACATAATCTCCAGAGTTTCTCAGCATGAATTTCATTCCCACAAGAGCTTTTTTGTTCTCTCCAGGTTTAGCCCTTATTCAGTCTGTTTTATTTATGTTATTTCCCATTTGTAAACAGTGCTTGTCCAAGTGCCTTGTTTTTAATGAAGTGTAGCAGTAGCATTTGATCAGAATTTAGATAAACGAGCAGATAAATCCATGTCTATTTTCTGCAAGTTTATATGCATATATATGAAAAGTTTAAAATGTAGCTAGATAAATACCAAAGGCTGGTCTTTGTTACCATGTCTTATCATTTTTCACCCCAAAATAGAAAGTAATATGGGATCAACAACATTCTTTATGTCATTCTTCTTACTGTTGAAATAAAAGTATTATGAGATAATCTTTTGTGGAGTCCTTATAAAGAATAGTAAGAGGGTTGCATGGAAAAGTCAGAAAAAACAACATATACTATTACTTGTAATATTTCAGTAGTTTGAGAGGATAAGCACCTATAGCACACTAGGCACCACACATAGTAAGAAACAGTTCTTCCCCCAAAAGATTTACAGGCCAACTGAACCCAAGGAACCATTTAGCTTTATTTTTACAGATAGAGCAGGTGACTTTTCCAAGGGCAAATCAGACGTGCTGAAAGCAAGCAATAAGACCTGTCTCTTATAGCGCCCTTTACTGAGTGCTATCATAATAACCCACCCATCACTTCAGTACACCATTAACTCGAGCACACATTAGTTCAGATTGCAGTGGGATGCACTGCTAAATCCTGCACAAATGTTCTGCTCATTTATTCTGTTGATAACAGACACAGCAAAGACCTTTCTGATGTTTTCAAAACACGTAGCAGGTTGAACAGGTGGTGTTGAAGGTGTTCTGGGTGAAGGAAAGGACTAGCTGAGGCTGGCTGGGGCTGAGGAGATGCTCGCCCTCCTTTGGCTCCGCGTGTTAAGCAGAGTAGGAAATAAGCAAGCTTGCTCATTTAATGCCAGTGGTTTGGAAAGCACCCTGCCCACCAGGAACCTGACCATTGCTAAGCTTATCTAGTATCCCTTAACCAAGAAACTCACACCAAAGCACGTCTCACACTCCTCTGCGGCATGTGAGGCTTCATGCTGCGCCATCCCCAGGGCACAGCTGGTTTTCTGTCCACTATCCCAGGTATCCAAGGATCTCGTCTTTGGCCAGTATTTACGCTCAGCTGCTCTGAAAGCAGCGTGACCACTTTGCGGTTGAAGATAAGACATCTTTGACAATAAGCAACATCACCTCTCTGACACAGGTATCAGAGTCAATTTTCCTCCTGAAGAGATTCCAGAATCCGTTACCAGCAAGAACCTGTGTTTTTACTTACAGCACAATGCTTCTGCGATTGAGTATGTGTGACAAACTGAACTTTTATCTATTGTTTACTTAGCAAATAAGTATCTAATCAAAAGCCCATTGAAGGCAGTGGGAACAATACTATTGCCTCTGGATTAGGCATTGAATTGCTCTGACACTGTCTGTCATTAAGTACAATATATATAAAAATTGCTTTTAAAAATATTGTCCAAATATACTATGCAGAAAAATATCATATTTTCTTCTTCTGGCCAAGAATGTAAAAATAACTGGCTATAATATATCCATTCCTGGCAAGCACTATTCTGCCAGTGACAATCAGGGACAGATGAATGCAAACATTTGGTTCCTAACCTTAGCAAACTCTTGCCGGAATTACTATAATTCGAGACTTGTTAGTGTGTGAATCTCTCTCTGTCCAGGAAACTGAGATTCAAAGCCTCAGCCCTGTATCTCAATACAGAGCGTATGCTACAAATGGGAATATGCAAAAGGGCAAGCAGTGGTCTTGTTTCCACGTTAATCAAGGGCTTGAGCAACTTCCAAGCGAAGGCACTGTCTGTCTCTGAGGCTTTCTGTAGACTGTGGCTAATCAATCTCAAGAAAAAAAAAAAAATTCTGGAGAGAAAAACAGAATTATCCAAAGCAGCAGAACACCAGACTCAGGTACGCCAAGTCATAGCACTTGATAGATTCCTAGTGCAGCACGCTTGTGTTCACACCCAGCAGGACAAACTATTACAGGAGCTTGAGCCCTACAAATCCATGGGCCCTGACGTTATCCACCTGACGGTGTTAAGAAAGCTGGCTGATGTCATTGCGAGGTCACTCTCCATAATCTTTGAGTAGTCAAGGAGACCACAGGATGCCCCAGAAGACTGGAAGAAGACTATTGTCACCTCCATCTACAAGAAGGGCTTAAAAGAGGATCCAGGAAATTATAGGCTTATCAGCCTTACTTATCTGGGAAAGTTATGGAATGAGTCCTCCTGGGCTCTATTCACAAGTCAAATGAAGCACATGATTGGTAAAAGCCAGCATGGATTCACCAAGGGCAAATCGTGCTTGACAAACCTGATTGCCTTCTATAACAAAGTAACCTGCTTGGTTGATGCGGGCCTAGTAGTGGACATTGTCTACCTGGATTTCTCCAAGGCTTTCAACATGGTTCTCCGCAGCCTCCTCCTAGAGAAACTGATGCATTACGGTCTAGACAAGCAGCCTGTGCGGTGGGTGGGGTCACGCCCAAGAGGGTGGTGGTAAATTGCTCCTTTCCAAACTGGCACTCTATCACAAGTTGGCTACCCCAGGGATTGATACTGGGCCCAACACTGTTCAATACCTTCCTAAGTGATCTGGATGGTAGAATCAAGTGTACCCTGACAAAGTTTGCTGGTGACACCAAAATGAGTAGGGAAGTGAACACTTCAGAAAGACCTGCATAGGCTGGAAGAGTGGGCTAACAAGAACCTTATGAAGTTCAACAAGGACAAGTGTAAGGTCTTGCACCTGTGAAAACATAATCCAGGAATGCAGCACAGTCTGGGATCTACCCAGCTGGGGAGCAGCTCTGTGGAAGGGGACCTGGAGGTCCTGGTGGACAACAAGCTCAATGTGAGTAAACAGTATGCTACTGCGGCAAAGAAAGCCAACAGGATGCTGGGTTGCATCGAGAAGGACATCACCACCAGAGATAAAGAAGTCATTATCCCACTTTACTCAGCACTTGTCAGGCCACACCTGGAACACTGTGTTCAGTTTTGGTCCCCACTATACAAAAAAGATATGGACAGGCTGGAGAGAATCCAAAGAAGGGCCACAAAGATGATCAAAGGAGTGGGAAGCCTGCCCTCTGAGGAAAGGCTGAGAGAACTGGGTTTGTCCAGCCTTGAGAAAACAAAGCTTAGGGGAGACCTTTTCACCACGTTCCACTATTTAAAGGCTGGCTACAAAGACGATGGAGACTCCCTTTTTACAAGGAGTCACATGGAAAAGACGAGGGGTAACAGGTACAAGTTACACCTGGGGACATTCTGACTGGACACAAGAGGAAAAGTTTTCATAATAAGAACAATCAGCCCTTGGAATAATCTCCCTGGGGAAGTGCTGAATTCCCCATCATTGGACACTTTTAAGATTCAGCTGGACAGGGTGCTGGGCCATCTTGTGAAGACCGTGCTTTTGCCAAGAAAAGTTGGACCAGACGATCCTTAAGGTCCCTTCCAACCCGGTATTCTATGATCCTATGATTCTGTGATTCTATGATTGGTAATATAAATAAATAGTCGATAAAAGATGGACAGTCAAGCCTGGGATAAAAAAAGAAAAAGAAAAGGAAGAGGGCACTTATGCATTACAGAACTGTACAGTGCACAGTAACTGTGTGAGATCATTTGTTCAAAGAAGGCTGCATAAATCTAAAAAGCACCTTTTGCCAGATGCACATGATAACTATGAATAGGTCTGTGATTCCACAGGCAGTTCAGCAGATCTTATTGCTGCAGAAGTGAGGAAATCTTGCTCCTCTCCATTCTCACACACCCTCTCCCTCCTCTATCCTACCCCATCCTCTCTCCCTTTCCTCAGTCCCAGCTGCACTGTCACACCCATATTCTGGCTGTCATCACACTCCCTGGCTGATATAACTCATTGAAATGTCACAAAGCTCTTCATTGGTTTTTCCTGGTTTTGTTTTCTGTTATTTCAGTGAATTAAAGTGACACAGAAACATCTGACAAGTGCTGAAGCCGGCACAAGGTTAGCAGCGGGAATGTGTGGCCAGGAATAGGGTGCACAGAGAGACAGAGAGGGGGAAAACAACCTGGTTTCAGCAGTGGTGAGCTGTCTGTGAATGCAGCACTTTAGGGAGCTGTACCCAACTGGTGGTGTACATTTAGGACTCAGCTTTACATAAAGAGAATAGTCCTTTGATTTTAGTGGTTTGTCTCTCTTCAGCAGTTCTTTGCAGATAGGCTAGGTATACGGGAACAAGTGTTGCTAATAGAGCTGCTCCGAGTGTCTGCAGAAACTCTCAAAACCACTTCTTCAAGGGTGAACATATTCTCTAACCTCAGCTCTATTCTTGGATCATTCACAGGGAAAACAGAGATGTTTGTATAGCTGCCCAGTGGAAAATTCGGCTGGCCTCCTTACTTTTCTCCCCATGGATGCTGCCCACCAAAGCACAGTGCAAATACATGAACAGTGAAGTGGCTGTTCAGTCTGCGAGCTTGTAGGAGCACGTACTTATATGAATACAAACATTTTCCCCCAATTTGGCAAAGGAAAAAAGAATATATACTGAAAAAACGGCATTTTAAAATCAAGATAAGCACCCTGCTATAACTGTCTAACATCAACTCAAGAGAGAGGTAAGCACAGGAAATTTTTACTTCCATGTAGCTACATAAGGTCAGACTATGAAGTTCCCACCTGCAGTTTACCTCAGCTACCTACTGAGTGTAGAGTCTCCCTGTGGTTGTAGAGGATGGAGACACATCAACTGTGAAGGGGTTAGTGTAACACAAATATATAATGATAGTTTATTTCTTTTGAAGATTGCTCTTTGGAGAGAAACGCAGACGCGTCCACTTCTATACAAAACAGAATGGTTTTTCATTTATAGATCGTAAGAACAGGAAATAAGTAAAATACCCAAATGTAGAGAGACAGACAGACATGTCTGGCTTTATCAGCTCGAGACAGAGCGGGAAATACATTATTAAACATCACCATCTACTGGATGCTAGCATTTATTCCTTACAAAGGGAACCCTAAGCTTCTATACTGAATTAACTCATCAGACAAGCCCCTGCTTTTGCAGATCTGACACGGCTTACATAGTTATTGGCAGGCCAAGGTTTGTGGACCTTTTCAGCACCGGGCTGGGAAAAGATTTTCAGTGCTATGAAAACAAACACCAAAAGTTCTGGGTGATACAATACAGACTCTGAAACTGTTAATATGCCACAATGGGAACGTAAAAAAAAAAGGTGGGGTTAGTCGGGCATGGGGGCAACAGCATCCTTTGGGTAATTATTTTGTTTTCTTGTAGTATGTTTGTGTAGAGAGAGAGACACACACACATGCATAGCATGTGCGCGGCTGTCCCACTGTCCCCCATGTCTGCACATGCAGACAGCAGTTCCATAGTTTTGAACATTATCTGCTCAACCTCTTGTCTGCACAGATAACATTCAACCATATTTACGTGATTTGGCAGCATCAGGACCAGCAGAGGGTCTCACAGAGCTTGCTGAGGGCAAAAGGCACCAGTGCAGGTTGCACTCCCCTGCTGCAGCCGCTGGGCTGGCCCTGCTGGGCAGTGAAGGATGCTCCTTCCCTTCCCCACTTCTCAGTGGATGGCTCTTCCTTGCCTGATGTCCAGTCCCCCTTGTGTCTTTCCCCACCTCCTTTTTTTCTTCAGGCTTCAGAGAAGCCACAGCACTGTGTGGCGGCAAGGGATGATACGAGTATCCTCCACTGTGGTAGAAGAGAGATCTAATGGAGAAGTCCTAAAACTTTGAGGGGCCTCCTCTTTCCCTTTGCTTTCTCTAAGGCTTCGTTTGGTTGCATTCACACAGCCAGTGACTCAAGAAACCAGAACTAAATAAATTCTTTAGAGAAATTATTTAGAAAAAGTTCCTGAGGTATAAACACCTTGGGAAGAGCTTGGGAAAAAAGCTGCGATAAACAAGCAACAGCAAAGAAATTATCCTTATTGAAAGCTATCATTGCAATTAGTTATCAGAAGGAATGACTGGATAACAATTGGAAAGAATAAGCCTAAGATTATGGAGGATCCTTCAATGCTTTGACCCTTTAATTCACAGATAGATATTTCTCTAAAGAAATTTGTGTGATTAAATAACTTATTCCTGGTTATATCCTTTCAAAAGGCGTTGGCAGTGACAGGGTTAAAGACACAGGGGCTCTTAGCTTAGTGCCCTGATTTATTTTCTTTTCAAAAGCAAAATACTCTGAAAAAGTAAACACTGAGATGTGGCGAGGACAAAACATGGAAAAGCTGTCTTGTTTGAATTGCTGGTAGTTGAAACTGTTCCTTGTAATGAGTGACAGGAAATCAGAAACGGAGCTTTGGAAAGAGCTAGATTCATGCTACATCAAGGCAAAGAGAATGACGAAGACTAATGGTAATGAGAAATTACTTTATTATTTCTTTGTGGAATGTTGGTATGTACCATACTGAACTGTTACTGTACTGTCAGCATATTTGGAAAGAAATAGGTGTTAGAGTCTACCAAATACATGCGGTGAAACAGTTTCCAACACTTACGTAAACATCATGAAGCTACACAGGAACAGATCAATAACAAATTGTATTTCTATTGCTTTTATGTTCCAGACCTTTTTCAGTTCAACACACAGAATCCCTCAAGTAAATTGTTGCTACTGGGAAGTCACACTGATATAAGTAAAGGTGAAAACATTTTGTTTCAACGTGCTGTGTTGGCAACAAGAAAGAAGAACATTGCAGCAAGATGACATGGTGCAATACCCGAGTGCTGATATAAAAGATATATAACACATAAATTATGAACAATAACTCTGCTGTGCTGCAGAGCACGTATTTCTGAGCATTTACTCCAGGATGTATAACAGAATCTGTTGAATTTTGGTGAGATTACAGCACTACAAAATTCACCTAAAACTAAGCAAAACTTCCTAGGCTGTCAGTACCGACAAGGAAGAGAAACAGATTTGCAAGAGGATGATTTGTTTCAGAGGGTAATGTGCCTGATGTGAATTATCCCTTGGAGACACCTTTTCTTCTCCGCTGACTATAAAGGGAGACTGAGGTGACCAGATTAGACTCAGAAAACTAACTCTGAGGCAAAGTTAAACAAGATGTATCCCATGCTTCATGTCCAGCGACAAATACCATGACTGCAATTAACATATGTATCTAAGTGCCATTTTTGAATAGGAAAATAAGAAACAGATATACGTGGATACATGTTTTAACAGTTCTACTTCATAATTTAGATTTTACTCAGTAACGAGCAATGTTGATAGGATCCCAATCCTCAATGGACACACCACCAAATGATAATAAAAATTCCTAGGCGCTAGCAATGCTGTGATGTCCGTGGTACTCAGGGCTCCAGCTAGCCCAGCTCTCCATCGGCCCCTCCCTTCCGTCTCCCAAAGGCTGAGATCATACATCTTAGGTGGACTGTCCACTCCAGCAGCTGGGGGTTCAAACAGGGGGTAGCACTGCCCACTTGCCTTAGCTTTTTGTGTCCCTCCTTTGCTCCAGCAGAAGGACACACGCTCACCGGGGATGTGTGGATCTCAAAAGAGGATTGAGCTAGGGAGAGACTGCATGCTGGAATAGTCAGTCTCTTCGTTCCAGGAACAGTAGAAGATGAGGAGGAGGTCCCAGTGCTCTCTGGCTCACTTTATTCTACAGCCTGTACCAAACAATAAAGTCACCAAGTGCTCAAATGTGGAGTTAATAATGAAAAAAAGAAAATTACATCCCAGGCCAACACAAACCACCCTGAGCTTCCCTGGCTTCATCTCCAAACGGTTCAGCGGTGCACAGTACTGTTTGAGCCTAGTGTTAGGAAATGTTGAAACAGTGCTTCCCATCCCCATGTCTAAGGCACTGCTTAGGAGAAACCAACCTCTTGACTACTACAGGAGCAGTGTTCCCAGCTTCCTGGGAAACTTGAAACCTACCTCTTCTCTGCTGTGGCAGCAAGTGTCCAAAACACAGATGAGAATGAGATTTAGCCTTCAGGAAAGGCTTTTGTTTCTTATGGCATTACTACCTTAAATATCTATTTTTTGGCAAAATATGAAATATCTTGCTCTAAAATCAGTGCTTCTTTGGCTCCTAAGACACCTACAGAACATCTACCTGTAATCAACTGAAATGTGAGGATATTCTCCCCAGCTGCTGCAGTATTTGTTAGGTGCCACTGTGATGATTCACATGCAGTGCAGGGAGTAAAACAGTCCCTGCTGCAGGAGGGTCAGCCCAAGAGTCCGTCTTCTAAACACCATGAGGCTGTAGGTGGACAATAGCTTAAAACTTGAGTTAGATCCCGAAGATTTGTTTCTAGCATGGAATCCATTTTGCAAATTTTGGGTTTGCAGCTCAGAGATGCCTGCTAAAAAGGACTCAGAGTGCTTTTCTAGCCATGTTACTAGCCTTGGAAGAGAGTACAAGGATAAGAATGCTGAGCGATAATAAAAGCAGTATATTTTGTTTATATGAAATATGACCTTTCCATCAGGATGAAAGCTTCTGAGATTACATCAAACAACAGAAAACTAGGAATTAACTCCTTGAGGTAAAAAGAACAGGACGCAGTGTGCTAGTTATTTTGTAAGAGACCTTTTCAGTTGCCTCAAATCAACGCCTTCAATGGGCAGGTGTGACAACTTCTCACATTTAAGGTACAGTAAACAGAAGATGGATTTGTGATGATTTGCGATGATTTGCTTATGCTGGAATAGGTACTTCAGAATGCATTAGTGAGGCAAAGGCTCTAGGGAAGTCAGGCAGATGAACAAAAATAATAGCAAAGGTCTCACTGAAGGCAGAGTTGAAGTCTGTCTCAGCAGACTGGTAAATGAACTTGCAAATGGAAGCAACATGGTACGAAGAGAATGGTAGGAATGGGATGGAAGCAGGAATGGTCTGAAAGAAGGTAATGAGGGATGAAATAAGAAAGACAGAAGATGAAGACCAAAGCTAGGGCAATTGTTTTAGTCACAGGAGTGTGAAAATATCACGATTTTTAAGGAAGTTATAAAAAAAATTGCGAAGTGGTGAAGAAAATTACTTGAGATTGCAAACCTGTGGACAACTCTCTGGGGTTTCCGGCTGGGTTTGGCAGTCCATGTTGGGTGTTCCATGGTGCCAGTAAAATACCACAGATATATGATGCAGCTACCAGAAATATGACAATTAAAACTATTCTGAGAACTCCCCGACAGCAAAGCATGACATGGTGACTGCTGAGTAGGGATACTCTGAGGAATGGAAAAGAAACCTTCCATTGGGGTACAAAAAGGCAAAAACAAGTTCAAGCAAAGAGAAAAAAAAATAGGCTGAAAAGAGTTGAAAGGCAGAAGCAACACTGGAAGACACAAGGAGATGCAAGAAACTGGTACAGCCAATTTAATGGCACTGGTTTGTTTTTAGCAATGAAATAACAGAGAGTCAGAGAGGAGACATGATAACGGTCCTCAAATACTGAAAAAGTGATGAAAATAGAACAAGAATAGCCATGTTCTTAGATAGAAGAAAGAAGCAATAGACACAAGGTGAAGGGAGATTGTTTGACACTAATGAAGAGTTTTCATTGACAGATGATCTGGGTATGACGTGACCCTCCATCACCGGAGATCTTTAAGAAAAAGTGAGATAAACAATTTTAGGAATCATATGGGTATAACAATACCTGTCTGTAATCCTGCCTTGTTTCCACTGGAAAGGATGGGATGGACAAGATCGGTCCATTAAGTCTTTCAGGACTATAGTCCATGACTGTGAAAATGAGACTGAATGACAGAATAAGCAAAAATTTCAAGAACGTCAGCAGGAATAAGTGGCAGAGGAGAAGATAATGAACTTGAAGGCTGTACGTCCACATTGCTGAGCACACCTACAGCACTAGTACCAACAGGAGGGACAGGCCCATAATGACAAGGGTCATGGGCTGGTTCAGCTGAGCAGCAGTCCCTGTGACTTTGTAGGCACATACAGCACCAACCTCCAACTATAGAAAAATATTTTCTATGAAGCAAAAGGATTTGGCTGTTTTATTGCTGCGTGAGTGAACAATTCAAACACCACCATTTCCCTTTGCTTGCCAGGATTAATCTTTCCATCCTATAAATTACTTTAATTGCCAGTGATTTCATATAGAAACTTTTAAAAACAATTTGAGTTTATTAAAGAGTACTGTCTGTCCCCTGTCAGAGGAATATACTTATTTAATTTATTGTATGTTACTTTTTAATAAAATCCCTTATTTCTGTTAATTATAGAGTAGATATGTTTGCTCACATATTGGCACTGGGTGATGTACCTGTTCTCGTGCATGCTTTAAACATTAGGCGTTTACTTAGGAGCGCTGGCCTGTCCACTTTTCTTTCTTTACCACTGCAAACATAAGCTTAGTTTTATACAAAGCTGGTAACACCACACAAGAATCTTTCACTGGCTTTGAAAGAACAAGTATGAGCCAGGAAAGGTTACCAGGTCCAAGGAGAACTTCTGTTTACTGAAAAAAGCTCTTAAAATCATCATTAGTTTCAGGTAAAGCTAATGAAATAAGTGCCTGGCCCTCAGAAGGGACAGGAAGGGACTACAGATGGCTGTTGCCCCAGGGGGGAAACTAACTGGTCCCCGAGTCCCATCACTCAGTTAATCCCTGTGTTGATGGTGTTGATGGTGGATGTTGATTGTAGAATTCATTAGCATCACCGAGGATATTCTGACATCATAGCAGAGGAGAAACCCGTCTTTCACAATAAATGACTGCATTTAGCTCTGTATTACCAAAAAGATGATGGCACACTGGATTTTGCTCACAAAAGATTCAACACAACAATTAGTAGCTGGGGGGGGGTTGTTACACCGTAGAAATACTGATCCTTGTGGGCCAAATTCTGAAGTACTCGGGTCAGCCAAAAGTCACAGAGAAGTCAGAGGGTCAAATGTGATGTTACCGTAACCTCAAAGCAAAGCCATTGAAAGCAAAAGCTAAACTGTCCCAGCGAGTTATGCTAAGAACTGATGCACTGACAAAGTCATGTACGAACATAGGCATATGCACATAGTCATGTATAGCATCACCTAAGAAGTAAGAAGGGGACATGGGAACAGTGAAGAAATGTTTGAATAGAGTAACCAGTAAGGAAGGAAATGTATTTTACAGTTAAGGGAAGAGGTGTAAGTAGAAGCAGCAGAAAGTTCAGGCTAAATGCCATTTCTGACTCTGAGACTGTCATAGGTCCTCATTTCTGAAGTCTGTCATTAATATGTATGACTTGGTTTTGGGCCTTTTGGCAGATATGGGCACACCTGGGGTTTTGTTAAATACGGATGCGACATAGCAGATAGCTGGTCTGATAATGCACCTGTGCTGAAGTGGAAGTGCTAATATTCTGCTGCTTTGTACTGCTGGTGGGATCCATGACTTGAGGTGCAACAGAAGACTGGAAGAGAGCAAGAGGAAGAACAGCTCTTCACAAGCTTTGTGTTTGTGACAGCCCAATGCTACTTGATGGCTAGAAGAATGCCTCTAGCATTCATCCGATACAGCGTTTCAGGGCTGCTTGCCACCACAAGCCATACTACAGTTTCCCAGCCTTTATCTGGAAGGAGCACGATGCTCAAGATTTAGCTTTAACGAGGATGTATTAAAACAGTGGATGTTGCAGTGATCAGGCTAATTTTCCAGCCTACTGACAACGTCGCTCTCTGGAAAAAGCAGGGACCACCCTTCCACGGTCGTCCCCTGCCGCCTCTCTCAGTCAGCGTGCTGAAATGCAGCAAAGCAGAGACACGTCTGCCAGACCAACGCGATTTATTTGTACAAAATCAAGACGCTCGATTTTGCTCCAGCACCCACAAAATCACATTAGGGAACAACGAAACACTGACAGTAACAGGCGGTGCCCAGGAGGGTGCCATGGCCAGCCAGCCGCGGCCCGCTCCCCCTCCCGGCCCTGTGGCTGTCAGGAGGCCGCTGCGAGGAGCGGAGCCGCCGGCGGCCACCCCTCGCCCTCACCCGGCGGGGATGAGGGGACCCCCCCGCGGCCACCCCCTTGCCCCCGCGACGGCGGGGCGGCGGGCCAAGAGCTACTCCCTGACACAAGGGAGAGCCACCGCCGGCGGGAGTTAATCATTAAGTCCCCAGCAGATCCGCTCCGGGCCGGCTCCGCTGACCCGCCCGGGCCTCCAGCCATCGCCCCGTCCCCTGCCGGCCGGGCGCGACCAGCCTGACTAAGCACCGCGGCGGGCGGGGAGGCGGGAGGCAGGGACGGAGTGGGGGGACGACACCTCCGGGACCCCATCCAAGGCGGAGCCCCCTCCGCGGGCGCGGGGGAGCTGCCGTGAGGAGGGAGTGGCGCCCGCGGGCCCGGCCGCCTCCGCCCGCAGGGGAGCCATGCAGCCTCCCTGGAACGCGCCGTAGGGCACACCTGTCCCCGCCGCCCCCGCATCGCCTCTCCTCCCCCTCACGCCGCCGGCGTTGGCGCTTGGCTGACACCGTCTCCCGCCGAGCTGACAGCGGCCCCGCACAAAGGGCCGGCGCGGCCCATGCCCCAGCCGGCGCCCCCCGCGCCCTAAGGCCGCCGCCGCTCCCGTCCCGTCGCGTCCCCCTCCCGCCGCCCATGGGCGCCGCCTGCGCAGCGGCGGAGCAGAGCAGGGGCCGGTGAGGAGCATGGCCAAGGGACCCGAGCAAGAGGACGCCTTCCTGCCCCTCCCGGCCGCGCAGGCAGTGTCCGCCGCCGCGCAGGAGGAGTGCTACGCGGGCTTGGTGGGGCGAGGCTTGCTGCCCTACGCCGAGGAGGGGCTGTGCGCCGCGGCGGGGGCCGAGAGGGGGCTCCCGGAGCCGGCGCTGCCGGCCGGCATCAAGTCAGGTAAGAGGCGGGGTGCCGGCCGCCTTCCCTTGTCAGCCCGCGGCCGGGGCGGGTGCTGCCGGTGGCCGAACCGTGGCGGGC
>VZSZ01010399.1:89774-140894 GCA_013398815.1 Ibidorhyncha struthersii
GCCTCGGGGCGGCCGGGCTCGGCCCCTCAGGCGGCGGCGGGCAGGGCGGCCGGTTAAACGGGCGCCTGCGGGGCCGCAGCGGCGTCGGGAGGAGGCGGCGGTGCCGCCTGGCCCTAACGATGCCCTCGGGTTTCTCTTCTTGTCCCCCCGGCGGCGCTCAGAAACACACTTTAACAGCGAAGCCCTCTCCTCGGAAGAAGACGATGCGGATGGTCGCGACGGCGCACTAAAAGCCGAGGACCGGAGCCCGTCTGCGAAGAAGAGCGTCGCGCAGATCATGAAGGACAAGAAGAAGCAGACGCAGCTCACCCTGCAATGGTAGGGCACCGGCACCGGCACCGGCACCGGCGGCGAGAGCCCGCCGCCCTTCCCCGCCCCGGGGGCCGCTCGCTCGGCGGGGGCACCCCCGCGTCTGCCCCCCGCTGCCACCGGCGGGACCCCGCCGGACGGCCCCTGGGGACCGCAGGGACATTTCTTTAAAAGCTGAGGCGGCAAGGAGGGTTACGTCTCGCAACTCCTTCAGCTATAGCTGTCGTTTGCGGGGTGGTGGGATGTTTGGTTAGTTGGGTTTTGTTGTTGTTTGTTTGTTTTTTTTTCCCGCATAAGCCTCGTCTACGAATAAGGACATCCACCCCCGAATTTCTGTTGTTTTTTTTTTTAAATTAGCAGAGGTTTATTGGTGCGCAGAAGTCTCTTGTCAGATTCTCACAGTACGTGGCTATCAATGAAATGTGTCGAAAAAAGGCAGAAATGACACATTACTTAAGAATTACATCTGTGAAGGGATGTTTTAATTATCCTTTAAGGCTATGACAGATTTTTACTGTCTTATAATGTATTTTTTTTTATATTGTGATCTACCATCCATGGAAGCCCTAATTTTACCTCATTTTATCTGGGCAAAAATTACCGAAATAAGAGGTCAAATTCTGTAGACATTAATGGATGAAAGTTTCTATTAAAGCACTCTCGAAATCAGGGAGGACTGCTGTTGAATTAAATGGGAACTTAGTTACCAAATGCAGACTGTAAGTCTAGATATTCCAACTGAAAAATGAGAGTAATCCAAATTACCCAGTTTCTTACTCTAGTTTACGTCTGACTTCTGAGCGTAAATTGTAAGGGTTTGAGTCTGGTGAGTCAGTGCAAAATTATTCAGTATGCAGTGTTTACTACACAGTATTTTCTTACAGATTTGTGTAATTTGAGAAATAAATTTATTGCACATCATCCCAAGATTAGCAAATAATATAAACTGATAAAGAAAAGAAACAGGACAACAGTGAAATACCCATCTGTTACCAAGAGTTCAGCTCAAGTGAAGACAGCCATTTTTTTTAATTCAGTTTTTAAAATCTTACTTTAATGACCGTAGCTAGGCACTTGTATTCTGTAAGCTGACTGGGAAGCTGCATCAAAATGCACCCCCTTCAGAAAAAGCCAGTTATTTGCTTGGTCAAGAAACAGTTTCAAGTCCAGCGTGGAAATGAAAAAGCAAAAATAGGAAGAAAAGAGACGTTTGCCTAGGTGTTAAAGATACAGTGGGACAGAAGATGCAAGTTCAAGCCCCTGCTCTATTCAAAGGACAGACTTAAACCCAAGTCTTTCATAATCTAGTTAGTGCTCTTATTTTCAGAACAAGGCTGGCTTGTAAGTGATGATCATTTAATTGTTTATATAAAGCAAAAAAGTCCAGACACTGAAAAAGACTCATTAAGAAAAGGGACCTGGCCCCAGGTTTTCTGTATTCTGAAAATAACCAAAACACCAAGTGTGGAGCCACTCTGTAGTGTTTGTCTTCTTCAGGAGAAATTCATCTGTGTGCTCTCATGGAATTCTTCAGTAAAATTAAAAAATAAAGAGGGCAATACCAAAAACCAGAAGGAAAATAAAATCCGGAGACGTGGCATGTTCCTTCTTACTCTGTCAGTTTCTTTCTCTGTACAGGCTGGAAGAAAACTACATTGTCTGTGAAGGAGTTTGTTTACCAAGATGCATCCTTTATGCTCATTATTTAGACTTCTGCAGAAAAGAGAAGCTGGAACCTGCCTGTGCTGCAACTTTTGGGAAGGTAACGAGTAAATGCCTTCATAATTTGTTAGATTAATTCTCTGATAGAATCACAATTTAGTACGCCTGTGTCAAAATTCCTCTCATTCACGTGTTTTCTACTGCTAGTGTACATGGGATCAAACTAACTACAGTGTTCCATATGAAGGGATTTCATGACATCAGCTTTAGGAGAACGAAACTGAAATTCCCTTTGATTTATTGTTATTTCATACCAAAGAAAGGCATTCTGTCTGAGAGCTTTTTTTTTTTCCTTTTTGCTGATGACATTAATAGGGTTCTTTCCACAAAACCAGATCTGACATGGAAGATGCTTTTAATTATACTAAAGGCAGTGTAAAGTGAGATGTGACACAAGAAGCAATACAAGAAGGGGAACAAAAATTAATAACACAAAGAGCCCCTGAATGAAAAATTGTTGATTCATCCTCTTCTCTACACTTCCCTACAATTAATCCTGAAATCATTTAATGAAAGGGAGATGTAAACTCTCCAAATTAAATCCTAAGTTGTTAGTGAAACAGGAAACCAAAAAATGCTTCAAGGATCATCTTTTTTTAAACACTACTGATCTAGTCATTGTTCATACATAGCAAAATGCATTAATTTAATTAAATAATAATAATGGATTTAAAATCCAGTTCATAAAATGTTCACTTACTAACTTTTTCCTCTTGAATTGGATATACTAAGAAAGTGTGTGTCTAATTTTCATTACACAGTTTCAGTATAAATGAGGAAGACAAGGGTTTCTATTTAAACATTGTTTTGACAGTGATCTACCTATTTGAGGTATCTATTAGATCTATCTCTATTACTGAATTACTTTTTTACTTAATAAACCTTTTGCCTTAAACATCATTCTTTACAGGAAAAGTCAGATGTTTTTAGGGCACTAACCTCAATCTCAGGAGTCCAGTGACAGAATGTTTTGCTTGACTTGGATTAAATCATATAACATGAATTCTTTATATACAGCATAGAGCTAACAGAAACTTTCACAGAGTTTCAATAAGCATAAGTAAGTTTAAGACTGTCCAGTACTTTTATAGTGGAGGACACAGAAATACCCATCAGGCAAATATCACACTTCCCAAATAAAAAATCAGGGTTTTTTTTGTTGTTTGTCTTTGAAAACAGAATAGCTTGAGGCCAGATCTTTCGCTGGTTTTGTTTAGATCTCTGAAGCAAAAGATACATTTGTACTTTATGGACCCGAATGGAACAGGATTCTGGAGAAAAAAAATAGGTTTTATGTCGTAGAAGTGAAAACAGAAAAAAAGAACAGGTCGGAAGGAGTTTGTGGGTGGGAAGACTGGAGGTACACAGTGAGGTGGACCAGGACAGAAGGACCCCTGCAGTATAAAACATGCTTGTTTATGTTGTGACATTAAGTGTCATAAATATTTATTCTGGACTGCACTAGACCACATACTTACACTACTATTTTTCCCATGAACAAATTGCTAAGAAAGTATACCCGTGTTAGCAATTAATACAGTTATTTTCTCTTTAGACCATTCGCCAGAAATTCCCTCTTCTTACCACAAGGCGGCTTGGAACAAGGGGCCATTCAAAGTAAGGCACAATTATCTATGTATCCACTTACAGAATACATTCTAGGAATCAGATGTATTTCCATGTTTCCATAATATATACTAATTGGCACGGGGGTTTATTGAGATGATAAGCTGCAAGTCATAACTTTTATGTACATGATGAAACTGATACAGAGTTTGAGTTTGAAAACGTTACTGCAGGCATAATTTCTAAAATTAAACTGATTAAGCTTCTAAAACTTGTCATTATTTTTATAGAGCCATGCATTTGTTGCAAATATATGTCAAAATGTTATATATTAAAAACATTATATAATACATATATCTTTGTTACAGATGTTCATCCTTCTATAAATAATGTGCAATTTAACTATGATTTTATTTGCCCTTTGCAAATCTAACAACTTTCATTGTGTTCTGTAAATAACAACAGGGATTAATATAAAGACACTAGAAAAAAAAGCATTGTATTAAATCTAGGAGAAGGTATACATCTGCTCTTTGTTGTGGGCAATTTATAACAACTCTGAAAAGTACACAACCTATAGTGTGGTCATTTAATAAATAATGTATCCAGTTAATTTGTATATTTGATCTGTGGAATATTAGGCTGTAGGAATAGAACACAGATAATTATATATCACCTGTGGTGAAATTTTTATTAATTCTCATTCTGGCACTATGCTTTTGGCTGTGATAAATTTATTGTAAAACTGTGGTGACAGTGGTAACAACATATTCCCTTATGTCCACCCCATCTCCTATGTCCTGATACTAAGACTGCTGAGGAAGGACTGATGAATTGTCCCCAGTCTGATTTTGTTTTTTAATAGGGGAATGCTACTTCTTAAGGAGATGAAAAACTGTGTGGTGTATTGATGTAAGGAATGTAGAGAAGTCAAAATAATGCTCTAGGGTATTACTACTGTCAAGTTATGAGTTAGGTAATTCTAGGAAACCTCTATCCCTGTTTGGGGGATAGAAATAACATCAGAAATACAACAATTCTCTGTATTGCCTGAAACCAAGACTGGCTCTGAGCTTTTCTGAGTGTTGTGCTTTAAATCGTTATTTCAGTGTTTATCAATATCCGTTTTTAAAAACTATCTAAACCTAAATACCATGCCCATACCATTCTACATAAAATAGGACTAGTTAAATAATTTTGTTCTTTTAAAGCAACTCTCCAAAAACTTGCTGGTTTTCAATCCCAAATCAAATTTAGACCAGATCCTTATCTGTATACGTCTATTGATTTCAAAACAGGTTTTCCTAAAAATAAGACATTGCTATGAGGAGCAAATTAGGATAGATACTGTGTCCAGCTTTCTGTGTATGCATAAAATTAAACATTTGTTATTAATGCCTATATTTTAGGAGTTGCATTCCTTTAAATATGTGACTATCCCTAGGATTTTTCTCATGCTTAAAATTACAAATGTGTTTATGTACTTACTGAATAAGATTCATGAAACTATCCTTGACTTATAGAATAAAGCACAAAGAGTTAAGGGTTTACTGAAACAAAACTAAACCCCAGAAAATTAGCAGAGAAACATTTTGCTAATGAGTAAGATAGAAAACCAGAATACTGGTAGTAATAGAAAAAATCAAACATTCTGATTGTTTGGGAGAATCTTTATTTTGAGCAACTTAGCCTTGAAAGACAAAGTTACTCTTGTCTTTCAGTAATTTATAAGAAAACTCTAAATGAAAGGAGGATGAAAAGGAAAAAAAAAAATACAAGGTTGTGGTTTTCCTAAGTGCTTTGCAATGTATTAGGAATATCTGAAAGATGCATTGTTTACTTTTATAATTTTGGGGGGATGTTTGATGTTTTTATGTTTGGTTTTCTTCCTGCCTTAGAAATATAAGAAATAACCAGTTGATTCGACCTTAGTATTGCTGAAGTATGCATATCGGAGATGTCATTTTTTAATTTTTCTGCAGTTGGTTTTGTTGCAGTATAAACGAAGGTGGGGAAGAATTTAAATTCCAAATTTTTACAAAGACATTTCTTGAGTATGTCTCAGGTATTTATTTTAAATAATCATTAATAAAAATAAAATCCAAAGGAAATACCTCCTCTGCTTTAGCAGGGGGGTTGGACTAGATGATCTGTAGAGGTCCCTTCCAGCCCCTGCTATTCTGTGTTTCTGTGATTCTGTAAAATAAGTCCTACACAGAATATTTTTCGTTTTTTAACAAAGGACAGTTCTTACATAGCTTCTGTCACAGTGTTACAAATTCATAACCCATTGATTTTTTTTTCAGGAGAGAGTACACAATCTGTATTATATAGAGGAAAACTGGAACTGAAGTTAATTTCTCTTTTTGTAGATGACCTGCATATGCTGAATAGAGTGGTTTTGAGGAGAGTTACTATTAGACAGGTTATTTATAGGGGAAAAGAGGATTTTCACATATTGTCTGCTGGGGTGAAGTTCAGCTGTGGTTACAGGCATAAGCTGATGTAGACATAGTGTTGCAAATGGACATTTGGTGTTTTTAAGATTTTAGGAGATATGACATTCACAATCTGTGCAGGAATATTTGACAACCTACTAATTCATCAATGCCTTGGTCAAGTCTTAGATTCATAACCAAACATATCTGGAGAAGCGCTTACAACTTACAATGAATGAGATAATACAAGGGGAAAAGTCTTTGACGTATCTAATGAATTGTTAAATAAGGTCCAATCAAGATCCAAACTTCTAAAATGTATCATGTGTCTGCATAATTTAAAGCACAGTAAGTCAACATCTATTAAGTAAAGGAGTATGTTTCAAATCTATTTTTTGACATGAGAATCTAGCTACAGAATTAATTGTGTTGGGACTTGTGTCACTATATTCCCGTTTTCTCAAAGACATTTAACAGTATTATCACAGAAATACCTCATGCCCAACGTTTCTTTGGCAGATCCCATATCCCTACTGACCTTGGTGGTATTATGTGCCATATTTTCATATGGATTAACTGTTCTTGAACAATTTCCTCAAAGGGATGAGGCATCAGCAGGTTTTGTTTGAACATCTGTCATTTGTTTCTCCTTATTTTTTTTTCATTGAAGTTTTCCTCAGAGACTTTTCCTCTGCAATTCTCATTTCCACTAAGATACATTTACATTGTTCTTGCTGTGCAAAAAAGGACCTCACAAAAGGCACAAGTGTCAGTATCTCCAGTTCAGAGACTGAATACAGCAGCAAGTAGTCGTAGAGAAGTGGCACTATAGATAATAACCTCTGATTATGTATCTCTGACGTTATGGACCGTATTCCTGTCCGAACCACAGACTCACCGAGTAGCAAGTTCGTTTCTGCTTCCACCAGGTAGCGGTTAGTCACGCAAATATCATTTACAGATGTAATTCCTTTAAATTAATAAGTAAATTAATGGACTGTTCATCAGTTTTGGTAAATGACTAGTTACCCCTTGCTTTTATGTCAGCATGGACTCTAAATGTTGTAAGCTGTTGGAACAAAGCTGGGTTACTGGGACTGGTAAGAGACACTTCTTCCTAGCAATTAAATCTTTCTTTTTTTTAGCATGGTAGTGTAGTGACATTGTTTTATCTCTGATGTTGCTATCATTATTTCCATATAATGTCGGTTGGAGCAGTAACAGTACTAACTCTTCCTGACAGTGATGTTTCATATGGCAGTATTTGCCTAGGAGCTCTGATCATTGTCCAGGATTCTACTGAGCCAGATGCTGCAAAAGCATGAAAGGAAAAAGACAATTCCTCTTCAATGGAATCATTGTTCTTATTTTGCAAAGAAAAGCTAACTCCTCAGGAATAAAGTGCTTCACTGTGCATACACAGTAACATATCAATAAAGCCTGGCTGTGGTCAGAAGCAAGCAGAGAAAATTAGCTTCCTTTTCCATCATCTTCAAGGTGACAGAAATTGTTTTTCTCCCACACTGAAACAAAGCCAAGCTCTTTCTAGCATTCTCATGAGCATGAATTGGATTTGAGAGAGATCTGCTGCTCTAAGGTGTGGGATACAGGTGCTGCTCTAAGGTATGAAATAGATACACAACTGTTAGCTCCTCCTCTGATTCCAAGCAACATTTGCCATCTCCAGTTCTGGGCAAAGGAGGACTTAAAAATGGGTCTAATAAATCCTAGAACTTTGATCCTCAGAGTCAGAGTGTATCTCTGTGTGTTTACATCCAACAACCCATTTGTACAAAAGTGTCAGTACTAAAACACTCATTTAAATATTTGGCCAAGAAGGTACAACACATTGGACACAATTTTGTTAACAAAGTTAATTCAGCTCTTGTGCCCGTGCTAATCACTCTAGATGGTTGAATGTAGGGGAAGTTTTCTATATACCTGCTGAGTGGGAGAAGACCCAGCACAATAAATACGGCAAACTGCTCTTAAATTAGTATTTCACAAGCAACAGTTGTCTGCATAGCAGGATCTGAATCCACCGTTTTGCGTAGGTAATGTTGAACATACTGTGGTCACTGCTAGAATTTAGTTATAATGTTCATGGTACATGAATTACCTGGAGCAGCTATTCAGGAAAACGTATATACTGCTCAGTTCATACACACAGAAGACTGTTTGAGCTCAAGTTACAATTTAATTTCTTTGTAGACTTTGATCGATGATGAATCTTAGCTTTTATCCATCATGTCTGAAAACTATTATCTTATTTATTAGGAGTGATTTAGTGGGTTAATAAAACTGATATGGCAGCTGGCCCCGTGATAACAAGTTATTGCAAGTCGCTGAACAGCTTAAGCCTATCATTTCCTTATCAGCTATCATTTGTGTCAGTGTATGCTAAAATCAGGACTACTAGTTGCGTAGGAACATATGTTACAACAAACCACTGAAATTAAAAGAGGAAAGCAGTTCAGTTCAGTTTTTAAGAGGTTTGTTAAGAAAATTGAGAATAAGTTCCTTATGATGACTGGTTCCATTTTATTAATTAAACAATAGAAGTGTAACATAGTAAAATACATATATACTGTACCTACACATAGAAATATGGATATGAAGAGACAGAAAGAGGGTACTTGAAGTTGCAGGTCAAAGATGTTATCAGTCTGTCTGGGATGGGTATACTACTCTCAACAGGGAGTGCAAAATAAGCTATTTAGCTAATGAATTTGGCTTGTAAGAGAATAAAGATCTTTATACCTTATTAGTTTATGAAGTATTCCAGACAGAGCTTGAAAAGTACAGAATATGATTTTCTTAATTTCTTCTATGTCATGACTGGAAAGCTGTATTTTTTAGAACTAAAAATTGAACTACACAGATCACTGAATGAAGTTAGAATGATAACTGCTATGCCCTTAAGACATACTGAATAGGTACTGAAAATATCCATTCTCTACATAAGAAAATGTGGCAATGTAAAATTTTGATATCTCGGGGCATTCCAGAGCAGGGACAAATATTTTTGCCTACCACTGGAAACCTGAGAATCCAAGTCATACAATGGTTCCTGTTTCCAGCCCAAATATGTTAATATTGAATTAGATCTTGAACAATCTAGAAATTGAATCCTAACTTTCTAGAGAAGTAACACTTTTCCTTGGCCATTCCTGCCCCATTCCAACTTTAGCAGGAGGAAATTGCAAATTTGCGGTGCAAGTGTGAAGTTTTATTTTTAGAATTTAAAAAATGGCGTGTGATTGGAACTGGGAGATTTAGGGTGTTGGAATGAGATGTGGGCAACTGCTTGCTTACATGGCCAATGACAAATGTGCAGATAACATTGTTAAAGAAGCAGTCACAGCTCTATTTTGGTTTTCATCCTGTTCAATGCACAACCTTTGTAATGTCAAGACTAAGTAAATGCTGTTATTTCAAAGAACCTATACATGTATATTTTCAATATCTCTTGCATCACATCTAAAATTACATCGTTTTCATGGAAGAGGAAAAAATGTTCATGCCTTTAGCATTTGTGTCAGGAATCTGTCAAATATTAGGAGTTTCCAGATCTAGGTCTTTGGCCCAAGTCTATCTGTTTAATCCTCCTACACCAAAAGCAGTGGTTGTAAACCTTCAGGACTTTAATTCACAACAGAGGTGACACAGTATTGCATGTGAAATGGAGGACAACTGTCTAGCGTTATGACATTTAATGAAAAGTGCCATTGGCATCCTATACCACCTTGAGGCATCAGTTTGCTTTGATCAGCCAACTCTGACTTTAATGGATAAAAAGGGAACCGTTAGAGTAGATGGTCCTATGTCTGAGCTTCTGAGTATTGACAGGTTATTTAGAAATGGTTAGTTCACCACATCACCATCCCTCAGAGAAACACACTTACGAGGCAAGAGAACTAACAGTGAAGAAAGAGGTGAGAAAATTTTGGTCTTCTTATGGGTCGCCAGGTACCCCTGCGATCTGCTGTTGTAATGTGGACTCATCGGTTTCAGACAAAGAGTGAAAGCTATGTTGTTTAACAGCAGTCACTTTCTGTCACATTTCTAGGCTGTAAAATCCCGAATGCACACAACAGACTGTCCACTAACAAAATGTGTATTTCAGCTGAGATTTTCAAAGCTACCTAGGCTAAGCAAATGTATCACCCTAATGAACATTTTCTTAAATATCATTTCTCTATCTAATGCCTTTCGTCAGCTTTGTAAATATGAAGCATTGGAGGGTTTTGTTCTTATCTGTGACCGTCCCATACAAGATCAAACAGTAAGATTGTGATTTTTTTTAATGAGCATCACCAAGAACAGCAGAGATGAGCTGAAAACTTTTGTTTATGTGTTCTATGAACTATTTGCAGGGGGCTTTGTGTCTTAAGAGTGAACTACTTCAAACTTTTAAGATGTTTCAGTGAAACAGATGCAATGTGTTACAAAGCGTTACCTCTGTGTTAGGCTTGGTTTACATGCAGTGTACGTGAACTACAAGTATTGCTTTGAAGCAGTTCAGTTAGACCAGCTGCCATGGTGTTTTCAAGATAACTTTAGTAAAAAACAGTGATCCTGAGTATACTGTCCATAACATTCTTAGACAAATTTGGTTTAACATAATCAGTTTTAAAATCTATTGAGTGGGATTTATAAGACAGGGCCTATCACCTTTGACAGATGAACTCAAGCAAACTTTATTATGACCGGTAAGAAATAGCTACCCCCAGCTTGCTCTCCTGGCCTTATCCTGAAGATCACTTCTTTTGTAGCAAAATCAGTGGAAAGCAATAAGTATCTACTGCAGAGCCAGTTTCCTTAGGACCAACCCACCCTTTTTAGTGTCTTTGGTTAAGGTGTTGGGCTGAGCACTGCAGAGGCTGAACAATAGGCACGTTTCCTTCTTTGAGCTTTATTGGGAACAGTAATCTCCAGGAGAGCCCCAAGAGAGACAAATGTGTATGAGAACGGCTTAAGCAGCTAAATAATTCAGCTGAGTTGGTCAGCCTACAACCTGATAGAAGAATGAATGAATGACATGTTAGCATTTTTAGTCATAGGAGGGTGAACACTAATTTATAGGGTACACTGGTGAGTTATTTTCAACTGAACAGTGCTCTGTGGGACTGTCTGAATATAACAGTGGTAAGACTGATAAAATAAACCTGGCAGATCAAACCCAGCACCCTTTCAACAAACAAAGTAAAATGAAAGAGAATGCACTTTAGGGAAAATAGATGTAACATGTTTCTAGGAGATTTGCTGTTCAAGCTCATAGACTTGAATTTTGGATCAAATCGTGACAGTATTGTTTCCTATAAGACCAGATTTTGTTTCATGTCAGTGAAAGGAATTGGTAGAGACTGCTAAGAAAAGTTTTCGGAAAGCGTTGAAAATCAGTTTGACAATTTGCTTTACATGACATGTCACTCATAAACACTCCTCTTTTTTTTCCATAGGTACCACTATTACGGAATTGGCATTAAAGAAAGCAGTGCGTACTACCACTCTGTGTATTCTGGAAAAGGCTTAACCAGGTACAACAATACAACTTCTGAGATTTAGACAGTGAAAGCTGTTATTCAGCCTTCCCTTAGGAAGGTGTTTATAGGATGACAATTTTTGTTGATACCAGAACTAGTATTGCTGGATAGCTCAGTGCCTGGCACTCCTAGATTTAAGTAGCAGTTTGCTTCCTGAAGACATCAGTTTTGTTTTAAGATGTTGATCTAGATCTTTTGCTAGTGTCTTCCAGTATGGCCCCGCTGCAGTCAGTCTAGACCTGCGTCAACTTATACCAGCAGGGGATTTGTTCAAGTTCGTGTAAGGCAGCAAAACACCAGTTCCAGGACACTTGCCTCATTTTGTTTACTTGTGTGTCACCCTCTGAGTTCTTTCTCCAGGACAGCTTCCCATTATGAAATGTCTGGAGAATGGTGTGAAGCTGGCACCTGTGGGCAGGAGGGAGGGGTCAGTGTAGATTAATATTTACAGGTCCTTTGACTGGCTAATATCAGTTTAAACCTAACCCAGGAAGCTCTAATTATATTTATTTAAGGGACAGCTAGCAGGATCAATACGTTACGATAGCTGCCTGTTGGTTTGCCAAAGATTAATAGTTCGTAAAACAAATGTCTCTGTTCACATATGGCTTGAATGACGGCTTTCATTGTCTACAGCAGTATAAGTGCGGACTCTGAGAAAGGAAAAGAATAAATGAGTTTATAATCACACATAGAAAATTCAGCTGCTGGTAGATTTAAGTTACATCCAAAGAGACTTTTTCCAAACAACAGGACAAGTGTAAAAATTCAGGGTAATGTTGCCAATGATGCTTAGAAGGAGGGATCTCTCCACTCCAGGACTTAAAGTATAATAGACTGGAATATGCCATTTCTTTGTCCAGTATTTATCCAGAGCTGTGGAGGTGTTGCTGGTACACAGCAAGACGAGGTTCTTTCATAATACAGAATTATCGTGAACAAATTGCTCCTTTAGTTGACTAAAAGGCAGTTATTTTCATTTAAGGGAATATAGTCACTCTTAGTCCTCTGCTTTTCGTCAGCCATTCCCCTTTTCATGTAAAGTTCTGTCTTTGCACAATCCAGCCGCAATGAATGCAAAGACAGTGGAGCTTCTGCAAAATTCCCCATGGCTGGATTTCTAAACTCACATAAAAATGGGATAGACACTCTCTAAGATTTTTAGGAGTGCTCACTAGATTCACTTAGATTCACTAGTTAGTTAGGAACGTTTTCTTTGTGTTAGGACTTGTGGTTTCATGTATGAGATGTTGAATTTTCAGGATCCAGCAGTCAAATTTCCTCCCTAGCTAATTTAGAACAGAAGCTCAGATGCTCATTTTGCACAGTCTGGGCCATCACTGTGGTTGGATTTGTCTGTGTGAACAGAATGACGTAGTAGGCTGGGGTTAAGAACAAGCTTCTGGGTAAGGAAAGAAGCAGTGTAGGGATTCAGAATTGAGAGTGAATCTCCCAGTTGCTGGCTGCTGCATGTAATGATCCATCGTAAAATCTGTCCTTTGTCTGATGTCTGTTCTGGTAGGTGAGCTATAAAAATCATTGCTGGATCAAGCCTGGGGTAGAAATAGGCAGGGAAAATACGTGGGTTGATAGTGGTATCAGATCACGCCATGCCCATGCACAAATATAGGCATATGGAGGCCTTTACCACAAGGCTTGCATGTTAGATGGCAGCTTGTCAAAAGATTAGAAGAGGCAATGGGCCTCAGTTTAGTTGTCTAAATATAGGTCTCTATTGCCATTTCAAACTTAATTGGAATTCAGGTATTAATATTTAGGTGATTGAGCTGAGTACAATAGTGCTTAAATGGAGGGCTGCATATGCCTGAATCCTTAAATTCCACTGTAAATTTGACCTCCCGGTTCCTTTAAATACCAAGCCTTGCACTGCGAAAGGAGTATATCTAACACCAAAAATTGTTAGAATCCACAACACTGTGTGAAGGGTAGCTGTAGCAAGCAATTAAGGCTCTGGAGGAGCAACTCTAGCAGATGCTGCCTCGTGTTTTTGCTGTACATTCTGTGTACATTTTGCTGCACATGTGGAAATCCACAGTCCGTAACAAATACATCCAACTATGAAGCTAATTAGCTCCATGTTGTAATCAACTGAGTGATGCCTTCTTTCATACTTATCAATCAACAATCAAGGGAACTCTGTAGGTAACATATGCTGGATCATCATGTGATGGGAACTGTCAGGTGCCTGTGCCTGGCCTGGGCAGGAGGAATTCCACAAGCACTCTGTTTTTTTTGTCCTGCCAGCAGAGCATCTCAACAGCATGAAATCACGATATTGGCACTAATAATTATAAGACTTCACGTTGCCCAAGGCATTTATCAGTTGGCAGCTAGCAGAACAGGAAACAACAATAATCAAACAACATTTATCATTATACTGATCCATTAGATTCTCTATCATTACACATCCTCTAATTTAGTAGTTATAATTTAAAATGTGCGCTTTCTAATTTCTGCAGTGAAGAGTTGCCTCATAGTCCAATGACTTCATTAGGCATCTCTCAGTTGGACTCTTAATAGGACATTCACTATATTGCAACATATTTTTGACAGTTAATGAATCTTTGATCTCAGAAATGCATTTCACTTGCATCAAAATAATACTGTGGTGAAAAAGAGTGGAAAATCACTATGTTTTTTTCATTTTCCTGAAGTGTAAATTCTAGGTATATTTTTTCTACTCTGAATTTACTCAGCTATATCAAAAACTTTATGTATTCCCTCATAAAGACCTTATGGACTTGCATCTATGCTGCCCTTTTGATATTTGTGAAGTTGCAAAGATCCAAAGAGAAAACTGAACCCGGGGTTTATACTTTACTGTTTGGTCAATGATCTGAATCGTGATGTTTTAGAAGACATCAACAAGCTTTCTGATATTCTCAGGCACTTGCAAACCAATGGAGGATGTTAAGAAAAAAGCATGATTTTTATTCTAATTACATTTGGAGAAAAGTGATTATTTTTCTAATTGATCTGTTTTATATATCTATTTTATATGTGTGTATATATATACAAACTCTGAAAATGTTCTGCTTATGAAAAGATAATCAAATGTATTTATTTTCAAAGGTTCTCTGGAAGCAAGTTAAAGAATGAGGTAAGTGCTGTAGTCTTTCCTTTGACTTCTGTTGTAATCCAAATATTATGTCACCTGTGGTTTTCTTCAATTAATTTCTTTGAAAATTACAGCAATATTTTTCATTAAAGATTAGACTGCATAACCTTTTTTTTGTGAAGGTTTTTGCTTCTCTAACTATTCACAGGAAAATAAGATTAGAAGGCACCTTCTGAGGTTCCTGTTCCAATCCAGTTCCCAATAACGACAGAGGTTCATAATAGACCCTCTTAAGCAAAGGATCAGGCTCTAGCTTAATTTTTTGTGTCCATTACTTTTGCAGGGAGGCTTTTTCAGAATCTCATTTGACTGATTGGAAGCCAAAGGATTTTTTTTTAATAGACTGAATTTCATACCTCCTGATCAGGATTGTCTTTCTCTATTTTTTGCTGTTTGTGACAATACCCTGTGATATGTCTTTTTGTTGCTTTTGCTTGCTAGATGGAACAAGGAGCAGCTTTTTTTTTCAGTCACTTCTGATCAGCCTTATAGCCTTTCACTGTACTTGTTGCAATCTGAATATCTTTACAGAAAAAAAAAATCATAAAGTCTTGTAAATGGCATGTCTCCAACTTTTGTTGGAAATATCCCTTCTGAAGAACGCTAGAACTGCATCTGGTTGTTGGTGTTTTTTTTTTTTCTAGCAGGTCGCCTACATTTTCACTGCTGTATACTATGGTATAGTCACTGTCATTCTGGTTGTATTTATAATAGAAAATTATGGATCATTGTACATTAAGGGTTAAGGATTGCTCGCAGGATTGTTATTTGACACTGAATTCAACTGGCATGGAATAGCCTCCATCTATATTATTGAACTCCTGCACCTACAAAACAACATAGGCACATCTCAGCCACATTGCCATGGAGAAAAGCCCCTAGCATGCAGTAACTGTTGAAGCATGACCTGGAAATGCTTGGGAGACTGCTAATTGGCATGGGCCAAAAGAATGCCAGGGGCCATTCTGAGTAATACTGTTTCAGTATTGCCTGGGAACATTCCCTGACACCATTTAATTTACCAGACTAAATATACCCTCAGTGATCAACTGATACACAGCAAGTATTTCTCCTTTTTCATTTCCAGATAAGCAACTTCTAGCTGATAGCAGAAATTCTTATTGGTCGCTGAGGGTATAGCTTTGCGCTATTGATTTTCATCCCCTTTATTGCCATTATCTCAAAGCCATCCAGGCCTTTCTACATGACCTCTTGGTCATCGTCTTTACTGATGATTTCACTAGCTCATGTCAGCCAGTTTAATCTATGAAACGTTCAATGAGATCAGCCACAAGTCTAGTCTTTGAGGATCTTCACTTCAGTCCCTTTTCAACTCAGTAGTTTTTGTGTCAACACAACTTGTTAGCATTTCAGCTGGAGTCAGTTTCTTAAACATTTTACATTCTTGTACTAATCCCCATTCTCACCAGCATAACTAATCATTTCCCATGGTGACACCACGTCAAGTATTTTAGTGAGGTTCAGATAGATTAGATCTGCTGCATTTCCCCTGTTTAGATAATCAGCTATCTTATCGGGAAAAAGATAGTGCTGTGCCATGGAATATCCCCAATATATTCAAGGATTCATGAGCGCTACTACAGCATTCATTTTTTTTCAGAGTTTTAAGATGAAAAAATTCTGGTTCCCCTGGCATACATGAATGCACATTTACTTCCATCTCTAATGTGCCATTCCCAGGCTGCTTGGGAATTGAGTCTCATAAACCTGTCTTGTTTCTGCCCCAAAGTTCAATACATTGGTCCTCCCAGAAAAACAATCATAGAGAAGATGGTGGAAGTAAGTGAGAAAGGGCACAGCAATATGAGTTTTTGATTGTCTAGCTCTGTGTTCTCTGAAGTTATTCAGTCAGGTCTTAAAAGAAAAAAAGACAAACCTGCTTTCATGGTCAAAACTGAATTTTAACAAACTTTGGCAACATGCTTCCCATTAAAGTGAACAGGTAATATATCCTTATTCAGTTGCTGGAAAGTACATGCAATTAGGTATTCCAGAAAGATTTACAATGATTGCATAAGGTGTAATTCTCAGTAGGAACATAAAGACATCGAAAAGATGTTAAAGCACTGATTGTCTAAATATACTGAGTAAATGGCATTTGAATGAACACTTATTGAGTGCCAGGGACACTGTTTACTTCTGGTATGTTTTATCACATTTTCTAGTATTCTCTCTGTAGGGGGAGATATCAGCAAATTCTTTTATCTAAACCAGTTAGTGCACCATTAGAGTCTGCATGGTTAATTAGGCAGATAATATTACTGTCATTATCTTAATGTTAAATGGCCATTAGAAACAGATGGCATTAAATTGAAAGGGCAAGTGGCAGTGGGTTAAAATATTAAGTCTAGAACTGAGGCACAGTCATATAAGTCCATTAGCAAGGTAAAAAAAAATGCAGATTATTTTCTCTTAAACTTTCCACCACCATCACTGCCTTCTTTTAAGTGAACTAATCCCTTTTAATCAGAGCTTTTAATATATTTCATGGGTAATTGCATAGTAAAATCATTGAGATTACTCCTGTTATTAAAAAAACCAACCTCCTGATACTGATAGGCAATTATAAAACTGCAAAAGTATTGACACGAAGAAGTACTAATGTTTCTAAATTTCTGTAATTTCTTTGATTTAGAGCTTTATATGTATTTGAATAGTAGATAGCACAGGCAAAGTGTGTTTACATAATGTATGCTGTCATTCTTTGCTGTCTGCTTTGGCAGACATATCACCCTATAAAAATAGGGCTGTATATATGGTGAATAAGTCAGTTACAGCAATAGTTTTCTGAATGCAGTATTTGGGAGAATTTCGCTTGAAACTGATCTCTGATTGGTGAGTCAACATATATAGGAAAATACTCCCTTTTGCACACTTTTACACTGTCCGTTACACTATATACCTGGTATTCCCACTTCAGTGAAATCTGACTGTATGCAAAGAGGTGGGAAAAGGCCACTGCAAGTACTGTTCAAATGCCTGGTGCATGGTCATAGATTCCATCCATTAGTACAAAGGGAATCTGCACTGTAGTAGTGGATTTACCGCAGGAATATGCAGGCGGCCTGCTCAAGGCTCCATAAGCTGCCTTACATAAGAACTGAATGGGCCAAAATGGAGCAAAGGGTTTCAGCCAAACGGTCTTCTTTAGGTTTGAATGCAGTCCTGTGAAAAGAAATACAATTCAGTCAGTAGGGACAGAATCATAATACAGATTTTGTTGCTTCTCTTGAGGATGAGGATTTCATCTTAATTATGTCATTTGAGAGCTTAATAAGCGTAATGTTGTGCGCGTTATAAATATAAGCATAGTGACACTGTATCACTAGAGAATATTACTGCTCAGCTTTAATGAGAAGTAGACTAAATCAGATTTTGTGAGAATATTGCGTTAGGAGTCTAACCAAGGGTTGATTTATCATATATTGCTCCATGGTCACTATCCACACATATGAGGCAGCTTGTTGTTTCATCCTTCAATCCCATCTCTCCGAAGACTAGCATCTCATAATTTTTCAAGATCTTTTCTCAGTCTGTGTCTATGATATTTCAGATGTCACAATCTAAAGAGGCTTAAGAACTCTAAGAACTGCAAGGAACTCTCAGATCAGCAGAATTTAGTATTATTCAGGAGAAATATATCTTGTCTCCAGGTCAGCATTGACTGTTTCTCAACAAGGTAACTGGAGAACGCTAAATGGCTGGGAATATCATTCTTATTGAGATACGAAACCGTGATCATATTAATGGATGCCTTTTTTATTTCCCTTTTTTGTTGCTAAAGAGGTAGCAAGAGAAAAATTATTTATTCTCTTCCTTTAAGTCCCTTTGAAACTGCATTTCCTATTTCCAGGCTCAGTCTGCAATCCCAGACTTGGAATCTTGGGGCTGAGCTTCTGTACAGGACTTTTTATATTATGTAGACCTGTGTCTGTGTGTGCCTCTGCTACCCAGCACAGTTTTATTCTTCCCTTAGGGACAAAAGTAAAATGCTCCAAAAATATTCACAGAACGAAGTCTAGTCTCTCTGAGACCAAACCCTCAGCCATTTCAACAGAGCAGGAGGAAGCCAGCTAAAATCAGTGACATGCCCCAGAAAGGGCATGCAGCTCAGTATCCTTCTTTTTTCCTGCAAAGCTCTTGGTACATGTGTTTATGTGCATATCTATTTTAATAGAGTAGGACACAGGACTGGAATATATTTTCTGGGCCTTCACGTCAAGTCTGCCAAAATCAGAGTGCTATGTAATAAATACATAGTTCAGAAGTGTCCATAGACCCTGCATACCATGACATCCATAATGCTATAAAATATTATCAAACTTTATGATAAAATAAAATAGTGATTACCATAGTAAACCAGCAGAAATTACTATTGACACACTATCAGAGCAGGAAGAGAGTGAGTGAGTACAATAATATCACCAGTACCCTAGATCCTTGCACTGGAAAGGTACATATTAAATAAAATTTAGGGTAACAGTCCATACTGCAGAGGAGAGCAACAGACTGTATTCTACTTTAAACACAGACTAAATTCCAAGCGTGTAGAATTCCATGAAGTAATGTGGCTCAAAGGCTGCACGATTCTGAAAACTGTATTTGGTGGATTTTAGATCTAGGCACATATTTAATTACCAACCTGAGCTGGAATCCAGATTTGGATAAGAGTCAATATTTTGGAAGGATTAACTGAATGTAAATATTCTGGAACATTGAGACACTCATGAGATAATACACAAGTTTAGCGTGAATTGTTGGTTTCAGTTGAATCTGTATTAGCTATTTAAATGTTCCTGTTTTTTCCCTTCCATTTTAGGGTGGTTTCACTCGTAAATATTCTCTCAGTTCCAAAACTGGAACTCTTCTCCCAGAGTTTCCAAGTGCTCAACACCTTTTGCTTCAAGGGTGCATTTCTAAAGACAAGGTAAAACTTGAGCTACTTCATTTCTGACTTACAGATCAAAAATTACTACAGAATGTTTCTTCGTATCTTAGTCTTTGAGGTATTGACATGAAAGAGCCAGAAATGTCCATAATCAAACAGAGGTGACTGATTTATAGAGGGGGCAAACCTTTACTAACACCGATTAACTGGCTTTCCACTGGAAAGGTGGTTGAATTATTTACCTATTAACTGACCTAGTATTTTACAAACTGATGGTATGTAAGACGAGGAGAGCAAAACAAACAAATAACTGAGAGTTGTATTCATTCCAAATGCCTTCGGATTTAAGGTAAATTTTGTTCTGATTAGATCAGAACAAATAATTCACAACAAATAATTAGATGAACTTTACTATCTTTCATTAATTCTTTGAAAAGAGACTGTGAAAATGTGAGGATATGTTTTGTTTTTTTTTTTTAATTAGTAAAATCATGTTCCTCAAATCAGTACTCAGTATTGCTCAGTTAGAAATGTTGTTGGCGTATGTTTTATGTCTTTGACTGCTTGGCTGTGTGTTATGTCTGTGTTGTTTCTGGTCACATTACAGGCTGCTACATCCCTAGAACTGTGCTAGAAACCTTTTGGTACGCATTGTGAACTCTCCAGCTTAGCCTCCAGTATGGGTCGTGATGGTGGCTGTCTTGAGATATGTTGCTTTAAAGCTTTTTGTTTTAAGAGCCTTGCTTCTTAAGTTTGTTCTGTGAAAGTAGCGAAGCCTAGGATTCCCGTTGTGAGGAGCTAAACAAAAGGGGATGTCTGTAGTACAGAGATCTTAGCTGGAAATCTTACAGTTCCTAAAGAAAGCCCAAGAACTGGTGTACTCAGCACTGTGCATCACCTGCTGCTGCAGTCTCCATCAGTGAATTGACATCTCTCATATATACAGCATTCTCATAACATTTAGCTCTGAAGAGCATTTGAGGTTCCTTGCAGACCCAACACAGCAGTGTAAGCAAAACTGAATTTTACCACTCCAAACAGTGAAAAAGAGGATGTAACCCATTTTCTCTTTGTTCTTGGGTCAACAGCACATAATTGCTCTGGTGTTTGGACCAGATGACGGGAGGGCCCAGCGGGTGATTCTGTCGGGGGTCAGACTCATGGAGTTATGAGAAGACTGGGGGAAGAATGATGAATTTCTGTGTGTGTCTTTCTTTCTCTTTCCTTGCTGCTCTTTCCTCATTTCTTGCTCTCTGATTTCCTGTTTTCTTTCCTTAATGTCTTTCCCTTCCTTCAGCTTATCTGACCAAGGGTTATTGAACCTAAGTTATTTAGGTACTCTGTTGAAGAGAGCCCATACATGAAGTTTGACTCCTGCATTAAACTCCTAAGAAACGGCATGCAACGGACATCTCTGGAGAGTCCATAAATGTAGAAGTCTGCACTAAAATAGATTGATATTTTCTGCATTTTATGTTGCTGAAGAAAACTTACCCAAACTTTAAACTTCCATTAACCCCTTCCAAAATAACTCTTTAAAATGTTCTTGAATCTTACCCTTTGCCATTGTTTTTTCAAAGATATGTAGTTACAGAAGCAGCTCTGAAAGTCAGCAAAGGCTGTTTTCGTATAAACCTATATGTTAAACCTATTGAAATTAAGGTGGCACTGGGTTAATTCAAAACCTGGCATTGGTTGCTGGAGAGGTTCGCAAGCTGTATCAAACTTTCTGTGATCCTGGACCATAAGAATGGTTTTGCTAATATTTTCCTTTCCTTAAAATACTTTAGAAATTTCTTATTTTATAATTTCCTAAAAATTTAAAAGTTTACTACCATTTTTTCAAAGTCTTGTAATACCTCTGCGTAGTTATTACAGTATGGGGAACTCTCCACTCAGATAAATTAGCCTGATGAGATGAAAGGGAGTTCTGCTTTTTAAAGTTCAGCTCCTGTAAGGCAGTGATTAAACTTTGACCAAATGACTGGCAGCTATTTTCTCATTTGTCCAACTAGATGATGTTTCAGAACACTCATAGACGCCTATAGTAGCCTAATGATTAACTTGCACTACTCTTTGGGATTAATCTTAGCTTCAGAAAGGTGAATTTACTTTACCATCTGCCTGGCTAGTCTGGTTATTGCCTTAGCTACATCCACATTTTCACAGTGTATACAGATTCAGATGCTACATTTCTGACAACAGCATTGAGACTTAAAGGTGGCGATAAAAGCTAGAGACGAGTGACCTTCTCATCACTTCTGGATATACAGACTGCCTGTTTGGGAGTATGCATTGTAATACAGTTTATATTCTATATTTAAATACTAGCTGCAGAAAGCAGAAACCTAGATCACTATAGTAGTAAAGGAGCGAGCTAAGAAACTCTGCTTAATCTTTCTTTCTTCCAAAATAGGTAGATACTCTTATCATGATGTACAAAACACACTGTCAGTGTGTCCTTGACAATGCAATTAATGGGAACTTTGAAGAGGTAAGGTTGTTTGAACACACACTCTTGGTATATATGCACAGGGAGCCAAGAAAGCATTACTTATGTTCGTGAATCTGGTTCCTACTCCTTTAGATTCAGCATTTCTTACTACATTTTTGGCAAGGAATGCCTGACCACCTTCTTCCCCTGCTTGAAAATCCCATCATCGTTGACATCTTCTGTGTTTGTGACTCAATACTGTATAAGGTAAGTTAAGCATTTGGCTACGTGGATGATCTCAACCACATTACAGCTTTTGCTTGTGTAAAAACAGCACTGAAGTTAGAATAACAGGATGCCATGACTGCTTTCTGCCTCTTACCTGTGTAAATCATCAAGGATTCAGTTGAAATCAAGAACATAAAACTGGCACATCTAAGAGCTGAACTCCAGTCTCAGCTCTGCTGCACACTTGATGTGTGACTACGGGTAGCACACTAATGGTGAAATCCTGACCTACTTGCTTGAACGTAGCTAAAAGAAATGCTCATGTGCTTCACTGACAAGGCTGACTAAGTTAAGCCCGGATGAAACTGAAGCCTTATTTTTACTTAAAAGATTATTGCAATTTCTACCAGCAGAGAGAGTCTGTGGCAGATCAGCAAGGTGATTCCACATGCGAATCTGCTACTCACAGGTTATGTCAGGCCATGGTTTCATGTTACAGAGCTGGAACAATACTGGGCTAAGATGTTCCTGCCTGTCCTGCCTGCTACACTTCATTTCTGTTCCTATGTTGCTAGATGTACCAGCAAAACTGCTGCACTCTGAACTGGTTTGGGTTTAAAAAAAATAGTAGAAGGAATACTTTTTTGCAGAGTTTTTGTGCCATGTGAGTTCTTTCATCTGGTTCACAGCATGATCACACAAATAGTTGAAACTAAATGAGAGGATTGCAAGGTCAGGATTAAGTGATAGAGCACTGGGGAAAAAATAAAGTAAGTAATGCCACCAAAGTTTCCTGAGTTTTTAATTTGGAAAATCCGATCAGAACATTAATTAATAGCTGTGAAGTACTTTAAGTTCCTCTGATAGGACATGCCATATAAATAAAAAAGGATTGTCATCCTCTAACACATTTCACAACTACATATCGATGGGAAGAAATAACTATTGGCGTAACAGTAAACACCAGGCAGTCAAAGCAAGAAACTTGGGGCTGTCTAGCACTGAGTGCCTTACTGTCATCTATTTGTCATTCTTTACTGTACAGAAATATGGGGAAAAATCCAGAAAAGATGAAAATACACGTTTGTTAGAATCATATCAAGCTGTAAAGTAAGAAGAGGTGTTTTAGTTAGCAGAGTGAAATAAAGGTGATTAGCATTAAAGATCATAATTACTACCCTGGAGATGATCCATTAAGCCTCATTTACTTGTAGAGGTTATATTGTACCTTGAGTTTATAAGTTTTCTCCTGCTCTAAACATGCTGTTCCAATAGATCCAATATTAACTTTATTTGTAAAAAATATTTAATGTGACAGAATAAGAAATACTACAGGAGTACTAAATTATAAATTGAGTAAGACAGAATTTCTCAAAAGTTCATAAATTTACTATTATGCCTCTTCTTTGTTATAATCATGCTTGATATTCTTGACAGCACAGCTGCCAGAAGGAAGGAGGAATTGTATTGTGTTGTTATCAAACCATTTACATTAGTAGTGGAAACAGTTTTTCGGGATATAGGCTAACAAGTTTGCCCTCTGCAATTCCCAGAAGGCATGCCAGATGGGACAGTTTTTTGCCAAAACAATTCTACACCACACTTAGTTTTAGGGGATTTGTCCTAAACCCTGAATACTTTCAGTGCCACATCCAGTATGGCAGAAAGAAGTGCTAATACCACTCAAGGACTTGGGAGATGCTTGATTATGTTTTTTACTGAGACTTGCAGTGATGCTAGAAAAGACAAAGTTTTTATGCATTGCTCTTCTACTGATTTCCCTACTGTAAGACATGAGTGACAGCACTTTTGTGTTTTACTGGCATGCTGACATACATTAAGAATGCGAGCTATCTAGGTGCATAAATATCTCATATGTTCCAATTTAATAGTGATGGGAGAAATCTAGGTATATAAACATCTGGACAATAGGTTGAATGGCTTTATTCTGTATAAATTTCCTGTCCTTATCACTGCACAATCTAAGTAGACAAGACAGACATGAATGAATAAATGGCCAGTGGAAGCTTGATATAATTTTCTGTTACCTTTTTGAAGGTCCTTACAGATGTACTTATCCCTGCAACAATGCAAGAAATGCCAGAAAGGTAGGTATTTGACAATAATAATGATACGTTCTGTTTGTTAAGCATACTCCAGGTAAATAGCAGAAATTCTATACCCTAGAGAAATTTTCTCACAATATTTATGCTCATGTTTAGAACAGTAGGGTATGCAAAATAGCGTCAGCTCTGAGGACAGCTATAGAACAGCCTTAAAATATGACACAGTATTTTAATGTCCCATTTTACTGGCTTGCTGGATATTTTGAAATAGGTTTCTTCTACACTAAAGCCCTAGAAGATCAAAAAAGAAACAAATATACTCATGGTGTTTAAGGAGAAATAATTACCTTTTTTCCAGAATACTTTTCAGGTTTGTATCCTATGCATCACTATAATATCTAAGCGTTTTCTCAACAAGACATTAATAAGAGGTTTATTATAAGTTACCTCTGAAACTTCTCCTCTTTCCTTTCCCTTGAAGGGCATCTTGTTTGGGGTTTTATGTCTGACTAAGGCCTTCAGCTTCATATGTCTCTTATGGTTCTAGGGTTTCTTAGAGTTTATTCTTAAAGCTAGTGTTTTTCAACCTATTTCAATTGGCAGATGGCTTACCGTTTTTCTCAGAGGAGGTATAGCTCAATATATAGTCAATTTTAGCCTTTTGATGATTGGTCATTTCCTGTTTCCTTTTGGTGACAGCTGAGGAGTAATTCACAGATATGTCCAGGAGTCTGTTAATCATAGACTGAAACCCAATTATTTAAAATAATTTTATTGATATTTCTCTAAAACACATTTTTTCCTGTAGTTTATTGGCAGATATAAGAAATTTTGCAAAAAGCTGGGAACAGTGGGTTGTTTCCTCTTTGGAAAATCTACCAGAAAACCTGACAGATAAGAAACTGCCTATTGCACGAAGATTTGTTTCCTCCCTGAAAAGACAGACATCATTCCTACACCTAGCACAGGTAAACAGAATAAGACTATACATCTGTCCTGATTTCAGATGGAAAAGAGTTAATTTTCTTTCTAGTGATTGCTGTGAAAGGAATATCAATAATACCTATTGTGTTTTAATTGTTGCTAAGTGATGTTTACACTACTCAAGGACTTTTTTCAGCTTGCTATAGAAGCATAGACAAAAGGATGGAATGGCCAATGAAATATTCCATACCATAGATGTCATGCTCAGTGTATAAATGGGGGTTAGCCAGGGAGGTGGTAATCCACAGTCTTTTCTCGGGAGGGTGCCAGTTCACCGGGTGATGAGAGTGACCTGTGTAATTATTATTGTTGTTGTTATTATTATTGTTATTTTTCCTTTTCTGTTATTGTTTTTATTAAACTATCTTTATCTCAACCCATGAGATTTTTTTTTCTCTTTTTCCCCTCCTTTTTTTCCCCCTTCCCCCCACCCTTCTTGGGGGAAGAAGGGGGAAGGGAGGGGGAGGTGAGTGAGCAGCTGTGTGGTTCTAGCTGCTGGTTGGGGTTAAGCCACGACAACATCCAAAAAAATTGTCAATTACATTCAGTGCACCTTACTGGCTATGAGATATAATGCATTATTTTTTTCAAGGTTCAACTTCAGCCATGGAAGACTTAAATCTTGTAGTTTTAACCATGCAAGAAGGAAGCAGCCATAAATAGATCTGACAGAGACTTCAAACTTTTGTAGTAGAAGAGAGAGAAAAGACCATGGTTATAATGAATTACTATCATGAGAACTTTTGGTAATCAAATGATGAAGTGGAATATGTGGGTATTTGTTTTAGTTCCAAATTGGAAAATATCAGATGATCCTTCTTGCCTTGCAAAGGTTCACTGTCTTGTCCATGATGTCCTTTCTTTTTGAATTTTGACTGAAAGGAGAACATGTGAGTGACAGGTAGCTGAGGGCTCCAAGGCTGTGTTGGCAGGATACAGGTATCTGCAATTAGGAGGCACCTCCATGTGATGGTTTGGTAGATGATACAAAAGGATGTATCCTTTTCATGGATGCCTTTTGTGGAACTTAAGTTCTAACAGCTTGGGCTTTGAGGTGGTCAGTCCTCATGAATAACTGTAGATGCACCATGTATTCATATTGACTTAGTTTTCTCTTTCATAAGTATTAAGACAGAAGTGGGTGACATCGTGAAGATGATCCGATGGGAAGGTACATTAGAAGAGCATTAGAAGTCTAACAGAAGGGAAACATTATCTCATCTGATCTATGAAAAACACAGCCATGATAAGAAAATTAAACAGAACATGATTCTTCTCTGAGGAGTTGTTCGGGTGATCCCCAGGTGTGGGTCTGTGCTGGTTTTGGCTGTGAGCGAGTTAATTTCCTTCATAGTAGCTAGCATGGGGCTGTGTTTTGGAGACAGTGTTGATAATACAGGGATGTTTTAGCTATTGCTGAGCAGTGCTTACACAGAGTCAAGGCCTTTTCTGCTTCTCACACCACCCCACCAGGTTGGAGGTGCGCAAAAAGTTGGTGGGGGAGACAGCTGGGACAGCTGACCCCAGCTGACCAAAGAGATAGTCCATACCATATGATGTCATGCTCAGCAATAAAAACAGGGGGAAGATTGGTGGGTGGGACACTGCTCAGGGACAGGCTCGGTGTCGGTCAGTGGTGAGCAATTGTTTTCATTTGCATCACTTGTCTTTCTTGGGTTGTGTTTTTCTGTCTTACTTTTTCCCCCCTTATAACAACAACAATAATAGTAATTGTTGTTATTTTGTACTTTAATGTCAAACATTGTTATTATTATTGTTATTATTATTATTTTTAAAAATTACTAAACTGTTTTTATCTCAACCCACAAGTTTTCTTATTTTTACACTTCCAATTCTCTCCCCCATCCCACGGGAGAGTGGGGAGTGAATGAGGAGCTATGTGGTGCTTAGTTGCCGGCTGGGGTTAAACCACAACAGGTCTCATCGTGTTACCTTGCCTTCTCTTACAGATTGCTCGGCCAGCCCTTTTTGATCAGCATGTGGTGAATTCCATGGTGTCAGATATTGAAAAAGTTGATTTGAATAGCATTGGCTCTCAGGCACTCCTTGCAGTCTCAGGGAGCACAGACACTGATGGGGAGGTCTACACTGAATGTAAGTCCATGGTGATATATTTGTATCATTAAAAGTAATTCCCCCTTTCATTCCATGCCACAGTAGTCTGCTTGGAGGTGGACTGAGAAAAGGCACACGTGGACACTGCATTGTGTAATCGAGCTCAGTGTTAACTTCAGTAGCTTAAGAAAACCAATTGGTTGCCCTAGCATGTCTTAAGAGAACAGAAGCTTGCACCGGGAAGTCATTCCAGCTATAGGACTTTAAATGGTTGCTGAAAAAATCATTTACATGTCAGTTGCTAAGTGTAACAAAATCCCTTCTGAAGTTTTGTTATAATCATGTAGGGATATTAGCACAGATCAATTCTTGAAAGATGTCTCAAAAATTCCATATCATTATGGCTTAATTGAATGGATATTTGAGCTAGGTTGGGTTTTTTTTGGTATGAACAGATTTTTATTTTGCTGAAAGTTATCTTTGAAAAAATACGTTATTTTCTATAAAGTGTAACAGCTGTTTTCATACACAGAATAGAGTGAAGTACAAGTTTTGAGGGTGTTAATTTTCATAAACATACCTGTTGTTGAAAAAAAGATACAGCCATTTTCTCTATTAAAATGATTATTTTTGTCATAGGAACCATGCTGATCAGGGTTTGGAGAGCTGAAAGGAGAGCAATAGCAATGTGTTCTCTTCTAAGTATTGTTACTTTGATCATGAAAGTTTGTTCTCTTTAATAGTTCACAATCCTATTCACATTTTCGAGTTGCCCATTTCCTCCTTTTTGTGTAATTGTTTTCTATTTTGTTCTTCGTCTTCTTTCACGCTGGTTAAAAAAAGAAAAGGGGAAGAGAAAGAACTAGTCATTCAGGCACTTTTTTGAAAATAGGAATGGAGGAAGTTAGCTTTGCATTATATTGTGAGAAACATGTACAATATAAGGGAAACCTAAGACAGTGTACAAGTCTGCCACATTACAGATAAAGCTTTACTATTAAACTTAGTAAGAGAAGAATTTTCAAGGCTGAATCTGAAAATGAATGGAAAATAGCAGATTTTTTTTTTTTTGCTTTTATTTTCTTGTAAAACTTCATTGTCTTATAACCTGTATCATTGTAATGCTTAAGTAGTTAAAACATATATGTGTGATGGATGCGTGTCTGCTTGCTTTGCTAGGGAATTGCTTATTTCTTCACTGCTCTAATTCTTTGCTTTTCCTTTCCATGCTACAATATTGTCATATGGCTGGTGAGTGGCTTTTTCTCATATTCAGAATAGCGTGCAATGATATGTTCTCCTTTTTACATGGTAGATGACTCTATTACAGTGTTTCAAGAACTGAAGGACCTTCTAAAGAAGAATGCCACTGTGGAATCATTTATTGAATGGTTGGATACTGTGGTTGAGCAAAGGGTTATCAAGGTACCTTTCAAATGTTCTGCCTGACTCTAGACCAAATCCTACTCCCCTTACTCCTTACACAGTCCCTTACTTATGCAGCCCCATTGGTTTCCCACATGGGATGCTCATCTCTGCTCCCATCTCTTTACTGTAACAGGGGAGTTCTTCATTTGGTGTGAAAGGTTCCAGTGCTATTAGTTCTAATTAATCACGTTGGGTGCTGTTAAACAGTCTTATGTGTGTGACAAACTAAGTATCTTAACTAAAACATTAAAGTCAGCACTGTCATAAACTGTACATGAAAGAAGCCCATCCATCTTATCTATGCATGCAGAATCACAGGGGTATTGCTCAGTGAGTAAGGTGAGCAAAAATTGTTCCTTAGAGAAGCAATTCTTTCTTTCATGGTATTCGGATGGTGCTGTGTATGGTATAAGTTAGTGTAGCGGAAGGATTCAGAAGTAGCTAACCTGTGGAAGGATTTCTACAGACCGGGATAGAAGATACGGTTTTGTAGCTTTATAAGGTGCTTAACACAGTAATTGATAGTTTTGATAGGATTCCACCCCTCCCCCGATTTACAAGATGCTTTATAATCACAAGTATTTTATATACATGTAGTTATACAGGAATGATTACAGTATAGCTCAGAACAAAGTAATTGAGTTCTCAGTTATAGCTCAAGTAAGAGATATTTACCCAATATATGACTCTAATTAATGTAAACTAGCAGAATAAAATGTTACACATTGCTTGCTAGTAGCTGAACACTGGTCTTCTCATCAGGTCTTGTGCTATCTGGAAATGCAGTATCTTATCCATCATTTTAGGGAGCATCTTGATATGGATCACAGAATCACAGAATAGTCAGGGTTGGAAGGGACCTCTGGAGATCATCTAGTCCAACCCCCCCGCCAGAGCAGGGTCACCTACAACAGGTTGCAAACAGGATGGGTGGAAGAGGAGGAGACAGTGCAGTTAGCTTTGACTGACTTTCAGAAGAGTGACTCTGCCACTTACATAATAACCAAGGGCATGTCATTTTTCTTTTCTTCACCTGTTTTTCCAAATTTCAATAGAGACAGTGGTAATTCCTTTATTTTTAAATCACTCTGAGTTTCCTAACATTTGCTGTCATATGTGAGCAGCACAGTGAGGAGCTTTGGACGATTCTGGGCCGCAGAGCCAAAGCAAGTCCTCATACACACCTACCTAGTCACAAAACTCCCACTGAAGCTGAGCGATCACAACTTATTTCGGAACCGCATGATTATGGTCTAAAATTGATTCCACAATTTCAGAAGACAATTCCAGGTAAACAAGCCAGGCAGAAAAGGTGAAGCACTCTCCCATTCAGCATCCACTATGTGATACTGTATTATTAAAGTTAACAGGTATGGTTCCTAGCATTGTTTTCCTGTAGTTAAGGGTAAGAAATACCAACAAGTCCTGATAGGAGGCTAGGTCAACTCAGCAGAAGCTAATAATTTACAGAGCATGTAATCCTTACATTGCTGTCTGCCTTCTGTTCATGCTGAAGTGTGGTTACTGTCAAACTCGCACAACAGCTTCTTTCTGCTTGCTGTTTGAGAAAGCAACAGGGCATACGTTACCACATGAACAAATCACTGCCAGAGCAAAATGACACTATGAAATGAGCAGCGTTAAAAGCGTCAATGTTACGATAGTAAACACACCATCTCATAAGAGAAAGTCTGGCCAGTATAATACAGATGACATTAAAGTACAAAGACTAGTTTCTGTTCCCTGTTTGTGTGCAACAACATAGTGCCAGAGGGTGGTGTTTCTTTCTTTCTTTCTGCCCTGTACACCTGTATATTTACAGACCAATTTGGCACCTTTAATACTAGAATATGAGGTAATATACACAGCAGAGAGCAAGCAGTGAGTAGTTTGCTTCATCTAACATTGTCAGAGCTTTACTCTGGTTCCACTGAAAAGAGTGAATGCTGCTCCTCTTTATCACTTTAGGGCACATATCGTGAAGATGGTTTGAATCAGACAGCTTGATCCACCCAGCCACATCAGCCTGTGTCAAGGACTCCTTGAACTCTCAGGCATATTCAGTTCTCCTTTCTTCTCTCCTGTGTGCAGAAAGCAAGTTCCATACTTAACAGTATTTTGCTATTGTCTTTCAGGCAAGCAAGCAAAATGGGAGGTCATTAAAGAAGAGAGCTCAAGACTTCCTTCTCAAATGGAGTTTTTTCGGTGCTAGGGTGATGCATAACCTAACTCTAAACAACGCATCAAGTTTTGGTACCTGGGCTTTGTAAAAACACTCATATTTTGTACTTAGATGCTAGCATTAAGTAGCTTTCCACCATTTCCTGAGCAGCGGAACCTGTCCTAGTCTAAAGATTCTTTGATCAAAGCCACAAATGCTGTGCAACATGTTTTTCAAACTAACATTTCACAGTAAATGCTAGCAATATTTTGTTGGTGACCTGTGTCACATGTTCATTTTTGAAAGGTATTTTTCTTTTGAATTGCTGTTTGATACTGCTTTGCCATTTAAGAGCTAGAAGCTCTGTTTGGTTTGATATGACAATGGAAGTGTAACTGCATATCTCAATATAGGAGACAGAAGATTTAAATTATTAGTTTTACATGTGGATCAGCTTGGTAGAAAATTAATACTGTATAGAAGTTCTTGTGCATGGTATGTTTCCATAATGCAAAATTAATTTGGCAGATCACTATTCATTTAATTCTGAGGTCAGCAGACAGTCAATTCAACAGCGTTTGTGGATTTTAAAAATTAAGGTTCACATGTCCATCTTTTGAAATGTTTACATTTTTGGGGACTCTCAGAAAGAACCTTTTATGAAATAGAAGATGGTAGAGCAAGTGAAACTCACGTTAAATCTCGTACATAATTTCCTAAGTTTAGTCGTAGGTACATTGTTATCTAAAATTCAGAGGGTATCTGAAATGGCTGTAAGGAGAGACACGTTTTTAATGTGATATATCCTTGAAATAAGGTCAAAGACTTCACCAGTTATTGTCTGGTTATTTAGCACAAGGCAAACAGAAATAGAGCAGAGTCATTCTAGCAGACTTCGGCCTTATCTAGCTCCACTGTGTGCCCTCTTCAAGTATAAAGCATGTCTCACTTTCATCAGTATTTTTCTTTGATGTAATTAGTGGTCAAATAGCCTACAGGACAGTAAACAATTGAGCTAGGTGGGCCAGTGCAAAGAGAGATTAGAGCTAGAAGTTAGGCACTATTCCTTGTTGGTCTTGCCAGGTCATTTAAAGTCCACAATTATTTGTTTGTTTCACTTGCTTCTTGTAGAGTGGTGAGAGATGGTCACAGAGATAACTCAGCTACTCTCTCTCTTTCTCCTCCAAAAGGTTCTTTTCATTTGATCCGCATGCTACTAGATGAGTACATCCTGCTCGCCATGGAGACACAGTTCAACAATGACAAAGAACAAGAACTCCAGAATCTACTGGACAAATACATGAAGAATTTAGGTAACTAGAGCTTGGTTCTTTTGAATGTTCTCCTGTATTTTTAGAAATTGACATACTTGTTTAACTTTAAACAGAAGCAGGCTTACTGTCTTCTCCTGAAGGTGTAGTTATATGCAACATTGTCAAATTCACCTGAAAAGCTTGTGACCATTCATTGAGCAGTTCCCACCTTCCTACCATAGGTCACTTAATAACATTATGTGGGAATGTGAATACACTGGATCACTGAAATGATCTTGGATGCAACAAACACTTGTAGGTACATCTGAAGGGCCACAAGCTGAAGTATGAAAACAGGTATAAGTAGCAGAAAAGGCAGGAATTCCTAATCCAGTTTTTCTGCCAAAGCTTAAATAAGTAATTACATCTTGAACTAGGAATGTATTAAATGTTGCCAAAATGCTAATATCCCTGCAAGGTTGGAATACAAGTTTGGAGCCCTATATAGTATCTGACTGAAGTACTACTATGTGGAAGAAAACAAAATTAATTTAAAACAGTATCCTTAACATTTTCCATCTACCAGGCTTCTTCACGGTTAGACAGTTTGAAGTCATATGCTCCAGGTCCTTTGCTATAAAATGAATGAAGATTGATGTGGATCAAATTATGGTCCAAGTTAACCTAAATATCCAGTGAAACTCAACTGGGTTCTGATGAATTATTTTTTATTAACATTAGCACCAGCAATCAATCTTTAACGTTTTTGTTATTACTCTAAATCTGCACTTTGCTGCAAGAAACTTGCACAGAATTTGTCTGACAGTAGATGCTGCATTTTTTCTTTTAATTCAACCTTCAGGAAAAAAAACTTGTCCTATGTAGCAGTTGTCTTATCCTTGGATACTTAGGTGAAGTACTTGAAACAATAAGGTAGAGTCATGGTTTCCACTGAAGAATAGCAAAACTTCCACTGACTGTATAAATAGTCTGCAGAAAACTGCAGAACTACTGAGTATAACAGATGCTTTTCTGTAGCTATGGATATGAAAATAGAGTGCGAGCATTCTAAAATTCCTATTGTTAATTCTTTAGGATGAAGTGTCATGAGCCTGATTCATCTTAGTGCAATTTACTTTACTTTACATCATTGCTGAGATTTACTTCAAGGGAATAAATCTGATTCATACCTTCACTACGATGGTTTCAGTAAGGAGCTGATACTCGGTGATGTAGATTGGGTCAGGGAATATGATACTAACAGTTCCATTGGAAAGATGAAGACAAGAGCAATATTTGTATTCATTGGCTACATGCGAAATATGGAGGCTTCACTGGGTTTTAAAATAAGCAACCAAAGATAAAAACAAATTGGGCAGCTCATATGCTATCTCTATGCTAGTGGTGAATTTATGTGCAATGAGCGTACGTAACAGCCACCAAGAGTTTTCACTTACTCTTCCAGATGCAAGCAAAGCCACCTTTACTGCATCACCAAGCTCTTGCTTCCTAGCAAATCGTAACAAAGCTGCTCCTCTGCCCAGTGACACTTCAGTCAAAAATGAGTGTCTAGCAGAGCAAACCTATGTGTCCTTGTCAGCTAGCCAGTCCAGCAGTGTGTCTTCTGGTCTGAACCCCTTCGTCACAGGAGACACTGAGAATATGCAGCTGACAGGTATGTATGAGTTCTTCCAGTTTCTCCTTTTCTTATTTGCTTGTTAGTCTTTCAGTCCACAGTAACACATTGCTGTAGCAGGGGCAATGACCATATGCATTTATAAAGACCTCTAGTTTCATGAACTTACCCTCTGTGCTGATTTACAGAAGGCGGCAATTGTAGAGCCCTGCCAGTAATAGATCCTCTTGGAACAATGGTAAAACTATCCCGTACCTGTTGGCTTGGTGAGGTTCTTGTGAGAAGAGAATGGGCAGTAACACCTGGAGCACAGGAGGCTTGTAACTTTTGGAATTTCCCACTGAAAATTCTCCAAACTGGAGAATGAAAGTGGGAAGCTTTATAGCCTGAAGCCATGGATTAAGTGTGTTGTATGGGGGAGGGGAGCAACATATATCCTTTGTAAAGGTTTCAAATGGTAATGCACACTTCACTAGGGAGTTAGTGTCTTAACACGTCCGCTCTATTCAGCAGTACTGCAGTATGAATGCTAATCATGGCTAATGCTTATTTATTCCAGGTCAGATGGAGCTGTCTCAAAGCGCTGGTCACCTGATGACTCCACCCATTTCACCAGCCATGGTCAGCCGAGGAAGTGTTATCAACCAGGGGCCAATGGCTGTGAGACCTCCAAGTGTAGGTCAAGTGCTATCCACGCATTCACAGTGCTCTTCCTACTCCGAACCCCTTTATCAGACTTTGTCACAAACTAATCAGAATTACTATGGAAACAATTCCAATTACCAGGCTATGTTCAGAACTCAGGCCCATTCCACTTCAGGAGTTTACCACCACAGAGCAGAGCACAGCCGATTCAATGCCTTGAGTGAACAGCAGTTCTCCAGAGACTACTTCAGCAACAGTTGTGCTGTGTCTCCATACAATGCCAGATCCCCTTCCAGCTATGGTCCCTCATCCATGTCTCAGGACACACACAATATGCAGTTTCTGAATACTGGGAGTTTCAATTTCTTGAGCAACTCAGTGTCTACGTGCCCAGGAGCAGCATATCCCGCTAATGCTTCCAATGGTATTAATATATATTTTCTTTTTCCCTTCTGTTTCTCTTTCCTTGCTGGAGTGAAACACTTCTCTGCCTTTTTCTATGGAAGATGGTTTTTAGGTCTTATTTATACCTTCCTGTTTTCCACTTCTCTGATGACACACAGAGATTATAAAGCAGCTTAAGAAGTTACTTAAGGATTTCTTTTCTTCTGGTGAATCCTCAGCTGACCTCAAATGCATCTGATGCACCTGTGCTACTCTTCCTTTGGCACCATCACCATGTCTTGCATAAAGGAAGCAAAACCTTCCTTTTTTTTATCAGAAGGATAACCTTCTGATTTAACAATCTCTTGAAAAGCTCCCAAAACATCTACTATGAAATAGAGCAGCCATAAGATAGCTTACCTCGGAGATCAACATAATGGACCATTCTAGTCACAGGGTCTGGATGGTGAAATGAAGTATAAAAATGTGCATTAGCATTAGTTTGAGACTTTGGCCCTAATATTTCTCATGCTTCAAATGTAAAGTTACTGCCACGGTCTGCTTCAGAGAGATGGCCAGCAAAATCTCCGTCCTCTTCTGGAGGATAGACACGGTGGAAATGTTGCTTTTATATGGATTTGTATATGCAGTAGGTACATGTTACCATGCAGATTTTCTTTCCACTTGTACTTTCCTTGATTGTGAGCTCCAGAAGGGAGCACTGAACAGTGGATAGGAGTCCCCATGGTGTCTCTTATAGCCACTGATTGGAGGCTACTGTTGGATTCTGAACTTAGAAAGGAAGGGCAATTCTGAACTGAAGGCACGACTCAGCTCTTAGGATCTTTTTCCTCCCTCGTTACCACCCTTCTTTTGGGTCAGTCACATATGTTCCTAATGTAATTAGGCTGTATGTGTACATAGATAATCTTATTCTCAAGGGACTCAGACAGTAACAGTTACCCTTTGCCCCAGGTTATCACACATTCCTACCCTACTCTTTCTCTTCAACAGTAGTTTCACTCTGCTTTTTTCTAATCTCCTGTCATTAGGATATTATGGAAACAATATAAATTATCCAGAATCTCACAGACTTGGAACAATGGTGGATCAACATGTTTCTGTAATCAGCAGTGTAAGCAGCATTCGGTCATTGCCATCATACAGTGATATACATGATCCACTGAATATCTTGGATGACAGCGGAAGAAAACAAACAGGCTCATACTACACAGAGTCCTCACCTTCAATTGTCTGTCGGACTCCTATGCGTAAGTATAGCCAATGACTGAGGAAGAGCTATGAAATTTTTAGCATCCTAACAAGTGCTGAGTATTAAACTGTAGCTCACATATATAGTATATGAGATGTATAGTATATAGAGATAAAATAGCTTAGTGCCTAAGATGTGCTTATCTTAAAATTGCAGGACAGTGGGTTTAATAATTCTTTGCTCCCATAAGGAGGGCTACTATCCATTGTCCATAAGGAGTGGAATGACTAGCCTGAATTGCAGAAAAATCCATGTTAGGAAACACTTTCCAACTATTAAGTGAGCTAATAATGGACTGGGCTCTTCTAAGGGCTTTTAAGGATCCCCACTGTCAAACAGATCAAACGGACCCTGGATCAGGGATGTCTAGATACGTACTTCCTGTGGTATAGTCCCTTCCTGTCCTGTGCTTCAACAACTGTGTGTATTAGGCAAAGCTCCCACTGACAGTGAATTTTAGGTGAAATTACCTAATCCCAAAGGGGTTTTTTTGGTATATGCGTTAAACAAATGGCAGCTGAGTTTGGTTTCACATTCCAAAAAGGATTGCATGGAAGATATAAACTAGGGCATCATTTGTTTCTCCACAAGATTACCTCTTCGTACTACTTATGTGTTAATCTTGGACAGAAGATCAGACATTACTTGTTTCATTAAGGCTCTGCAAGAATTCTGTTCTCAGTTCTTTAAAGGATGCTAAAGAGTGTGTGTGGGGGGGGAAGCAAGCACCACCACGCAGGGACTGTGCCCATCAAGTATCTTGGGTATTCTGTGTTGGTATGTGCCAGGTGGTGGCAGTGGTACCACCAGTGAGTATGGACCTGAATGGTGCAAAATATGGAAAGACGAGTATAATGCACATAAATAGCTTTGCACAATTGTCATAGAAGATGGCTCATATGCAAGCTTATATAAACTTCAGGCCCGTATCTGGATTTTTAGCAGAGTTCACTTATATATGGGGTTTGACCCGTTCCCTGATGGTGTGAGGAGCCACTGAAGAAAAGTTGTAGAAGTATGGGTAAATTGAGTGAAGTATAGAAGTGTTGACATTTCTGTCCTGCAGATGGTGTGCCTGGTAGATAAGGGTTTCCATCAGATGAAATTGGATTGTGGTTTTTGCTAAATTCAATAGATAGAAAACTTGCAATGATGGTAACCTTTTTTTCCCACAGCTTCAAACATGCAAACCACATCTTCTTCCCAGTGTATGTATGGAACATCTGGTCAGTTCTCTTCTCAGGAAAATCTGGAGTCCCATGGCCCACCAAGCAGAGATATGGTGTCATCTTTACCACCAATCAACACTGTCTTCATGGGAGCAGCTGCTGGAGGAACCTGAACTGGGAGATACATGTCAGTGCCTTAAGCTTACTTTCCAAATCCAAACGTTAAGGCTATGATGACAATCCCCTTCAAGTTGGTGGAATAGAAAAGTATTACATATAGGTGTTAAAGGAGCCATTTTAGAGATATTAGCAGCCCTCCACACACACAAAAAAAAAAACCACTATATTCAGATTGGGCCCTGCTTGTGACACACTCAGGATTGTTGTCACCATTGCAGCTTTTCAATCAGAAATTCAGGGTGAGCAGAAAGAGTCAGTGATTCTTGCAAGAAAGACTAAGCTGTAAAGAAATGATTACATCTATTCCTAATTTATTAAAAATGCTATTTTAGTCTTTCCCTTATATCTTTTTATATAAAAATGTTTATTTAATGTCTGTGTTGCTCATTATTTATTAGGACCACAGAGTAACTGTTTACTTTCTCTTATTTGACAGATTGTCAAATGTATGTATCCTACCTCCTATGGAAATGTTTACAAGGTCAATTTTTACTGTTTTAAATGAAACTAAGCCAAATTCTTAAGTTTTTTACTGTTGTGCTCTGGAAAGTCAATTTCAAATGTTTAGTGCCTACTTGTGCAAGTGAAAGTCCTCAGGAAATAAAGAAAAAATATCACGGGGATTTTTTTTTCTTTTAAAATAAACCACTTTCTCTTAAAATAAAACCAACAAACCATGCAAATATCATATAGTAAATAGTTGCAGTAGCCTGCAGTAGCTGGATAGCTGAAACAAATGAAACTGTGCCACAAAACATCATAGGATTTCAAAATTACTTGTGGTATGAGCCCAAAATTTCTCCTGGTAGAAATCCACAAAAAAGATGTCTATCAAAATGTAAGAGTTTAGAGAAACTGTGTATCTTGACACCAAAAGCAGTAAAGATGATGAAAAACATTGCAACCCTCCAGTTCAGCTATTTGAATAAAAAATATTTTATAAGTGCCATGATATGCAGTGTACCAACATGCATTTAGGTATGTTTCTGGAGAAACCAGGTGAAGAATATTCACTAGTGGTATTAAAGGAGACAGAGAAAAGAACACACAAAACAAACTTCCTGCTACACATTCATGAAAGAACAGGTGTTATTCTGTAATCAGATTGTCTCACCATCAGATTCAGGTTAAGATTTTAATCCACTCTTCTGAATCGTTTGAATCTATTTGATGTTCATATGCCCATTCAGTCCATTGGATATTATGGAATTCGATAGTAGGATATTTTTGGTGGAAGAGAATGGATGATACCTTGATGAAGTTTTAATTTCTGATCCTGTATAACTTCCTTTAGTGTTTTCTATCATGAGAAGTCTGACTGCAGCAGAAAAGTCATAAGGAGCGTTGATTGGGCTAGCTTATGGGTAATCCCCGGTATGAAATACTTTACGCAGAAATGACACAGTAATTGAGATGTAGAAGACTCCAGCTTAATTGCTTCCTAATTCAGAGTGAAGTCTTATGCTGCGATCAAAAATGCCATAATGATGCATGAAAGTTTTGGTTTCAACAAAAATTCCCAGTGACATGTAGTGGTAATACAGGCTGCTCAAATAGGTATTTCTGGGGCAATGCTTTACATCCAGTGAAGTAAGTACTGCAGAAGAGTTCTTTCTTCATGATTATTCAGAACAGAATATATTTTCTCCTAAAATTAGTCCTATAAGAGTCAGGTTCCCTATCTAAGTGTGTCACCTTTATAGTCAGTGAAGAGAGAGAGATCCTTCCGATTCCAAGTGAGATAAGATGGGGAACAGGAGTAACAAAGGTAAGGGATATGTCACTATGGGAGGTGATATGTCGCTGTCCCGAAATGCTTGGCTCCCTCTGCTCACAAATGGCATAGCACAAATAATTACTTTAGCCTTGAAACTTCCAGATCGTTGACTTTACTTGAGAGCAATATGTGGAACTTAGAGGAAGTAGGCAGCCATTAGCAGGCAGGGCCTTAGTCAGACCCTACATAAAAAGCACAGTTTATGTCACATTGTGACTCATATGTCATTTCCAGTCATTTTCTTTTTGTCATGTGAACCATTTTGCATTGTGGGGTGGGTTTTTTTGGTGTAAATTACTTTATCTGCACTTTATCTGAGATAAGAAACAATATTATATCATTAAATGTGCAGATTCTCATGATGGCTGCAAAACGCAGAGTAGCATGAAGTATCACACTGTTGTAAATTGCAGTTTGTTATCAACAGCAAAGAGCAGTAAAAAATATTCTAATATTCAAATAGCCAGTAGGAGGAATCTCTCATAATGTAGCAGAACAAAACAAACCTATAATTGTAACTAGCAAAACCAAATGAGGAATTTCCATTTTATGACCCATTAGTTCAGTCAAATATGTGGTTTGATGAATTCAGTAAGTTTTTTCTGTGGGAAATGAAATCGTTCATAGCTTTTGTGGATACCCCATGGGAAGATTTTTACCTTTGGTAGTGTAGCAGCCTTACAGTAAATAATATGAAGAATAATAGAGTTGCCACTTGGTGGTCTTGTATTACGCAGTTCAGTTGCATTTCTGTGGATGCATTAATATGTTGGGTTTAATATATACATGCCAGAAAATCTGTGATAAAAAATTTGAGCTATTGAGTACAATCAGTGTCAAATGGATATTGCCTAAAGGAAAAAAAAAAAAGCTTTTTTTTTCTGAGAAGGAAAGATGAACATTGAAATCCTTTTGATCTATTTGCCAGTATCAATAAATCTGAACTGGTGCTAGAAAAGGGAAAAGAGATGGATGAACAGATCAAATCTACTTCTACTTCTCAAGTAAAACTGATTCTAAAACAAATTATACTGATCAAGATGAAGCAATATTGGAGAAGAACTGATTGTCTTGTGTGCCGTTGTCCCGTGCCTAGCAAGCAGCAGGGAAATTTACGTAGTTTGTGCTGGAATAGAAGTGCAGTTCTTTGACTCTGAAGACAATTGGGACTATGGGAATTTTGCTCCAGACTCAAAATTAGCAAAGAAAGTTTGCCTTTACCTTTAAATGTGTAGTGAAAACACAGTGAAATTTCTTGTGAAAAGTAAACCTGTATATCGTCTGTTATCCTACATGCCAAATGCATCTTGTGGGTCGGATCAGCATCCTGCCAGCTGTCTCCATCTAGTACGTGCGTGATCAGCGGTCACAGAGAGGAAAGGAGCCTGCAGTGCAGTGGGTAGAAATGAGCCCTTTAGCAGAACCTTGTATTTAAGGCAGTCTATTAGAAGATCACAGCCTCATTGCAGATACGCTGAATGAGAACAGATGCTTTATACAACACAGCGCAGTGCTTTTTCCCTCAATGTGGGATCAGAACTGAGTGGACTTCAGGCTTATGGATCAAGCAGTCCTGAGAAGAAACCATGACCAAAAAACCCTGCTCTTAGAGCACTTAAAGAAAAACTGTAGAGATGTTATCACTCTTTGAAAAGCAGGTATTTGACACGAAAGAAACTAAATCTGTTAGGAACAGAATCAAAGATCAGGCAGAGAAATATGAGAATCTGTAGAAGCCAGAGAGTAATGCTACAGGCCATGGATGTTATAGCTCTGGAAAAAGACGTGATGCTACAGGCCAGGGGTCCCACAGCACCCGATAGTACTGTGGTAAAATACAAGGGGCCATCAAGCTAAACTTAAAATTGTTGAGGCTGCCTGCTGGTGATCAGATCTAGGTGATGCAGGAGGCTTTACCTGGTTTTGATAACTGGGAAGAGATAGAGTTAGTTTTAGGGCTGGTATGCCCCAGATTGTAAGTAAGCCTTTTGTATGAATAGTTTTGGGCTACGGCTTAATTGGAATCACTAATCTAGCTTTAGGGATTGGATTAAATTTGATAACTTGCCTTGGGAATGGAGTCTGGGTGGAGTGGGCTGATTAGTATGGGCCTTATGACTGTTGCAAATAGGGGCCTGTAAAGCTGTACTAAATTGCCTGTCTGAGACAGGTCACAGGTCTATTTTTTATGACAAACTGTAGGATTTGGGCATCGCTATAACTGGGCTTATGGGCTTGGATTCAGGCTTGTGTGTCAGATGAGCCTGCATAACGCCTGAGCTTGGCTTATGGTTCTTGCCAGTAGGGCCTGCGTGGTAAGTTTAACCTAACATAGTTTAATCAGGAAAATTTGCTGCTTTCTTCTTAGTGATGTACTCAGGGCGGAGCTTAAATCTGAGTTCTGTCATTAGGGTTAACTCAGGAGTTGGGTCAACGTGAAGCTGAGACCATGAGTCAATATTGGATTTAGAAGTGGCCACCCAGTTCAGCTTAATGCTGCTGCTTAGTTCTAGATAAAACAGAATGTAGGGAGACCAATATAGATTAATATTATAGTCAGAATTAAAATTAAGGTTTACTTGGGCGGGAACTGGTGAAAGTGGGTTGTTTCTGCACTTAGCAGGGTTTGTTGAGCTTATATGAAACCTATTGCCAGACCAGGTGATCTAGTTATGATTCCTTCAAAGTCTAGTCTTAAGAGTAGACTTAATTTAACATGAAAGAGATGAGCCATTTAAGTTAAAGCCAGGTCTAGAGGAAAATAGTGAGACTAATTTGAGGTTTTAAGTGATGGAGACCACATTGTCAATCATAATTCTGAGGCTGGCATTGGGGAATGTAAAGTCACGGCTGGGGTTCAGGCTGACGTGAAGCAATGAATCCGAACTAATTGTGGATTTAAGACCTGCAAGGATCTGTGCTCATTATTGAAATTAATAAGGGTCACTGACATAGTCATTAGCTTTAGCTAAGAGTTGGAATAAAAGGCTAGGACTAAGTTGGAATAAAAGGCTAGGACTAGGTCAGAAATGGTGTAAGCCAGGATCAACGCACGTCTAAGCAGTCGTTAGCTGAAACTTCTCTGATGGAAACCAGATGCTTCTTTCACAGCTTCAGACAAGAATGATATCCTTAATGGAAGGACTGCAGGCGTCTGTAGCCTCTTGAGAGATGCTGCATCATTGCTAATGATGAGACCTCAAGTAATCAACACTACTGGGATGGTGAAAGATCAGGAAAGCAGAAGATCCTACCACAAACTCTGCTGCTTCCGTGGTCACCAGACATTGGCAGCAACTACAAGACTCCGCAGAATCACTTCTCACCAGGACCCGAGCCTGCCAACAGAGGCATGAGCAGGCAAACCAGGAGAAAAACAGGCCTGGGATCTGAAATGCAGGGAGGCAAAATATCGTGCCCATTGCATAATTTGTGATACCAAATACCATTTCTCTACATTTTGAATTCTTTGTTATTTGCACAGTTTTTTCCCCATTTAACAATGGCTGCGTGTTACAATGCTGCATGGAGCAATGGTTACACAATTGGAAACACGTAAAAGATTATATTAGCGGCTGACTAGGAAAATCTACTTCCCTTCCTTTTGGCTTAGTTGATTATTATCTTTGATCAAATAAAGGGCCACATGTTCATACTGCCCTTGTGCCCTGGTTGCTACAGTAAAAGAGACATACAGTGAAATCGTACATTTAGAGTTTGATATTATATGCCTCTTTAATTCTTGTCATATTTAATTTTCTCATATCATTCAGTTTTGTTCAGGAGCTGACTTTATTCATTAATCACCCGTTTTGCATCAAGATACGTAGAGATCACTCAACAGTCAGTTAAAATGATATGTTTTAGAAAATCTCCACTACAGTAAAAATACCAACTGTATGTAATACAGAGGTGGACAATAAACAGCCCTTCCTTTCTCTGTAATACAGTCTTTATCAAGCGTCGTCTTCAAAGCATGATCAGCCTTCAAACACTAGCCCAGACATACAGCATCCCCAAACAGCATCTTTACTTTCACTCTACTCGTTTTTTCACAAGTAGATGTGCCATCCACTGCCTCATCTAGTGGATCTGTCCTCCCACAGAAGCTGTGAGTTTCTGACAGTCCCCAGGTTTCAGTTCTTGGTAAGTACTTTGATTTGAGAAATCATACAGCCAATCTCCAGACATGCTTAAGATAGCAGTTATCCAGCTTCTGGCTCCTGAAAAAGACCTTCAGTGCCCTAGATGGAACAGTTCTCTTTCAGTTCCATTTCTGAAACTGCCAAAATACTCGACATTGTATAATTGATAGTATGGGTAATTTTTAAAGAATTTTAGAAGAGAATAGAAAAAGTTATAAATGTTATTAAGTTCCTTCTAAAACTGAAATGTGAATTTCATTCTAAAGGAAGGGTATGTGGAAAATTCTAGGGAAATTAATTTTTAAATTTAAAAATTTAAAAGTAAAATGTTGAGGATGAGACTGAAATGGACTCAGTCCATTGTACTGGGGATGTAACGCTTTGCTTAAATAAATAAGTATGAACCAAGACACAGATTAAGTTTGGTACTGAGCTGTTCCAGCTGAGCGTTTGCTCATTTGGAAGAAAATCAGATCTCTGATCCTGCTCCAAAGTTTACATGAAGAGGAACAGTGCCCTTGGAAGAAACTAAAGACATACCTATACAGTCAGCTTGGTTTACTCCTCTGCTTTGCAGAGTGGTCTTTATCTCCCGATTTTACAGTCCATCCTGTATAACTGCAGGAGTACCCCCTGGCTTCACCCATGAGCCAAGCAGTTCCCTCTGCAGGAAAACAGTATAAATCAAAAGTTTGCCCACTCCAGGGTCGGCATCGACTCTACATCATTGATGTGAACCAAATTTTTGTCCCCAGCTCTTCCAAAAGAAGGCCCGCAGGTCTCCTGCTCTCTTCGAGGAGCTGGGAATGACGTTCACACTACTTCTGCCAGCAGTCAAGACATGATCTGTCGCTGCTAAGTGATATGCCCCTGAGCTCTGGACAACTCAAGACATAAGCAAAGCTGAGCTATTTAGGCCTGGAACTGTGTCCCTCTCTCGTCTACCTCCAGGCAAAATAGATTTTGGCAGGTGGCTGTCCCTGAGGGATGCTTTTGCTCAGCAAATCCCTTTGCTTAGCGCTTGTTGTTCATGCGGATTCTTAGAGTTGAGGCTCACATGACTTCCATGTGAAACATGAGCCTCTCCACACACCCTGTGGGGATCCTCGGTGTCTCAGTTGAGGTTGAGAAGTCTGGTTTGCAGCAGGACATGCAGCAGTTATGTAGCAGACTACATGACAAGCTTTAAGTCCCTTCATGGCTGTTGGCCCTGTAAAATCTAAGCGCAGTCTGCGAGGTCAGGGCAAGATGTTTGCCCACCTGCTAAGGCTACGCTGTGAGCCCCAGCCCCAGGCTGGCTGCAGCCCTGCAACAAGGCAATCCATGAGAGTTAACACCAAGCTCCAAGAAATACTAGTCAATTAGCAGAGCAGGTTGAACTGGTGTCACACAGCGTCTCAGCTGAAACTGGATGATGTCCAGATAGCGTGCAGTGGAGGAGGTGTGTCTAATCAACATCTGACTATGTGTTACATGTCCTGGGGGCTAAGCTGGGAGGCGACCAGAGAGATAAGCTAACAAGTGCCCAGCATTTCTGAAAATGGAGTTTGGAGTTTAGCTTCATTAACACTGATGGGTGCAGAGAGCTTTTGATACATATGAGGATCTAATACTTAATCCTGTAAGTAATAGGAGATACCTTCTATAAATATCCAGGCATCTAACTTATAGAAAACTTACTTCTATAGCAATACTTACCTATGTATGTTTAAAGAAACAGATCTTCACCCTTGCAATGCTGAGCAGAACAACACATGAAAACATGTAAAAAACTCATGAGACTGCGGGTCCAGCGCTTGAAAATGCGAACCTCCTTTCTTTCAGCTTATTGGCAACTGGAAAGGTAAGGCGAGGCTTCCACCCCTGCATTTAGTTTCTCAAGTAAGCAAACAGTTCTTCTGAAGCGTTGCGCACTCAGCAGTTTCTGCTGCCTGGCATTAACGAAATGGCTTTGCCAGGCAAGTGCGTGCTGAAAAGCCACACAGATACAAACAAAATTCACAGAGTAGGGGTGAGCATGGGAGGGGGAAGCGGTCTTGCTTCACGTCACTGGCCTACGGTGGCACCGGGTAAAACGCTTTTCACAACAGGTACAGCATGGTACGAGGGTCCTTGTTTAGGACAGGCAATAAATAGAAACATGCCATTTCTTGACAAGGGACAGAAATTAGTGAAACCCAGTATGATTGACAACAGTTATTGCTGTCAGACGGGATTGAATTAAATGGCATTTCTCACCCACCTAGAATCACGCTGTATTAACTCATTTTCTTTCAGCCTCTGGGAATTTTGAAGACATTGTCGTTTTTCTGAGACAGGTTCCTGAAGCGAGTCGGTGGGGCGGGCCAGGTAAGACACACCAAGGGGCAGCCAGCCCTTTATCTGCCCGTGCAAACGCAGCCTCGGGAGTCCCGGTGTGCTCGCACTGCTTAACAGCAAACCCCCACCTCTCTCAAGCACTGCTTTATCTGCTGTCCCCAAAGAGAGCTTCAGAAGCTATAATGCCAAACAAACTTGGGCCGAGATCAAAGCGCAGGTCTACACAACATGTGTGGCGAGCAGGATACATGGGAGAACAATTGGATCCAACGTTTAGGTATATGGAACATTTGCTGTCTGATTTAGCACTTTCATCTGTCCTGAAAGAAAACTTCTTTGGCAAACTACAACAAAAGAAAAAAAGTCAGTCCTGCTCAGTACAACTGGGAAGGTGCCCTGCCACTTGCATCTCTCTCTTCTTTTTTTTTTTTGTTAATACCTCAGGTCTATGTGACAGGATGTGAGAGCGCATTTCTCTCACGCGCTGGTCAAAAGAACTCTGCTGAGCTGACTGCCAGTAAGAAAGTATAGGTAAACACACAAAAGTGCAGCAGGATGAAGCAAAATTAAAAGGCAGCTTTAAGTAAGGGGTGAACAAAGATGTCCGACCTGGTGATTTAAATTCAGAGCAGCGTGCCAGGGATCAAGAATCCAGGCTTCTTATTAACTTCATGCGTGTAAAATAGGAAAACCCCTACTTTATCTCAGCACATGTTCAGCATGCATCTGTATCTGCTGAAACTGCAGACCAAACCAACTCAGTGAAACCAAACAAAACGAAAGAATCCCACACAACTGGGGGAAAGGACGAGATGCTGTTAATTGGTTTTACCAATTTAGAGGAAGACAGCCCAGCTTTTAATACCTAGCGGTATTACTATCTTAACTGTTTCAGCCAAGATCATCTTTCTTGCATTGACTTAGTTGCTCTGGTGAAAGTCCAGAATTCGGTGTTGCCAAGTGCTAATGCTCATTTCGCTGGGAATGCCGGATTGTTATATCCCCCGGAGGGTTTGCTATGGCTTTCTCTGCACTGACTTAGTGCAACTTGCAAGAATAGGCAAATCCTGAGTGATTTGCCCAAGACTATACAGACAGCATCGCTACTGTTTGAGCAGCGTTGAGAACATCAGACACAAGGTGTTGGATGTCCTGGTCAGCAAGGGAGGTGCACAGGTAGGTCAATAGACACAAGCAGCTTCACAAAATCTGCTGCTCTGTCTTCTGCCTTAACTCTTGCTTCTGTTTTCTTTCCCTGAGGACAAAGAGCTCGGTGGTTCCCCACACGAGCAAGCCCGCTCACCAGGCTCTACCCTGGTAGAGCTCAGGCTCCATCCCCTTTCCTTGCTTCTCCCAGTGGAAGTCCCTGGCGACGGCCAAGCAGACAGTCAGGAGAGGGAGGTGCCCCACTAAGAAGCCCTCTACTTCGCCCCTGGGACCAGGGGACAGGAGGAGCCAGGAGGAGTGGACGTCCTACGTGCACCTCCCCTCGCAAGGAGCGAAAGCGCCGTGAGCTTCTGCACGTTGCCTTAGAAAAAGGAAATTATCCTCATTTTCTCTTTCTACCCCCACTGTTAAGAGGGGCTTTGCAATTAAAAACATGATGGCGTTCTGTTCCTGCAGCGGAGGGGTGGAGCGGGGGGTGGGGAAATCACCCATGTACCATAACAGATGGTTTAAGTATGGTGATTACAAAATCCTGAAGTTAAAATAGTTTAATTACAAAGTCAATACTGCCTCCAACCTCTGCTAAGCCTTTAGTGTAAAAACAACAGACGGCATAGTGCAAACGGTAGGACAATATTTAACCAGAACTTTGCATTAGCTACTGCAGTACAGCTCTCCATCAGGCCTTCAGCAAACGGAAGATCAACTGATTTTCCCAGCCGGTATTTGTTAACCATCCCTGCTTTAGTATCAATGGGCGGCTGCGAGAGAGCCACAAACAAACCCAAGGAAACAAACCGCAATACTATACTGCAAGCTGAGGCTCAGCAACACCGTATGTAAAGTCCAGTATTGCAAGCGTACGCCTGAGACAGTTGTTAGCATCTTGCCAGCAATTAACACACAGGTAAAAAAGGTGAGCAGGTAAAGTTATTTATATATAACACGCAAATAAAATTTGGTGAAATAAGCAGCGTTTTATTTTAGATTACGGATTTTACAGCAAAAATAAGAGGAAGTGGGAAGGCACAGGGAAAGGAAAATTTGGGGGTGATTTTGAACAGCACAGATTTGATCTTTCACGGCAACTCTATACAGCACGTTGTAGAAAAGTGTCGTTAAGCTGTGCTCTTGCAGCTGAGAGCCTGGGTCTTGGTCCTTCCTGAGTCCGTGCGTATTCTACATATTCTTTAAGAGTGACAAACCCTCCCTCTGTTGGCTTGCATCCCTTATAGACATCAACAAACACGGAGCCAGAAGAGTCCGAGGAAATCCGGCTCTGCGTTTTTAGCAATATGCTAAAAGCCGGTGCCATCTGCTTCCACCACGACACAGCGCAGGATACTACCCACCATCCACGGTCTGTACAAAGCACCGTGAGGCACTGCTCTGTTACCGAGGGTCTGACAAACTGAGATACGGACTCGTGAAAGTAAAAGCAAAAACCAGACAAACGGGAGATCATCTTCAATGCCTCTTCTCACCACCGACCCTCGCTCACCCCAAAGCAAAATCAGAAGCTAAAGCAAGAAGGAGAACAGGCTCCAGCAGTGACACTACAACGTGGAGGAGTTCTCACAACTGTGTCACCCCTTTGTATTATTTTTTTTGCCGAGTTTGAGAGATGAAGAAACGTTGGGTTTCTCAGATCATATTTGCTAAGTCAAGTAAGAGTTTCTAGTAGCTGGTCTGTTTCCCTGGGGTTCCNNNNGGGGGGAAGGGACACCCGAGTGAATCTAAAGGAAAATCATTAAGAGGAAAGAGGAAACATTCCTAGGGCCTGATCCTGCAGATCGCTGCATATTCCAGTCCTGCTCTTATTAATTTTACATATATGAGTAGATTCATTGACTTTCAATTAAGACTAAGTGCAGGTCGAAGTGCTTCATTTCATGAGCATGGAACTGATCCTCTGTAATAACAGAAAAAAACATAAACTAATGTTCTCTTGGAAATCGTAGCAGGACTCTGGCATAGCACTGACAGCACAAAAGCAATTGAATTCTTTCTTTATATGAATAGAAGATATTTGTATTTTTTCCTAGCTTAAGATGGTAAATGATTTTGTTACTATCTATAATAACAAACAGCCCTTTAGAGCATGTTTTAGAGGCCTTCTGAATTTCTAGTAATTTCTTTTATTCACATGCTTGCCTCCATTTTTTACCCCAAGTATGTTCTTGTAGCTAGGAAACCAGTCCAAAGAAACAAGGCACAGTCATCGCACTTTAATAAAACTGAGCTCGGGGCAGAACCCAGAAGTTTGTCTCAGATCTCCGCCTCTCCCCGTAGCACACGCAGGACACAACTGCCCTGTCTGCTCCCGGGATAATTCTGTATTTAAGCCAGGAAATCTTTAACGACTGCTTTCACCCAGAACCACTGGGCCTGACACTCAGCGCCCAGTTTTGGGCGCGGGACTCTTCTCCATCAGGAGAGGAAGATGATCCTGGGCACCCCTTGCCCCGGCAGATACCCTGAGGGAGAAGCTGTGAAGTGAAAGCACCACCTCCTCTCCTTCTGAACCCCGACAGGAGCTAAGGACCGAGGCTGCCTTCTCTGAGGAGGCAATTCCTGCTGGTGTGCACTGGGCGGATCACATACGTAGTGACGCATAAAAGTTCGGGTACCTGAAGTCCAGCTGGGGTTTGGTACCCAAACGCTCCTCATCTCTCCTGAACTGACACTTTACAACTGGTCCCGACTCCGTTTTTTTTGCCCCAGTACCACATCAAGTGCCCACTCTTTGGAAAGGGCCTTGTATCCCGAGCAGGGCACAAGAAAGCAGAGTGGTTCAAGTGATTTCAGGCCATGATCATTGCTAGATAAGCCCATCAGCAGGAAAAGCACGCTAACATCGCAGTTACAATGTTTTTCAAGGAACACAGATCTTTGGAAGAAAGTGCTCCTGGTGATCAAGTGTAATAGCGCTATTAAGTCAGGCTGCCCGACGGTAGCTCTTTCGCACGATGCACGTCCAGGATAACCTCTGCGGGCCCAGCTAGAAACCATGGCACCCAAATCCTGCCTTTCTCTGCCACGCTAAATGTTGATTTTGGTTGGGACTTTATGAGTAGGTCAGGCAGAATTTGGTCCTAATGACGGGAGCGTTGCCTTCACACGAACGCTCCCACGAGACTATTCCCGCAGCAGTAATTCTTTGTAGGAGCACTCTGAAGACGGCTGATTCCAGCCCGCACTGGCTGGCGAGGCTTTGGATACAGACTGCCGGCACAAGGACTATCAGTGCCGTCATCGCTGTTATGGGTGCTCGCAAAGCACTCGGTGACGCTGCCGGGGGTTACGGCCCTGCTGTGCTGGCGGCTCCTCAGGCGCAGGGAGGAGGAGGAGGAAGGCAAGTTCCCACCACCCGAAGCTCACCCTCTGAAAGTTTGGAGGCGTAATGGCGGCACAGGCTTGTTCAAGGCCTCCCCGAAAGGCAGGGGATCTGAATCCAGCCTGAAATACACCTGCGCGTTAGAACACAAAGTACATTTTTAATAGAGGAAGGTAGGTTTTAAAATGCTAAACGGTGGAACACCTTCCTCCAACCGCACACCTGACCTTTTTTTCTCCCAACAAACATTTACCCAGAGTTGTCTCATGACCGGCCGACTTTTGTAATCCATTAGAAAGCGATGCAGTTGCATGACATGATCAAACACCAAACACGGCAGAAAGGCCATAACTGTATCTAAAAAGCCTTTGCTTTGTCAAAGCCTTTCACTAATGCTGGCAACAAAATTATTGAGGTCTATAATAAGCTGCTCTTTTGTCAAATAAGCCTCCTTCCGAGCAGCGTTAAACTTTATATCTGCTTTTAAATTCAACACTTTGGGTTTATTAATGTTTCCTTTCCTCTCCAAATTTCTTTGTCGAGAAGAGGTGCCAGAGGAAATGCACTAGCAACAGTAGGATGCGAAGTATAGTTCTGAATACATCAAACATATGTTGATGGGGCCATTAGCAGAGTTTATAGATACCACCACCTGTCTCTTATTCCACTTGCCATTACTTTAGTGACAGAAAACATACTGTAAGAGAGGTGATATGCTGCCATTAAATCTTTACTTCGGCATTAGAAGGAACATAGTAGCACATTCCCGCCTTATTGAGAAAAAGATTTTCCAGTAATGGCTCTCTTATTGAGATAAATAAAGCTGAAT